>OZ024902.1:101772681-102195606 GCA_964017125.1 Flabesymbios commensalis
TATCCTGAAATCATTTGAAGGCCGCATAATTCAAATACTAAAGTATAGTGGTAGATATAACCTCTCAGTTGTCCGGCACGTAGTGAGGTTACAATGCATACGAATAAAAGTATATGATAATATGGACGCCAAAGTAATATAACAGAAGTTTAATTACAAAATATACGCTACTCTCACCTACATCGGTATAAACGTGTACTTTCTCCTTGCCCACTTTAGCCTGCACAACGGTGGCCTAAAACCCCATTTATTTCATTGCATTTTCATAAACGAGTACTGGGGGAATTTTCTGTTTGAAGTTTATATCATGTATATAATACAGTTACACATACACCCCTTTAACCCTCACAGCGCGGGGATCGACTTTAGTCGTCAGAATCTGACGTCTGTAGACGTCAGATTCTGACGACTAAAGTCGATCCACGAACTGTAGGAGTAAAATATTTCTAATGGCCGTAACCCAATAACATAGGTATTCAAATGAATCAGAAAGAGCCAGCAAAGACTTTTATAATGATTTTCGAACTGATTAAAACCCTTTGACCTCTATGATTTACACAAAATTAATTCTGCGTCGTAAGGGTTGAGATTCAAAGGACGCATACATGGATGGTCGTCCCCTGGTGTCGTAAGTGTCCCTCATACAGCCAGTGTACGGATCTATGATGCTACTGCTAGTGAACGGCCACCGGGCTTTATTTGGGTCAAAATATTGATAAATGAAATGACACTTTGAAATGGATATTTCCAGGTTTTGAAAAGTGAATATAATTTACGAACGATAGATTTAATTTTGTAACGAATCTGTACGAAAATTGAGTTGTCATTCGGAGTACGTATACACTCATCTCACTGTGAGTATTTTAAATTAAGCCGATCGTTTTTGTCCGGTGAATCATCTTCGATGTGATTCAGTGTATCCCTCTGTGGATATTTACATGTTAGCACTACAGAGACCCGGAATGCAAATAAATAAAAAGGAATAATTCAGTAATTGGTTAAAATTCATGATCTAGCTGGAGGGGTAAAAAACATCAAATGTGTGTTCGTGAATCACCCTGATTCTGAAGCTTATGATTCAGTCAGCCCGACAACACGCGATACCAATGTTTTAATGCTGGGCCAGCGTCACAGACGGTGGACCAGCGTCAAACTAACATTGGTTCAACGTGTTTAATGGAACCGCTCAGCATGATGCCAACTCAGTTGAATGTGATCTCTTATCTTGCTGTTTTCAGCGCTAGAGACGCACTCGACAGGTGTCAGAATGTGATCCAGAGAGAATGGGACACACGTTCTACACTGTCCTTGTCCCTGACAGGGCTTGGTCACTTTAACGATGAGGTGGTATATATAGATGTAGAAGAGGGTGAACAGCAAAAGCAGCTATTGTCTCTGGCATGCAGGTGTGTGTAGTCAAGTCATATAGCACCCTTAGTGATCAAAGGGTTTAGCTGCCACTTTGTAAAGTGGAGCTACACCCTTCAAGCACTAAGGGTGTGATTATCCCTCGGCTTTTCTTTGTGGAAAAACGTTTAGCGCCTTACAAAATCAGATCGTATTTAGTTCTAAAAAAATGCATTTCAAACGATAAGTGCCTTTGTAGAACTCATTCAGTGGATTTAGGGCTGATATTAGAAATCTATAACTTCCAAAATTCAAATAAAATACAATTTATAATGAAATAAAACCGATTTCTTGAGATGTATGTAAGGATTTATATCTAATGGTAAGGCTAAGATTATTACACATTGCTTTTAAAGATCACATTAATTGGCGTATTGTAAAGCACGATGCACTAAGAATAAGTTCCAGTATCAAATTAAATTTAAAGAGTGTGAATTTTCTCACGAAATTACATGGCGAACAACAACTCTTGCACACTTGAACAGCAACCTTGACCACGAATACATGCGTTGGCAATAAAATTATCATACAATAACTATTTAATGTAGCCGGGTTCAAATCCTGATCATTTAGGATGGATACAAAATATTTCGTTATTATTGAACAACATTAGTCAGGTATTTACGGAAGTTTCCTAAAATGTCACATTTACTTATTTCCTTGATTTGGATATTTATATTATTTTATTTTCATTACACCAGGCAGAGTTAGAGGGATATTTGACGAGAGTCGTTTGCCTTCAACGGATAATAGATTCAATCTTCATGCAACAGTAATGAAAATGGCAAACGATATGGACCTGAAAAAGTACCGTATGTTTATTTGTATCTTTCATAAGGGGGTGCGCGTATTTTTAAGCAGTAACAGCATTGTGATAAGTAATAAGATGGAGCTACCGTCGTCAATATTAACCCTTACAGCGCGGGGGTCGACTTTTGACGTCAGAACCTGACGTCTGTAGACGTCAGATTCTGACGTCTAAAGTCGGTCCCCGCACTGTAAGAATACAAACATTTCTAATGGCCGTAGACCCATAACATAGGTATTCAAATGAATCGGAAAGAGCTAGCTAAGACATTTATGATGATTTTAAATTGAAAAAACCCCACTTTGGTCTCCATGTTTTTACAAAAATATTCAGCGCTTTAATGGTTAATGATACAGTATTTTTCTATTATACAGGTATGAAATTCCGCCGTGAGGATTATTCAGATTACACTACGACTCATTTTGGGAAGCAAACTGTCAGAGAACTCCAACTGTGTTCGATGGGAAAAGGATTGTCAAATGGATACTATCACATAGAACATTCAGTGTCACGTGAGTGTCTGCAAGCAAATTAATTGTCCATAATTAGTTAAAGTGGAATATTCAAAGCGTCAACCATTTAACCCTCTTGAAGCGTTAAATTTAATAATTTAAATTTTCATTCACTTGTCGTAGAATGTGGGCTAACATTAAAGCAACAGTTACATTGTGTGGATGTCTCGTGTTTGGTGGCACAGTACTTGGAACGGCCTTCTGTAACCCACAAAAAGCACGAAACATTCACCCGGTGCTCTTTCAATGTTGGGCCAACATTGAAACAGCATTGGGTGAATGCCTCGTGTTTGCTGGGCAGATGTCAAAATGAAATTAAACTATACCGCGAGTCACAACTTCAAGTGGGTGAAAATTACTCATAATTATTTGTTTAATTGAAGATCGAACAATAATTGCAAATCTTGGATGTTTAAACACACATTTTATTGCCGATAACAGTAATTTAACCGGCTAATAAAACGAATTAAAAACGCCTATTGTCGTGATTATTGGGTTATGGGTCAACTCCGTTGTCCCACAATTCCAAATTCTCAACAAAAACGTAACCCTCGAATAAAAGAAGTGATTCAACAGTTCAAATATACCCTCAAAAGCAACCATTAATAGACGCCGCATAATAAACTTGGCATAATAAACTTTTAGTATATGTAAAGCGCACTGAGAAGACCCATGGACTGGAACTACGCTATATAAGAACATTTTATTCTTATTATTTATTATAACCCTCTGTCAGGGCTTTATTGTGGCATAGTCGTAAGATGACACCACGGTCTTTTCAAGGTCATTTTAAGGTTAAATAAGTTGATTTTTTATTGTATAAAAATCGCATTATTGCAAACTTGGCGGCAGCCGATGATTCGCATTATTGCGAACTTGGATGGCTACCGATGATTCGCATCATTATGAACTTGGGCGGCTACCGATGATTTGCATCATTGCGAACTCGGGCGAAGAAGAGTTAAAATGGCAAGCAGCCTTTTCTATTCATTTCGATATAACGCATGCAGGCGACCCATATAATCGGCTACGTTTGTGGCCCAGCATTAAGGCAACATTGAGTCAAAGTTTCGTGTTTATTGGGGCTGCTGACCATTTCGAACCTGCGATATATTTGTACCTCCGCAAAGGAGGTTATGTTTTTGGTCGTGTTGGTTTGTCTGTTTGTTTATCTCTCCGCAGGGTTACTTACAAAGTAGCGAACGGATTTGCACTAAACTTTTACCAGAGGTGTGTCTCAGACCAGGGAACAACTCATAACATTTGGGGATGATCCGGATTACGATAGAGAGTGGGCAAACATTAAACCAATATTGGGTGGATGTCTCGTGTGTGCCGGCCCGGTACCTGAATGGCACACTCTAACCCGCGCACAGATGCCAAAATGATAGTGAAACTACACCGGTATTCGTAAAAACCGGCGTATAGGCCTACTGGCGTCACGTTGTAATAGCGTTGCTCTCTCACACCTACCACCGCGCTGTACTATAATGGTAAAGCACCAGCTCTGGGGGTCATTAGTGTGGTCATGACCATGGTGATGGCTCACCGCTCACATATCAAGGTTCTCTGACGTCATATGGGACAATACTAACAGAGGGCATCCCCGTTACTAAAGTTATTCACACTGATTCACACCACAACGTCCACCGACGTTTCCAATGGGGTTCCTCTGTCACGCTCCAGTGCCGCGATGAATGTTCGCGACCGTTGGTGATCGCTGGAGCCCGCCTTTAACTCTCACAACGCTGGAATGTTTTCGCATAAGCCATGGAGACCAAAGGGTTTTTTCAATTTGAAATCATTATAAATGTTTTAGTTAGCTCTTTCTGCTTCATTTGAATACCTATGTTATGGGTCTCTACGGCCGTTATAAATTGTTAATTTTTTCAGTGCGCAGACCGTCTTTAGACGTCAGAATCTGACGTCTCTAGACGTCAGATTCAGACGTCTGAAGACGGTCCCCGCGCTGAAAGGGTTAAAACCTAGCCCCAGGTAAAGCGAGACGCTGATCCAGTGTTGTTTAAATGTCTGTCCACCTTCGGCGACGCTGGTTGAACACTAAAACAAAATTTGTTCTGCGTGTCGTGTTTGCCGGTCCCCCAGTTGAGCGCACCTGCATCCCAGCGTGCCGTGGACGAAAAATGTCCACAACTCTTTAATGACTTGCGACAAATGAATTTATCATGCTAAATCTTCATCTACTACAAGCCGTGAATTGCGACAGCTTGAAGTGGGTGAAGATCCTTGAAGTGAGGGACAAATTAAAAAAAATGACATACATTGTTAAAACTGATTATTATTTTTTGTTCTAAACCCCTCAGATTTGACAAATTAACCCTTAAAGCGCTGACTAGTTTGATAAAAAACATGGATACCAAAGGGTTTTATTCAATTTAAAATCATCCTAAATGTCTTAGTTGGCTTTTTCTGATTCATTCAAATACCTATGTTATGGGTCTACGGCCATTATAAATAATTTAGTTCAAAGGTATTCAAATGAAGCGGAAAGAGCTGACTAAGACATTTATGATGATTTAAAAATTGAATCTCTTGGTCTCTTGATTTAGATAGGGGGCCTAAATATTTCAGCGCTTAAAGGGTTAAACGCACTCTACGTCGCCAGCGAAGACAGACATTGACTCAAATGTTGTTTTATTGCTGGCAAACCGTCTACGAGACTGGCACAAGATTAACCCTTTAACCGCCAAATTATTCAATTTGAATTTTCACCCACTTGAAGTTGTGCATCGCTGACGCGATCCACAACTTCAAGTGAGTGAAAATTATTCAGATTTGACAAAATGGAGGTCAACTCTTTTCGAATTTTGCTGGTTGATGTCACATTTTATCTGTAACATATCTAAAATGTGGTACTTAATTGTGCTAATAAAATATGAAATTCCGAATATATGCGGCACCGGCGGTTGTAGGGTTAAAACAACTTCAGAGCAATGTCTGTCTTCACTGGGACGAAACGAGTGCCCCGCGTTTGCTGGGAGGTGAACCTCGTCTGTACTAGGTGCTGGGGTGAGGATGTCCGATTCGTCATATGGGGTGATTCTGTAAGCGGATATCCCCGGTGATTACACATTCCAAGGCCTACCCCAGAGGCTAAGGAGAAATCATTATGACTTGAAGGCTCCCATGACACGACAATCGCCCCCGTCTCACGATAGACATCCCAGTAATCTTAAAGCATTTATATAACACTTGTACAATGTTGGTCCAACGTCGAAGACTAATAGCCGTAATAGCCTATCATGACCAAATTTGTACTGTGGGCTTCTTCAAATAAAAATTATTCATCCACGTTTTTTATACTCAACTCTTGCAAACAAAAAGAGGATCTTCACCCAAACCAAATATTTCTCAATGTTGCTATGGAACGAGCAAACTATATTGCACACCAATTAATTAAGCATGACCAGATCGTCATTTTTATTTTCCAAACAAGAAATTGAGCTTGAAAATAATTCTCAAACCGATGAGAATGAAAATAGAAATATTCACCCTCCTTCTCGTTAAACCAGAGGTAGCTTAATATTGGGCCAGCGTCAAAGACGCTGACCCAACATTAAGCCACCAGTAGTTCGCAGGCAGATTCCTGGCCTATATGTCGAGTATCTGTAACATCACGTGTTTTGCCCGAATTAAATTTTTATTTCTCGAAATGGGATTTTAAATTATCTTTTATAGGTAAGCAAATATTTTTAATAATTATAATATGTTAAGTGTTTATCTGTAAAAGGGACATTGTTTGAAAAAAACCCCATTCACTTAAACCTTGGATTTCTAATTGAACTTAGTTCTTGTAATCATAGTATTGTGATCATAGCTATCGTATAACTAGAAAAATAAAGTAATGCCATGCATTTGGACATTACTCGTATCTAATCTTAACAACAGACTCTACATTAAAATGGACGCATGCAATAATAATGATCGATATCAAACTGGCTTTAAATTTAATTCTAGAACTACAGACAAGGATGATAGCATTAAAACTATGTGCCATCATATGTAAATAAAAGTGTTTTTCAAAGCCGCCTATACGCCTGCTTTGTTCATTTTACAAAACACAATATAATTATTATAAATTATTCAACAGGAGAGCAGAAGAAAATGTTCTAAATGTAATAAAGCGTTATCTGAAGCGACCCACCAAACACAGAACATTTGTATAACATTTGTATAACGTTGTACAAAATGTTATACAGATGTTTTGTGTTTGCTGAAGAAGTGCCGTGTATATAAGATGGAGCTCAGGGATCAGTGAATTTGGGGTTGTACATGGCGATATGTTAAATCATAAATTATTCACACCATATTCGCAGGATACATTCAAATTATTTGATCAAGATCATGATATTTATGTGAACACTTTACTAATGGGTATATGTCTTATTTGCAGAAGATCTTGTCTTTCTTTAAAAGCTGCTGAGGAATTCAATAAGCAATTAACTGGCCTGTAGACGTGATGCTGCTCTATGTCTAAAAATATATTGAAAAGCTGGTAAACTCCTCTTCATTTCATAATTAGCCGTCTGTTCCTGTGGTCGACACACTGTCATCTACAAATGCGTTAAATGGTTTGGATTTTCAAATATTGCCCATATTACTGAGCAAGTGTAGTTCCTGGCAAGTCTTAGCTAAATAAGTTAAATTTAAAGCTTTTGGGCATTTAGGTGGGGTTGTCCCCTTGAAAAAAACACATACCCCCCCCCCCCGCATATTAGCACACACGATATATAGAATGAGTTGACAAGATTAGAAATAGAGAGAGGACAATACAATAATCCGAAGACAACAATAAGTGATAATCAGTATTCACTGATTATCACTTATTGGAGTCTTCGGATGCACATGGTGTGAATCAAACGAGATTCATGGCGAAATACAGGCCTACTCCTCTTTTATTGTAATGCTTTGAATAATGAAATATACGTAGGGGCGGATGGTTATCATAGTAGGGAAGTGAAGTCATTAGCAAAATATATATGATTATTGTTGCTTTAAGCAAATCAGTTACAAATATAGTAGATACCTAGCAAGGTCCGCTGGATTAAACGATGAACCTGACAGTGGCAATAATCAAAATTGTATATTTCGTGTGGGACGCTAACCCTTTCAGCGCGGGGACCGTCAAAATCGTCAGATTCCGACGTCTAAAGACGGTCCTCGCACTGACAGAATAAACGATATATAGCCTAATGGCCGTACACCCATAGCATAGGTATTCAAATGAAGCGGAAAGAGCCGACTAAGACATTTCTGATGACTTCAAATTAAAATTGAAAAACCCTTTGGTCTCCATGGTCTATACACAAATTATTTCAGCGCTGTAAGGGTTAAAATTTAGTTGATCAGCATTGTCACAGGAAGGATGACCTTCCCATGATGAAATACTCCCGACGGGAAAATGTATTACGCATGGATAATACAATCACACGGCCGCGCAGTCGTCATGTCCTGGTTCCTGAGAAATCTCTTTGATTGGCAGTGTCACAGAGAGGATACACGGCAGCGGAACCTGGCCGGCTGATCGAACTCAAACAGGAACTTTATTCACCCCGATTAAGCAAATTTAAGATGATGTACTAGGTTCTCTCGCAAATGAAACTGCCAGGGAGATAGGCAGAAGGAGCCTGATCGATCACTATATAATAGCTTCCGACGTCCCCGGGTCATTTTATGAAATATGTCCCTTTACCCTTTAGCCGCCGAATTATCCAATCTGAATTTTCACCCACTTGAAGTTGTGTCTCGCTGACGCGATCCACAACTTCAAGTGAGTGAAAATTATTCAGATTTGACAAAATGGAGGTCAACTGTGTTCAAATATTGCTGATTGATGTCACATTTTATCTTTAACATGTTTAAGGTTGGTACTTAATGTGCTAATAAAAAATGAAAACCCGAATATATGCGGCACCCGCGGTTAAAGGGTTAGAGCGCTAAGCACGACTATGGTCGTTTTTAATTCGTTTTATTAGCCGACCAAATTACTGTTACTGGAAATGACATGAGTGTTTATACATCAAGTTTTACGAATGGTTGGTCTCCAATTAAAAAAATCGTAAGTTTAACCCACTTGAAGTTGTGGGTCGCGGTAGCGAGACACAACTTCAAGTGGGTGAAAAATGAAGTTATTAACTTTAGCGCTTTAGGGTTATGCATGCATCCATAAACCATGTTCCGGTTGTTAAGAAATGTATTTAGTAGAAAGAATCTCTGGGACAATCACTAGCAATAATGGCAAAATGTTCAGCCAATTCCTCGGCTTGCTAGACTAAAAGATGAGCATGACCCTCTGCTTAAAAGACAGCGCCGTAAAAATGAAAACTTATCCAAACAGCGATGTCGTCTGGCAAATAACTTTCCTAGAAAACACAAGGGCATGCTCCTGTGTATAAGTCCCTTTGGCACCTTAATATATTTTTAAATATCTTAATCTGATAATATTATCGAAAGAAGTAATTTAGAGCCGAATAGGTACCTACCCTCTGGTACCTGAATCTGACTAAAAAAGTGTTTGAGCATTTTTCACAAGATGAAATTCAAGTTTATTTCAATAATAATTTATTAATAGTAACATACATTGATTTGAAATTGATAAAAATAGGGTGTAATGTTTTAAATAAGGTTGAATTGTATTTTTCACACCTTTTAACTTCTAGAAGTATAATATTTTTGATTACTTTAAAATAACCGTCTCACCATAGCACATCAAATTGAAGGGATTGTTCAGATAGCACCGTGTAATGTCATACTTTCTCAGTTATGCCTAGTCCAATATATGTTGCATAGTTAGACTAGGTAATATTGACAAAAAATGCTCGAAAAGGTTAATATGGAGCAAAATATCATCGTAGGATAAAAATGAGTTGGGGTTAATAGCCTAACAGCCTTTACTGTATATTTTGAAACTGCTAATACTGCAAATGACAGTATTGTGGTATATTGTATGTTGTGCTGCACATATGAGTTCCTAAGTGCTGATAAAAGTACATTTATATATAATATTTATTTATTTATTTATATATAAATATATATAAATAAATGTAAATTAACCCTATAAGCACAAAGCCTAATTTAAATTTGGACCTACTTTAAGTCATTGCTGGTTACTTCAAAACACATCATTAAGTGTGTTGTTATTTGTATGTAACTTGCAACTGCCTCCAAGTTTAGTGCATTCACTCCCTGCATTTATGTCGTAATACATTTCATATTGAGCGCAGTCTAATATGCCTCGACGCACGCAATGTTCAGGCGATGTGTTATGTCACGCGACATTTTTTTCATTCACTTGAAGTTGACTTGGCGCAATTGCCATTAATATTACTGACTCAGTTACTTAAGTGCGTTTAATTTACCCTCCATGACATGGATGGGTAGCCCGGTAACACCTCAGAGCGCTAAACTAAATAATTTAAATTTTCACACACTTGAAGTTGTGTCTCGCTCCCGCGACCCACAACTTCAAGTGGGTGAAAATTACTCATATTTGTTTAATTTGAAACGAAGCATTTGCAAATGTTGATGTTCAAACACTCATTTCATTCCCCACATCAGTGATTTGATCGGCTCAAATTGATTAAAAACGTGTGGGGAGCCTCTGTGACCGAAATGTAGGGTGCTCGGCCTCAGACCACCAGGGCTCAAATTTCAAATCATGTGTCTGGAGGACAGTGTCATCTCATTCATCTCACCATCCTCGGGAGGTTCTCCCGACCCAGTTTAGCCTATCGGTACATACAACCCCATTCATTTCATTCACATTATAGGCCATGCTGTCCAAAACATAAACGATATTTTATAATGAGACGCATCGAGAAATAAGTGAGAATCTGATAGAATGTATGTATGCCCTATGCATATTAATCTGATCCACGAAATGCACGAAGCGGAAGGGATAATTGAATGGACGTCAGTACATGATTGGTATAGTAGTCTGGTGGCAGAAGGAGGTTTTTATCTCAAACCTTGCAATGTCCGGTAACAATCATTTCTCAGCGTTTTTTGATGCACAATACCATCTAGATTGAGAATCCGTCGGGTGTACTGATTACACTGGCTTGGCTTTTTCAAAATCCGAGATGGCGGCCAAAATGGCCGCCGGGGGCTATGTAGGGTCATAACTTCATAACTATTAGACATAGAGATGTGGTTTTGGTGTCTAACATATGGTTTTCGGAGTCAAATAATCCATTCTGATGCGTATTCAACGCCAAAATACATAAAAAGTCAAAATCCAAGATGTCGTCCAATATGGCCGCCATATAGCCTACTAGCAATGATGGGTCATAAGTTCAAAACTATTAAACATAGAGAAGTTATTTTGGTGTCTAGCATATGGTTTTCGTGGTCAAAGAAAACGTTTCTTATCCTTATTTAACACCCTGGTACAGTGGCTAAATCTGCTTGAAAAGTCGGAAATCGCGGGTTCGAACCCCACTCTGGCCTTCAAGTTTCAAAGAAACCAAATGTTTCTTCCCCTCTCACTCCTAAAGATTCAATATTGTGGGAAGCCTCCGTGATCGAGAGGTAGCGTGCTCAGCCGCAGACCACCAGCGCCCGAATTTCGAATCCTGTGTCTGGAGGGCAGTGTCATCTCATTCATCTCACCATTCTCAGAAGGTTCTCATGACCCAGTTTAGCATATATAATATGTACACAGAAGTGGTCCAAAACCACATTCATTTTATTTACATATATGCCATGCTGTTCAAAACATAAACGATATTTTATAATGAGATGCATCGAGAAATTAGTGAGAATCTGATAGAATGTATGTAGGCGTAATGCATATGAACCTGATCCACGAAATGCACGAAGCGGTAGGGGTGATAGAATAGACGTCAGTAAATGATGGACGTAGCTGCACGTCAGTTATGGAAGGTAAGCACCACTAGGGTACCGCAACTGGAAACTGGAATAATATTATTTTTCCCTGTGTCATTGCCCCAAGCAAACACTAGACGTTGATCCAATGCTGGTTTAATGCTGGTCCAGCGTTGTAGGCGGCGGGCCAACAATAAACCAGCATTGTGTCAACGTCTTGTCTTTGCTGGGTGTGTCACTACATCAAAGAGGAGCCGTGAGCAATTAATTATGACAGAGTGTTATTAATTTTAGCAATATACACTAAGCTTTTAACCCTTTGGATCCTCACGATGCATAAAAGCATAATTTTACATCCCTGAAAACTCACTTAATTCTCTTACGACTAGGAATTAAAAAAAAAAAAATCCATGAAACGGTGTTACCAATACATGACAATTTTCTTGAATTTGTCACCCACTTCAAGTCATCTTCATCCACTACAAGTCGGGAATTGCGACAGCAATTCCCGACTTGTAGTGGATGAAGATGACAATGGTAAACTCAGACCTGAAAGGGTTAATTCACAACATGATTCTAGTAATCTTCGTTATTGCACTGCATCCCAGCAAACACGAGGTGCTGGACCAATGCTGCTTTAATGTTGGGTTAGCGTCGCACCAAATACAGAATTTGAAATTTGATCCCTGACTGTTCGAGGTGAAGCACGCTACCGTTTGGTCACATAGGCTCCCCACAATATTTTATCCTGGGGGGTCCCTGCTTATAGCAGAGCTTAACCCTTTAAACCTTACAGCGCGGGGATCGATTTCAGACGTCAGGCCAATGCTGATTTAATGTTGGGCCAGCGGCGTAGACGGTGGCCCAACATTAAATAAGCATTGGGTCTTCGTGTTTTATCCCTGCGAGTGCGCGGGGAGAAATATGTTGTTTCGTTGAAAGTTGAATGCTAGAGTGGATAAGGAAACCGCGCGCTTTGGCGTGACAGCCAGGCAGCGTTAACCAATACACAAGGCCCACCCCGCAGCTAACACGAGGCGTTAAGTCAATGTGGTTTCAATGATGGGCTGGCGTCGCAGACGGTGGCCCAACGTTGAAACAATATTCGGTTAGCGCCTCGTCTTTGCTGGAATACTGCTCAGTAAAAGGCCTGTACTGGTTAATATAAATACGAATGGCACACGACACCCTTTAAAATCAAGGTGACAACAGTTGATCCAAACTAGTTGATGTAGAACCTACTGGCTGAAGGTGTTTGTTCCCAGAAAAAAACGAAGCGTCCGCCTAGCGCGTTTTTATGGTTGGCTCACCGTCTAGGATGCTGTCACAACATTGAAACAGCATCGTGTGAATGACCCGTGTTTGCTGGGTATTAGCCATCTACCTTTAAGCTGCGGGAGGGGATACATCTCCAGTTTTTGTTTAGAAAAACAGATTTTGTATTCTCACACATAAGCACACAAACCACGTTTCACGTTTTATTAGCGTGAGGTCATAGGGTCATAGGGTCGCAAGCAAATTAGTCCTATTTGTTTTAATGTTGATCCAGCGTCGTAGATGGTGGACCAACATTAAAACAACACGGGGACAACGTGCTTAGCAAAGCTATCGCAATTCACGAATTGTAGTGGATGAAAATGATTTGATGTGGTTTAAAAATTAAAGAAAATTGCCATGAATTGGAAAACCAGTTTAATGGAAATTATCATTTAAAAACCCTCAGTAGTTGGAAAATTAAGTCTGTTTTCAGGGATGTAAAACGATGCTTTAATGCATCGTGAGGACTTAAAGGGTTAATAGCTTGAGTGTGAAAACAGATTATATTATAATGATAAATGCGTTCCAGTTAATTATATATGTGTGAAAATATAATTATATATTGTGTGAAAATATTATTATTTTAAACCCACCTCACAATGAATGAATATATCAGCGTAAAATTAACAATTTGAACGGATAGTCAACGGTTTTTATCATAACAAATGATTCAAATCATTCATATTTATGAATTGTTAGACATAAATTTCGCATATTTCTATTGTATCTGTAGCTTGGTGCTACACATGTTTCTACACATGTTTCTTAAAACTGGAAATGGTCCAAAATACATGTATTTACACATATACACATTATAAAAACATTAGATATGGCTACAGCATAACACTATATATCTGACTTTCTACTGTTTATTTTCAGGTGACGGAGACCTTCCTAGCTCTCCACGAGGTGTTGTTAAGATACTCGGTTTTAATTCACCAAATCAAACTGAATCATCTGACTTGGTCAGGATATGAAGATGGCGTGAGACGAAGACAACCTACATATGAGCGTGAACTCACGATACTACAGACCGGTCACATGAACAGCTACATGTGTGCGCAGCTCATTTAGATGAACCATTATAACTTGGCATTATCCTCTGACATTATAAATGATATACAGAGAATACCTTATTCTCCACCTACATCCTTCATAGAGGGTGACATTAATGCTTATATTGTGTTCAACAACTTCCAAGTTGATTTCTTGGTGTTCTCGGATATGTTCTACAGCATCTTGCATGCGATATAACTTACATAATTGACTATAATTATTAAACGGTGAAACATTTCAAATCTGTGACTATTATAGTCAATCTGTATCATATACGTCGCATAGTATGATGCATGTTCATTTTTTAATCATGTTAACTTATAGTATCACATTATTGATATATATTTTTTATATTTGTGACTAGATTATATTTATATATCGACTTGCTGTCACTCAGTCTTGTTAAAACGGGTATTTTTCATGTTTTGTCATCATTTTATCATTTATATTGCATTAAGTATTATTAAACAGAGAAACATTTCAAATTTGTGAATATTATAGTCAATTTGTATCATATACGTTGTATAGTATGATGCATGTATATTTCTTTATCATATTAACTCATAGTATCACATTATTGATATATATATTCTATATTTGTGATTAGCTTACATTTATACATCGACTTGCTGTCACTCAGTCTTGTTAAAACGGGTATTTTTTATGTTTTGTCATCATTTTATCATTTATATTGCATTAAGTATGATAAAACAGTGAAACATTTCAAATTTGTGAATATTATAGTTAATTTGTATCATATACGTTGTATAGTATGATGCATGTATATTTCTGTATCCTATTAATTTATAGTATCACATTATTGATATATATATATATATTCTATATTGGTGATTAGCTTACATTTATACATTGACTTGCTGTCACTTAGTCTTGTTAAAACGGGTATTTTTCATGTTTTGTCATCATTTTATCATTTGTATTGCATTAAGTATGATTAAACAGTGAAACATTTCAAATTTGTGAATATTATAGTTATTTTGTATCATATACGTTGTCATATACGCTGTATAGCTTACATTTATACACCGACTTGCTGTCACTCAGTCTTGTTAAAACGGGTATTTTTTTATGTGTTTTTGTGACAATTTTATCAATTATATTGCATTAAGTATTATTGCATTGTAGCATCATTATCATATTATCATTATGTACCATGTTAGAATTGTCTTAAAACTGTTATTGTTACCTTTCATAATCATTAGTGCTCAATGCGTTGTACTATAAATAAATGATGAAGTAAGACAAACAATGTTAATCATAATTAGGGCATTTCATATTACCTTTCATACAGATGTGTATACACCTTTGTAAGATATTAATCATGGCTTTATATTACAAATGTAATAAAGCACTACATTACAACACCATGTCATAGTCTTACATTACAACACCATGCTATATATATCCTTTCCATAGGACAAGAGTTGTAGGTACCTCTTACTCCAGGCCATTTACAACCATGTGGTCCAAAGGCATTATACAATTACCGGTATTTTGTTTTAGCTATACATACTTTTATTTTCCAGCAATATGTACTTTACTTTTTTGTCTTTGTTTGCTCTTTTTTAAATAAATATTTTAATTAGAAAATGCAGTCCTGTTAAATCGTTGTTGTTACTACATGTACGTTATGATAAAAAACAATAATTCAACTTTTCAACAAAGAGTCTATAGTATATTTGGATATATATATATCAGGATAACCTAGAGCAAATTGCAACAGCATTTTTTCAACGGGGTATTTCAAAGGGGTCTCTTCCAGGCCTGCGGTATAACACAATTGTTTTTAATCCTTTTGAGAAAGGGGAGCTTAATTATCAGGCCGTTTTAAAATGACCGTATTTTACACGAAAAAACTGTATTGCAACCACCGATCTTTAAGATAAAAAATTTTGCTTAGCCTTTAGACTAATTATTTTATTAGGAAGTCACATCATAAACTTTACAGAGCTATAAAAAAGTAATAATATCTTCGAAAAAAATGTATATGTAGACATACCCCTTTATATGGCTATTAATGTACATAACTTGAACTAGTCAAATAAATACGTGTGGCTTTAGGTATTAGGCTTACTCTTAGGCTTATTAAACTCACATATCTGATTGATTATCATGTGAAACAGTAACATGCAGTCATAGGCCTATATAATTCTGTCATTCAAATCACCCTTAGACTAATAGCATAATCTATTCTACTTCTCAATCAGAGTATTTATCTTTATTAATAGGGGAGCTGAGTTCAGACAACTGACACCTCTACATTCTACACATGCATAGGAACATTGTAATCCATGCTTCTTAAATTGCAATCCTAAATCTCTGCAATGGCATCGGATGATCTCCGGTGATTATATGGAAGTAGAGATGTCTGAATACGTAACATTTTCACTTCGGTAATCTCCCAGGCTCATTCTTCTGGAATAAATCTGCTTGCACACCATGTCACTTCTCAAGTTTGTAGAAAGATCCTCATACTATGGAAATGGATAGCCTAAAATCATTTTTCGCCTAGATTCAATGCCATATTTTATTAGTTGTTCCTAACTGAGGATGGTTGATAATTGTCATATTGTCATATGGTGATATCACTACCAACAGATGTTTGGTGCGGAGTGGGCGACATGGAGTAAAAGGGATGATACAGTCTTTAAGGTAACTGGATGCTAGGCCATCTTGCGCTTTGAAACAGAGAAAGAGAAGTTTATATTCTATCTTTTGTCTGATTGGCAGCCAAAATTTATATTCTAACCTTTGTCTGATTGGCAGCCAATTTTTTTTCTCAAAAGAGGTGTCACATGATCAATTTTTTTTCTTCGATATATGATCTTGCTGCACTATTTTGAATTTGTTGTATTTTTAAAATACATTTATTTGGCAAGCTATACAAGAGAGAGTTGCAACAGTCAAGTTGAGATGTCACGTAGGCGTGGATGATATGCATGCTCAGTGGTCACAATTGATAACCATTTCCTAATGTCACCTATTTTTTCCATGGAAATTGTGCTTTTCGGAAAATTTGATTCACATGCTCACACAAGTTAAGATGTTTGTCAAACATTGCTCCTGAATTATTTGCACTCACTGATGGCTCAATTTCTATTCTACTAATATTAATAGGGCGTAATGATATTTTTTGTAAAACGTTTGGTGATGCAACAATAAGATACTCAGTCTTATAGGCATTTAATTGAAGTTTAATGTTCTTCATCCATGTCTGTATTTCATTGATACAAGCTATAGTTTGCTGCTATAGCTCTAATAGGTTTTGTATAATACCTGAAAAGTAAAGGTCACAGGACTGAACCCTTAGGAACAACAAAATGACATTTTATATATTCAGAGGAATTGCCTTTAATATGTACAGATTGATATCGATAAGTGAGATATGATTGCAAACCAATCAAGTGCTTTTCCACATAGTCCATAGTCATTTCGCAAACGATTAACAAGAATTGTATGATCAATTGTGTCGAATGCAGCGGAAAGGTCCAAGAATACAACCAGTGATGCTTTGTGATCGTCCTTTGCCAAACAAACCAAATCGCTCTGAATTTTCAAAAGTGCAGTCTCTTACGTTCATAAGCCGACTGTGGTGGCTCTCCAAGATTATTTGATATAATGTGATCTAACAGCCGAGATGATACAATTTTCTAAAGAATCTTTGAAATGAAAGAAAGATTAGAAACAAGACGATAATTTTTAAAAACATCCTTATCAAGTGTTGTTTTTTAAGAGCGGGTTGACAATCGCCTTCTTTATTGAACGAGGTAGCGTTTCTGTTTCCAGTGAAATTTTAATAATTTTTGTGATGGCTTGTAGCAGTGTAGGTAAAATATCTATCAAAAATACAGCTGATATTGGATCTAAAGCACATGATTTTTAAGACTTTTGCTATTAATCTTAGACACCTCCTCCTCAGTTGCTGGTCTAAATGTGTCCAAAGAAATATCAGAATATTTACTGTGAAACTTATATCAGTGCAGCTATCAGAATCAAGTTTTTGTCTGATTTGAGATATTTTCTTGTTGAAAATATCAGGTAGTTCACTACTTGAACTGGATGATCGTAGTGCCATTTCTTTCCTTTTGTTCTGGAGGTTATTTATAACATTAAACAGAGCTTTTTGATCTGTTCCACATTCTTCAATTTTGTCTGCATAGTATTTCGTTTTCAAAGATTTCATAAGGTTACTCACAAGTTGTCTTTGTTCCACAAATATCTCTCCGTGAACAATCAAACCTGTTTTTCGCAATTTTTGTTCAAATTTGCTACGTTTTCTTTTTTTGTAATGTAAAGTCTTCATTCAGCCAGGGATAGTTTGGTTTGATGGCAACGCGCTTTTTTGTAATTGATGCATGATCATCTAATGTTGCAGCAACCACGGTGTTGTACTGGTCAGTCAGTGTCGTGAGATAAGAGGATGGAAATTTGCATAGCGATGAAGATAAGATACCTTCTTGGAATTTCGCCTTGTCTATATTGTTTATTTTTCTGGATTGAACAACTGTATTTTGAATCTGTGGTTTGTGATGTTTCAATTCAAAAAGTACAGAGTCGTGATCAGATATAAACGAGTCAGGTCGGACATCCATTACTACGGTGTTATCACTATCTGAGATTACAAGATCTAATGTGTGGCCACTCGTGTGAGTGGGCCAATGAACATCATTGAAGATCAGCTGACTGGAGTAATAGAGTAAATCAATGAACTGAGCAGCATCGTTTTTTTCTGAGCAATCCACGTGTAGATTGAAATCCCCTATATATACACCTAGTAGTATTGAAACACTAGTAAAAATTACTGGTGGTCATTTTAAACGTTAATGGGGAGTTTGAATAGATAATATGGTTTTCAAGGTCAGTGACAAGCTTGACATTGGTGATAAAAGAAATGGATTCTGCGTAGTGTGCATTAATAAATTAGTCATGAATAGCATATAATATATTATAACTTTTGAACCACAAGTAATACAGTTTACCGCTGGTTGTAATTTTTGACCTTCGTGCGTTGTTTGAAGGTCATATATTGAGGTTTTCAACGTCGATGGTTCCTAAAATATCTGATTATTTGCTTACCGCACTTTAACTATTGATTGCACAATACCGATAACACGTGACACGTGCACAAATCACGTCAGCCAGAGTTGGGCCAATGCCTCTGACGTTGGCCCAACTGTGGCTGACGTTGGCTCAACTATGGCCCAGCGCTGAGCTTGCGTGTGGAGGTCTGTCATGGAGAATGCTGACATAATCATAATTTAGCTGACATAATCATTTAGAACAATTTAAATTATATTAACATAACCTTGCAGTGTATGCTCCAGTGCTTCGTCAAACGAGCTTTAACTTTAACTCTTTCCAGACGGAGACCGAGATGTTCACAAGCGCCTGGGAAACAACATCTCCGCGTCCAATCCTGTCTGATGCAGATGCCTAATTTATATCATTATTTTTTGTTATTTATTAATTATAAATTTATCGGCGAACGGCATCGTTTGGTATTCGCAATGCTCGATTTATGTTCTGTTGTTGTGTCTGCAAATATGCTTCATATTTGGTGATGTTCGTTTTGTCTTGTATATTTTCCTCATGTACACGTTCGTTATTCTTCCGTAATAGATCCTGAGGATCTTCGGTGGCGTTGTCCGGTGATGTTCGTTACTATCAGTGTGACATTCATTCATTCATTCATTCATTCATTCATTCATTCATTCATTCATTCATTCATTCATTCATTCATTCATTCATTCATTCATTCATTCATTCATTTATTCATTCATTCATTCTTTCATTCATTCATTCATTTATTCATTTATTCATTCATTCATTCATTCATTCATTCATTCATTTATTCATTCATTCATTCATTCATTTATGCATTCTTTCATTCAATTATTCATTCATTCATTCATTCATTCATTCATTCATTCATTCATTCATTCATTCATTTATTCATTCATTCATTCATTCATTCATTCATTTATTCATTCATTCATTCCTTCATTCATTCATTCATTCATTCATACATTCATTCATTCGTTCATTCATTCATTCATTCATTCATTTATTCATTCATTCATTTATTCATTTATTCATTTATTCATTCATTCATTCATTCATTCATTCATTCATTCATTCATTCATTCATTCATTCATTCATTCATTTATTCATTCATTCATCTATATATTCATTCATTCATTCATTCATTCATTCATTCATTCATTCATTCATTCATTCATTCATTCATTCATTCATTCATTCATTCATTCATTTATTCATTCATTTATTTATTCATTCAATCATTTCATTCAATCATTTTTTCATTCATTCATTCATTCATTCATTCATTCATTCATTTATTCAGTCTTTCATTCATTCATTCATTCATTCATTCATTCATTCATTCATTCATTCATTCATTCATTCATTCATTCATTCATTCGTTTATTCATTCATTCATTCATTCATTCATTCATTCATTCATTCATTCATTCATTCATTCATTTATTCATTCATTCATTCATTCATTCATTCATTCATTCATTCATTCATTCATTTATTCATTCATTTATTCATTCATTTATCCATTCATTCATTCATTCATTCATTCATTCATTTATTCAGTCTTTCATTCATTCATTCATTCATTCATTCATTCATTCATTCATTCATTCATTCGTTTATTCATTCATTCATTCATTCATTCATTCATTCATTCATTCATTCATTCATTCATTCATTCATTCATTCATTCATTCATTCATTTATTCATTCATTTATTCATTCATTTATCCATTCATTCATTCATTCATTCATTCATTTATTCATTCATTTATTTATTCATTCATTCATTCATTCATTCATTTATTCATTCATTCATTCATTCATTCATTCATTCATTCATTCATTCATTCATTCATTCATTCATTCATTCACTCATTCATTCATTTATTTATTCATTCATTCATTCTTTCATTCAATTATTCATTCATTCATTCATTCATTCATTCATTCATTCATTCATTCATTCATTCATTCATTCATTCATTCATTTATTCATTCATTCATTCATTCCTTAATTAATTCATTCATTTATTCATTCATTCATTCATTCATTCATTCATTCATTTATTCATTCATTCATTCATTTATTCATTAATTTATATATTCATTCATTCATTCATTCATTCATTCATTCATTCATTCATTCATTCATTCATTCATTCATTCATTCATTCATTTATTCATTCATACATTCATTCATTCATTCATTCATTCATTTATTCAATCATTTATTCATTCATTTATTAATTTATTCATTCATTCATTCATTCATTCATTCATTCATTCATTCATTCATTCATTCATTCATTCATTCATTCATTCATTCATTTATTCATTCATTTATTCATTCATTCATTCATTCACTCATTTATTCATTTATTCATTCATTCATTCATTCATTCATTCATTCATTCATTCATTCATTCATTCATTCATTCATTCATTCATTCATTCATTCATTCATCAATTCATTAATTCATTCATGCATTCTTTTATTCATTCATTCATTCATTCATTCATTCATTCATTCATTCATTCATTCATTCATTCATTCATTATTCCACAAACGTTTTGATTTGAGAATGGCGACTAGCCCGTGTTACTTCTCACATGAAGAAAAAAAAAATCTGACATGCTGCATATAAGACCAAGACGAAGCGTCCCGAGCTCGATTTCTAGACTTGGCGATCTAAGTCTAGTGGTTTTACATAATTTATGAGTGTCTTGGACTGAGAAAAATATTAATTAATAAGAGTTGATTCATTCATTCATTCATTCATTCATTCATTCATTCATTCATTCATTCATTCATTCATTAATTCAATAATTCATTCATTCATTCATTCATTCATTCATTCATTCATTCATTCATTCATTCATTCATTCACTCATTCATTCATTTATTTATTCATTCATTCATTCATTCATTCATTCATTTATTTATTCATTTATTCATTCATTCATTCATTCATTCATTCATTCATTCATTTATTCATTCATTCATTCATTAATTCATTCATGCATTCATTCATTCTTTCATTCATTCATTCATTCATTCATTCATTCATTCATTCATTCATTCATTCATTCATTTATTCATTCATTCATTTATTCATTCATTCATTCATTCATCCATTCTTTTATTCATTCATTCATTCATTTTTTCATTCATTCATTTATTTATGGATTCATTCATTCATTCATTTATTCATTCATTCATTCATTCATTCATTCATTCATTCATTCATTCATTCATTCATTTATTCATTCATTCATTCATTCATTCATTTATTCATTCATTCATTCATTCATTCATTCATTCATTCATTTATTTATTCATTTATTCATTCATTTATTTATTCATTCATTCATTTATTCATTCATTCATTCATTCATTCATTCTTTCATTCATTCAATTATTCATTCATTCATTCATTCATTCATTCATTCATTCATTCATTCATTCATTTATTCATTCATTCATTCATTCATTCATTCATTCATTCATTCATTCATTCATTCATTCATTCATTCATTCATTCATTCATTTATTCATTCATTCATTCATTCATTCATTCATTCATTCATTCATTCATTCATTCATTCTTTCATTCAATTATTCATTCATTCATTCATTCATTCATTCATTCATTCATTCATTCATTCATTCATTCATTCATTCATTCATTCATTCATTCAAGCGTCCCGAGCTCGATTGTCTTAGCTATCTATGTCTAGTGGTTTTACATAATTTATGAGTGTCTGGGACTGAGAAAAATATTGATTAAAAAGAGTTTAAATAATAAAATACAGTTCGGATTTTTTTTGCGCGAGGGCTGCAGAATCCTCCCAGTCACTCTCCACCACAACATTCACTCATAGAAAAATAAAGAAACCATAACATCAATATGTACATAGAGCTGTCCTTATGGGATTATTTGCTCACCACACTTATGACGTTCATGAACACGTTCATGAACTATTCATCACACTAAAAACAATCAACGATTAGCATGGGGAAACGTGCACAATTCTGACCCATAGTTGCGCCAACGTCAGCCATAGTTGGGCCAACGTCTCTGACTTTGACCCAATTGTGGCCCAGAGCTGAGTTTATGGGTGGAGATCTGTCACGGAGAATGTATTCTCAGCCGATCCTCATGCTTTCACACAACAGAGATGATTTATGCCAGAATAATATGCCCACGTATACATATCAGGCAGCAAGATTTAGCTGACATAACCGTTTAGCATCACCTTGTAGGGTACGCTTTAGTGCTTTGTAAAACGAGCTTGCTCTTTAATTTACATCTGCTATGTGTTCTGCAGACAGGCCAATGTCGCGGGTTCGAACCCCACTCTGGCCTTCAAGTTTCAAAAAAACATAATGCTTCTTCCCCGCTCACTCATAGATATTCATTATTGTGGGGAGCCTCCGTGACAGAGAGGTAGCGTGCTCGGCCTCAGACCGCCAGGGCTCGAATTTCGAATTCTGTGTCTGGAAATGAAATGAATCGGGCTTTAGGCCACCTTTGTGCACATATGGGCTAAACTGGGCCAGGAGAACCTCCTGAGGAAGGTGAGATGAATGAGATGGCACTGTCCTCCAGACACAGGATTCGAAATATGAGCCCTGGCGGTCTGAGGCCGAGCACGCTACCTCTCGGTCACGGAGTCTCCCCACAATACTGAGTTTTTACACGTGGATGGGGAATAAACATTTTTGCTTCTTTCGAACCGCCGAGACCGGGAACCGAACACCGAAATCTGGCGTGAAAGGCAGCTGTGCTAACCACTACCCTAGGGCCTCCGCCCTTCTGTGTCTGGAGGACAGTGTCATCTCATTCATCTCACCATCCTCAGGAGGTTCTCCTGGTCCAGTTTAAGCTTATATTATGTGCACAGAGGTGTCCTAAAACCCCTTTCATTTCATTTCATTTTCCGTGAAAAAAAATGAGGAACTTCAAATATTTTTGGGGGGGAATTTCGGATAAAATGTATGGGGTATTTGAAAATACATCCCGTAGAACCCGTCACATTCTGTGGTTGCCGAGACGTTACTGTATATTATATGAAATAAAACACATCACACAATTAAACTTTTCTGCTAGATAAACATTTTCAGTACCGTCTACTGAGAACTACATTGTAAGAAGCAATTCAAAAAAGGGGTAAATCCTGTCGGATATGATGTATACCGGATGCGGACAGGAGTGACGCCAGGCGGGCAGCACGAACACTATTACCACTCCACGGTATTTGAAACATTTGTTCTATCTTGGGTCAACGTTTAAGATGCTGGGTATGCTGAGCCGGCGCTATAATAACTTTGGCAGATGAAAGACTACATAAACTGTCATGCAAAGTCAAAATATATTAACTGCTAACTCTTCAAGTAAGCTACTACTGTCTTTTGGATTTGCATCCATATTCAAGTATTACCGTGATGGCACGCATGAGTGATAACGAGCCTCCACCAGTGACTCTGTACTATAATTAGATACAAATCACTTGGGATATAAGACTAAATTCTAGTTCATTGGAAATTTGAATGACAAATCTAGAACTTGAAAAGTATAAAGACAGACACAAGACCAGGGTAAGTCACACATTAGAAATCAAAATTTTGTTGATTGATTTTGAGCTCACTGTAAAAGATATAAAGTGCCAAGAGAGAACATGTTTGCCTTAAAATGCACATTGATATTTCTTGGTAAGAATTTGTAGAAATTACCCGAGCATTCTTTATTTGCAATGTTGCATTTAATCTGTTGTTGTTAATGATGATGCAGTTTTTTTCTAAATTAATTTCTTGCTCTTTAGTATCAGTTATTCTCTAATTGAATTATATTATAAATAACACTGGAATTACAAGTATTTTGTTATTATATTGTTATTTACACTTAGTGTAATTACCTTTTATGTTGGTTTATTAACGCTGGCTGTCAACACACACGCGACACCCGTTACACCAATCAATCTGGATTTCTCAAAGGTTTTTTTTTCAAATCGCAATATCATAAATGTCTTATTTAGCTCTTTCCGCTTCATTTGAATACCCATGTGATGGAAGTACGGCCATTATAAATATTTTACTCTTTCAGTGCGGGGATCGACTTTAGAGGTCAGAATCTTACGTCTGTAGACGTCACATTCTGACGTTTAAAGTTGGTACCCGCACTGTAATTCATTGATGCATTTTGGTATGAAAATCTCCAACCAGGTATCTCCATCTAGGAGTAATAATCATCCAACACGCGACAATGGTTGAATGTTGGCTTTGTACAGAAGTATACTAATGGCTGCGGACCAAGTGACACATCACAACCCCTTTCGCTTTAACAGCGTAGCCTGATTGTCCGCCCCCGAGTGACGAACAATCTCCCCCGCACAAAATAAACTAAAATTAGATAATGACTTCGATTCCAGTCTCCAGAAGAACACGATTTTATTAAACATCGATAGTAATTTGATGACAAAGACGGTTTTAGAACAGGTATAAAAGACACATGGGCAAGACAGGGTGAGTTAAACTGCAGAGGTCCTAATCTCATTGTACAAGTAATACAGTGTCTAGAGCGAAAAATGTTTTCAACAAAATACGCATTAATATTTGTTGGTAAGAGCGCGATCATTTGTAGGACTATTGGACATTGGTTTTGGATTAATGATATTTTGTTGTTATTGTAGCATTATAATAAACTGTTACCAAATATTAATGTATAACTTTTTTATATTTAGTATTATTATCTTTAATGCAGGTTTTTCAACGCTGGCTGTCAACACATACGCGGCACCCGTCACACCAATCAATCTTGATTTCTCACCAAACCTGAATGATCCATGTGGTGACGACGCTGTTATGACGTCATCTGCTGAAGTAGATAACGTCCAGGTTTCTCCTCCTCGGATGGATCTGATGCTGAGCCTCCTCAACAGCAGTGTACAACAACTAAAAACAGATCAGGTGAGAAAACAAACACTATTTATTTCCCCTGCTAAATTTGAAATCCCTATTCGAAAATACCGAGAAATATATTACCAGAAGAAAGAGTTCATGTATCATATGATAAGATACCACAACTTTTCATATTACCTTTAGTTTTAGCGCATGTAAGTTATTGGCAAATTCTGTATGCTTTTGTTTAAACTTCATTTCTTTTGACAGGAAATTCTGTATAATGTACATCTATAATGTCCCATGTCTGTTTTACAATATCATTTGTATTTGTCAAGTAATCCTTGAGAGGTACGAAGGTATATTCCAATTTGTGTCACTGCTAATATAGGTTTGTTATTTTTCAGTGGGATTCCTACTTGAAAGACATTTTTGGTGATAGCATAAAGGCTCAGCTGGACGACATTCGTCTGGATATCCATCAGTTCCAACCAAGCAATGAATCGGTTCAGGCTTCTTTGCTAAATGTAAGTTTAGATTTTATTAACACTTCAGCACGAATTGATGACAAAAGCGTTTGAAATATCCTATTCTTATTTAACAGCTTGATTAATGTGAGAACATATCATAAGATAATGATAAATGCTTCCCAGTGAATGATATAAGCGTGAAAAAATAATTATATATTGTGTAAAAATATTATTACTTTAAACTCAATACGAAATGAATGAATATGGTCATCGTAAATTAATCATTTAAACGGATTCTCAACGTTTTTTGATCATATATATTATCTGTAGTTTGGTGCGCGGCAGCGAGACATAAACTAAGAGGCCGATTGGTAATATTAAATAACACAATCATTTTTTTTACAACTGGAAATTGTCCAAAATACATGTATGTGCACGTGTGCACATAATGAAAGCGTTAGGTGCGGCACAGCATAGCGCTATATATCTGACATTCTACTGTTTATTTTTAGGTGACGGAGACTTTGCTAGCTCTCCACGAGGTGTTGTTAAGATACTCGGTTTTGATTCACTACATCAAACTGAATCAGCTGACTTGGTCAGGCTATGAAGATGGCGTGAGACGAAGACAACCTACATATGAGCGTGAACTCACCATACTACAGACCGGTCACATGAACAGCTACATGTGTGCGCAGCTCATTTGGATGAACCATTATAACTTGGCATTATCCTCTGACATTATAAATGATATACAGAGTATACCTTATTCTCCACCTACATCCTTCATTGAGGGTGACATTAATGCTTATATTGTGTTCAACAACTTCCAAGTTGATTTCATGATGTTCTCAGATATGTTCTACAAAATATTGCATGCGATATAACTTACATAATCGACTTTAATTATTAAACACTGAAACATTTTACATTTTGTGAATATCATAGTCAATCTGTATCAAATAAGTTTTATATTTTGATGCATGTATATTTCATTATCGTGGTAACTTATAGTATCACATCATTGCTATTATTTTTTATATTTTTGATTATATAAAATTTATACATCGACTTGCTATCACTCATTATCGCTAAAACGGGTATTTGTCATGTTTTTTGTCACCAATTTATCACTGATATTGCATTAATTATTGACCATATTGTAGCACCATTATCATATTATCATTATGTACCATGTTAGAATTGTCTTAAAATTGTTATTGTTACATTTCATAATCATTTGCGTTCAATCTGTATCAAATACGTTTTATATTTTGATACATGTATATTTCTTTATCGTGTTAACTTTTAGTATCACATTATTCATATTATTTTATTTATAATTTATTATATTTGTGATCATATTAAATTTATACATCGACTTGCTGTCACTCATTATTGCTAAAACGGGTATTTGTCATGTTTTTTTGTCACCATTTCATCACTGATATTGCATTAGTATTGGTCATATTGTAGCATCATTATCATATTATCATTATGTACCATGTTAGAATTGTCTTAAAATTGTTATTGTTACATTTCATAATCATTAGCGTTCAAGACCTTGCATTTTAAATAAATAGTAATAATATGATATATAATAATACTTCTATCAGATAGTATTAGTTTCCTGATTTTACGGTGCGGATGTACTACATTACCCAGAAATATATTGGTTTGTGATTATCATATTCATGCTTTTTGTAAGCAGAAGAAAAATAACAAGATAAAAAATGTGAATCATAGTATCGTCATTTCAGCTTACGCTGTTGATTAAAACATTGCTTTAATCATTTCTTTTGATTAAATTCATTACCTTTCTTACAGATGTGTATACACGTTTGTAAGATATTAGTCATAGCCTTACATTACAAATGTAAAATAGCACTACATTACAACACAATACTATAGGCCTACATATCATTTCCATAGGACAAGTGTTGTAGGTGCCTCTTACCCCGGGGCCACTTACAAACATGTGGTCAAAAGGCATTATACAATTACAGGTATATTTTATAACTATACATACTTTTATTTTTCAGCAATATGTTCTTTACTTTGGTGACTTTGTTTACTCTTTTTTTTTCAATAAATATTTGCATTAGGAAATACTCTCTTTTTAAATCGTTGTTATTACTACGTTATAAAAAAATAATAATAAGACTTTCCAACTAGGAGTCTTGGTAGAATAGGCCTATTTTGTTCGCAATGGACAATAGTTTTTATTTTATTTCATAGACAATAGACAATTATTTTATTTCATAAGATCTGCATAAATATATACATATAACACAGGCATGTGTTAATACATGCCAGGAGAGCATGTTGAAAGTGCGTAATCGTCGTATGATAATAATAATACAACGTACATACAATTTGTATTGTTACACTCACTAAATATTTTTTTTTTTAATAAACTTGCATAATTTGTACAATTGGTTTACATTTGTTACATTCATTAACTTTTCAAATTTTACTGATGAAAGTGAGGATCTGTGACGTTTTTTGAATTAATTTATTTCGTAGGTTTTCAAAGTGAGGATAATTACAAATATAGTGAAATTTGTCACCAATGTCTTTTG
Source organism: Flabesymbios commensalis (assembly GCA_964017125.1). NCBI lineage: Eukaryota > Metazoa > Annelida > Polychaeta > Terebellida > Flabelligeridae > Flabesymbios > Flabesymbios commensalis. Next base: position 101,801,665 of record OZ024902.1, read on the forward strand.
TACACAGCTCATATTGTGAGGTTGCGGGGTACACCTCGTCTGCAGCCTGATTCAATTGGCATGTTGTTGTTTCTACACTGAAAGTTAGCCATGGTATATCTCTCGCGATAGGACAAGTTTACCATATATATTTTTAGATTTATTGTTGTTATAGACATCCTGTCATTTAAGCACATGCTGCTGATTTTTATTTCTGAGGTCCAATGTTGGAAAAAAAAGATCTTTTATGCGTTGTTGCAATTTTTTTAATGAATTTAGGCTCTCTGGAATGAGTTTGTTATCCCAGACGCCCGAAAACCACAACCTTCCAATGTATTTTTCACGGTTGAAAGCCATGGGGATTTATATATTGTCCGTTTGTATAGATTACATATTGATTGATATAAAACATTTGACAGTTTAAGTGTAATGCCGCTCTTATATATTCAAGCCCTAAACATAATCATTCTACTCTGGGCGTGGCTTATAGAAATGGCATGCTTCAGTTGAAACAGATCATTACGACGCAATATTCTGACTAAATCAGCTCGACTTTATTTCGATTTATCTTGGTTAGAAAGAAGTGAGTTGGTGTAACCTGGTTTATTATCAGCAGCATGGGATTTTCAGAGTGTATTTCGTCGATCCAAAGTATCATATTTGTGCCTCAAATGAGTGGCAGATATGACACTTTAGCTTCGAGGCGACGATTTGTTAAACATATTTTATTTTGAATGCACCACATATAATGTAATTTTGTAGATTTTTCACGACCACTTGGGATGTGTTACAATCGTATTTTTTTATAGGACAGTAAACCAAACACACAGGATATGCATACTAGTTTGAATCTGTGGCCACAGATTACAATCTGTTCCCACAGATTCGAAAAATATGTGGCCACAGATTAAAAACAGTTTACGGTCATTCAAAAATATTGCGTGTGAGCACAAACGGGGGGTGAGAGATGTGTGATGGGTTCACATGAGGTGAGAGGTGATGATCTGTGATGTGTTCACCAGGGTTGGGGCCAAGTACATCGGTACTTGTACTTGCCTGTACTTAAGTACATTTTTTCGAGTACTTGCTTGTACTTTGTACTTGAGCTTCAAAAATGTACTTTTACTTGTACCCAAGTACATTACGAAGTACTTGGTACTTGAAGACAAGTACATTGCAAGTACATCCCGTTTTGTTCCAAAAAAATATATATTATAATTAAAATAATTCAATTGTTAAACGCAAAACAAATTTAGTTTATCTAGATGTATCAATGTAAAGCATTATCACACATTCGTGTTCTCAGTGAGCTGTATATTGTCCCTTCGATCTTTCATTCATACTTCCGGTAAGCCGTCCAGATGTACTGATAAAATGCTAAAACAACACACAGGCGTAACAGAAATGGTTACCGTCCATCGTTATCTAACACAGCAATGCACTAGCCTGCCTGGCAAAAAACAAGATATTAACCAAGTGCTGGTTTATTGTTGGGCCAGCGTTGCAGATGACGTCTCAATATTGAATCGACATTGTTTTAACGTTTCGTGTCTGCTGTAGAAGGGAGGGGGGCGCTTTCATTGTTTGCGCGATTACCTCTTATAAAACCCTATAACACTGCTGTTGTGTTTGCACACGGGCCACAGGCCTATTGCCTAATAAATTACTACTAATTATATATCTTTATTTATTTCAGTGACATACAAAGTACAATGTCCAGCCAAAAATGGCTTACAAGTCACTCTAAATACAAAAATACATCTGCGGGTGTTGGTGACAGTGTGGCCCGACAAGCACGAGATGTCCTGTCGACGCCGACTCAATGCTGGCCCAACGCCTACGACGTTGACCCACCACCGAACCAGCCCCGACCAAACAAACCTGCCTGACGGGAAAAGCGCCTCAGTTTTACATAATCATCCACACTGAGGTGGGACCATCTGAAGACCACCAGCTCAGTGTAGATGACCTAATAAATCTGTTTTCATATTTCAACGATTATTTGTCGATTTTAATAATTACAATAATTACAATAATTATAAACACTATTGTCATAAATGCATGATATCTATCTCAAAACAACACGAGTAATTCATAATCGGAATAATTTCGATTTTCTCTCTTTCCATGCAGCCTCCACAAATTTTGACAGAGGTTTCCAAAAATGTATAACTAAAAATAAAAATTTGTCAGCATTATTCAGTTCTAAAAAATTGTGATTGTTTTCAGTCACAGTTTAAAAAAGCGTTGTTCTAAAAGTGTCATATAGGGAACATATAAATAAAAAGTGAATTTCGTCTTGTGTTTCAGAAAGGTCACACATATTACATAAACGTTCTTCAACACGTAAACTTCTAAATGTTTTTGTTACAGGATCTCGTATTCTTTTATAACGTCCAGTTTCTAAAGCTATATTTAAAATGCCTGTGATCAATTGAATCAATAAACTTCTTCTTGGTTTAGAAATATATTGTTTAACATGGCTCGAAACAATTAGTGTGGTTTTAAATGTGATATATCTACGTAATTTGGGTTTGTTGTGCATATCAATCAACCAGGCTGTTTCCATCAGTTTAAATAATTTTGAGGGGGGGGGGGGGGGGTGGGTCGGCATGGGAGCCATAAGTAGGCCATCGCCTAAATGTTATCTTTTGCCCATATATAATTATCTTTCATATGATTATAACTTAACTTTTAGCCATACGGCAGCCATGTTGGATTCCGGCCATCTTGAATAATTAAAATTGCTCAAAGTTGACACCTCCACACCACCCTGGATATCTTTATGTAGATCACATAGATATATAATCAGCAGAGAAAAAAACTATATCAGAACATTTTGGGTCAGGCCAATATTGGGCATTATGTTGCCGGACTAATGCTGTTGAATGATTTCCGAGACCAATATCAAAGCGAAACATTCGAGCCTTTGTATAAATATTTGAGCTTGACATCGATCGCCGTTAGACTCAGCATACTCGAAAATGGTTATAAACACAAAAAATCAATTTCAGCAAGCTTCGTACCGTGGATATACTCACCCAGCAAACACAAGACTTTGTGCCAATGTTGGTTGAATGCTGGCCCGCCGTCTACGATGTCGGCCCAACAATAAACCAACATTGGATCAACGTCTCGTGTTTGCCGGGCAGCATATACTGGAATAGCAAGCAGTCTAACAGTTGGGCCAATGTCAGTCGATCATAGTTCCCAGCCGATCCTCATACACCCCCACAGCACAGCCACCGTATTTAGAGAGACGAATGATGCCAGAATATTATGCCTACGTATGTATATGACGTAGCAGAATTTACCTAACATAATCAATTTAAATCATGTTAACATCACCGTGTAGGGTAAGCTCTAGCGCACTTTAGTTTACATCTACTATGTGTTAAGACAGGCCATGGTTATTGTAAATCTCACCCTATTATATATCATTCTTTAGCTACTAATGTACTGTACATGACAGCCCAAGATGTTCACAAGCGCCTGGAAAACAACATCTCCGCGTCCAATCCTATCTGGTGCAGATGCTTAATTTGTATCATTATTATTGTTCTTTATTAATTACATCAGCGATGTTTTAGCATTGAACACCATCACTTATTTTAAAGATGAAATGCTTCTTCTGAAATATCTGTTTGAAGGATTGGTAAAATGAAATACATAATAAATAATGACATAAGCGAGAACCGGAGAGCTAATGGACTTGCTGGGAGGAAACGTGTTGTAAACACAAACAGACAGCACACGAACTGCAGCCAACAACTCTCAACCAATACTCTTGCCGCAAAACTAGAACGTATAAGTGCTAATAAATGTAGTGTAAATCAGAGATTGACTGAGAATTTGATAAAATGTAATGATTTTTTAAGCGAAATGACAATACTGACAATATACTGTGCATATCTTTTATTTTATATAGTGTATATTCTATAGCATAATGTGGTTAATCTATGACTATATGTGCTTAGAAAAGCAAAAAAAATTGCCACAATAGACATAAATGGATAGCATTATTAGCCGAGGCAAGTAAAGATACATAAGTCAAAGCATTTAATTATATCGAGAGACAGGTATTTCAATTATCGATTTTAAGAAATGAACCACATAATTTTTTTTTGGAAGGCTGGCCAATTTATTATTTATTTTCTTCTTGCTATGCCTTGAATTATTCATTTCAAAATGTTTCCGCTTCCCCTAAATATCGAATGGTGCCCGCCCCGAAATAACGGTAAATATGAGTGTAAGGGCTGGGTCGTCATAAGCTGCGCCAAACCGCGATGCAAATTGGCATGCCACAGTGCATCATTTTTATTATGGTATTACCCAACCAAGCGATTATACATGTTGAAGGTACACTGAACTCAGTGACCCGTTTATCGAGCTTTTACAAACGCACACTGACGTTGACCAAGGTAACAGTAAACCCATCTTACCGTGGGTCAGTCCCACGCTGTGTTACACCTTCCCTGTGGAAGATGAATAAACCCAGCGCATCACAATTTCAAAAATAAACTAAAACTACATTTTTTTCTCTTCATTATGTTTTTATTCTGCTCATTGGTCCACTTACCTGCTCACAATAGTTATCAAAAGGCGTCTGCAGAGCTCTGCAAGTCAACACGGTGAAGTTCTGAGGTCATTACGCGATCAGTGTAGTTACCTGGCCTGATAACATCATAATATTGGCCCAATATTGGCTCAATACAAATAATTAAATCGATTAGGCTATATACCAGCCGGGCTGATGAATAACCCTCTGATTCCCGTTGTACAGCAGCCCGCTGCATCCAATCACAGATCACATAACATCATTATGTCAGAGTGACATTACACGGGAAGCATCACAATGGCGCTGTTCATTGAAGGACGCGAGTTCAATGATTATAAGAAATTTGTTGGAGAAATAGAAGATTTAGAAAAGGAAACGTTCTGTAAATTCATTTAAAAAGGAGCCAAACAATAGAGACTAAGCGTAGAGAGCTGTCAACCGATAACATACAATATGCTGCAAAGTTTGTATATGCGAGTGTGCGGTTTGACAGCAAGCATGCTGGCGAGCCAAGGCAGACGGAGAAAGGTGCTCGACCGAATCAGAGGTAAGTCTAAAGTGGGAATACTTAATCAGTGTTAATGTAGCGGAGGCTCATGTTACCAGCGCCATACCCGCGCTGGGTTATTATGTAACGTTACTGATTTTGTTCTTGGGATTTCATTAACCCAATGCTGTTTCAATGTTGGTCCGTTATCTTAGACGCTGGCCCAACATTGAAACAGCATTGGGCGAATGCCCCGTGTTTGCTGGAGATCGTGCCGATAGGGAGCGAATGATCTGGTCACAGAATGAGGCTCATGGCACAGTGGCTAGCACTACTGTCTGTCACGCTCGAGTTTGGGGACATGTCATACCTTACACGTCAGCTGGCTGCTAGATAGGGACATATCATACCTTACACGTCAGCTGGCTGCCAGATAGGGACGGGTCATATCTTACACGTCAGCTGGCTGCCAGAAAGGGACATGTCATACCTTACACATCAGCTGGCTACCAGATAGGGAAATATCATATTTTACACGTCAGCTGGCTGCCAGATAGGGAAATCTCATACCTCACACGTCAGCCGGCTGCCATATACAGATAGGGACATCTCATACCTTACACGCCAGCCGGCTGCCAGATAGGGAAATCTCATACCTCACACGTCAGCCGGCTGCCAGATACAGATAGGGACATCTCATACCTTACACGCCAGCCGGCTGCCAGATAGGGAAATCTCATACCTCACACGTCAGCCGGCTGCCATATACAGATAGGGACATCTCATACCTTACTCGCCAGCCGGCTGCCAGATAGGGAGATCTCATACCTTACACGTCAGCCGGCTGCCAGATACAAATAGGGACATCTCATACCTTACACTTCAGCTGGCTGCCAGATAGGGACATCTCATACCTTACACGTCAGCCGGCTGCCAGATACAGATAGGGACATCTCATACCTTACACGTCAGCTGGCTGACAGATAGGGACATCTCATACCTTACACTTACACGTCAGCCGGCTGCCAGATACAAATAGGGAAATCTCATACCTTACACGTCAGCCGGCTGCCAGATAGGGAGATCTCATACCTTACACGTCAGCCGGCTGCCAGATACAAATAGGGACATCTCATACCTTACACGTCAGCTGGCTGCCAGATAGGGACATCTCATACCTTACACGTCAGCCGGCTGCCAGATACAGATAGGGACATCTCATACCTTACACGTCAGCTGGCTGACAGATAGGGACATCTCATACCTTACTCTTACACGTCAGCCGGCTGCCAGATACAGATAGGGACATCTCATACCTTACACGCCAGCCGGCTGCCAGATAGGGAGATCTCATACCTTACACGTCAGCCGGCTGCCAGATACAGATAGGGACATCTCATACCTTACACGTCAGCCGGCTGCCAGATACAGATAGGGACATCTCATACCTTACACGCCAGCCGGCTGCCAGATAGGGAGATCTCATACCTTGCACGTCAGCCGGCTGCCAGATACAAATAGGGACATCTCATACCTTACACGTCAGCTGGCTGCCAGATAGGGACATCTCATACCTTACACGTCAGCCGGCTGCCAGATACAGATAGGGACATCTCATACCTTACACGTCAGCTGGCTGACAGATAGGGACATCTCATACCTTACACTTACACGTCAGCCGGCTGCCAGATACAGATAGGGACATCTCATACCTTACACGTCAGCTGGCTGCCAGATAGGGACATCTCATACCTTACACATCAGCCGGCTGCCAGATACAGATAGGGACATCTCATACCTTACACGTCAGCCGGCTGCCAGATAGAGACATCTCATACCTTACACGTCAGCCGGCTGCCAGATACAGATAGGGACATCTCATACCTCACACGTCAGCTGGCTGCCAGATAGGGACATCTCATACCTTACACGTCAGCCGGCTGCCGCCAGATAGGGACATCTCATACCTTACACGTCAGCTGGCTGCTAGATATGGACATTATTTCTATTAGGCAATTAAGGTACAATAATTCACAATACAAAGATTGTTAATGTTTAGGGTAAAAAAAAAATTAAAAAAAATATGGTATCCGGCCAATTGCCCCCGGGACAAACGCCCCCCGGACAATTGCCCCCTGACAAATGCACCCCCGCGGACACAAGCCCCCGGGACATCAGCCCCCTGGCCAATTATCCCCCGTACCAATAGCCCCCCCGGTCAAATGTCCCCCAATTTTTTAAAGAAGTTTTTTGCGAATACAAATGAACAAATTGCACATAAACCTTTGTAGGTACATACATAGTATAATTCACACCTTCTTGCTCTGTAACATATACATTCATAACACCTATCCTGATTTGTGCTAATCATGCTAATTGGCATGGCTTCATCACATCTGCCCTAATTCTCGCTAATGTAGGGCATGGCTTAATCACACCCACCTTTAATAATTCACAGCTATCTTAGTTCTCGCTAATTTATTATTCGTTGTATTGTAAGTATATATATACGTGATATTATTAATTAAATTAATTATTTAAGAATCAACATTTGTCCCGGGGGCAATTGGCCTAGAACCTAAAATATGTCTATGCATTTCTTTTAGGTAGTCAGATGCTACGAAAAGACCCCTTGTCCTGTGTTTTTAAAACATGAGTGGTATTTTTTTTAGATCATGGAAGCTAGGATGTAAGATCCAAATTACAGCATCTGTTGATCGAAAACGAGATAAGATGATTGTGAACAGCGTGCATCTGGAGCACAATCAAAAGCTTTCAAGATATATTAACATGCGATATCCAGAAGTAAGTCATGGATGGAGACTTTAACATAATAATGAACCGAATTTGAGACACAAGTATAAAGTGTATTGAATTCAAGACAAATACAATTTTCTATTGAACCATGGTGAAAATAATAGCAATCGGATTTTCATTTGTAACAGCTCTCTAATAAAATAAAAAGGGATTTAACAACCTGAAATTTCAAGAACTATTTACGACCATAAGTGTGATTTTTTTTCAGATCTGTACAATTTCTTCTGGCCCCTAATTAACTCACATTCTTGTCTTCAAATCACTTATTATCGGGATTTATAGTTCTAAATGTACTGAAGGTTATCTATAGACAATGACTGATCAGTCGTAAGTCACGGGATTCCGACTGAATCATAATCTAAAGATGGCATTCGTGACGTAAACATAACAAATTATCGGTTTGGTTGCGCTCAATCGGGGTTTTGCATTTATATATATTATATATAAGGTTTTCTTTTCGAAGGAAACATACACCATTACTGTACATTTGATGCGAAATTAAAATACCTTGGCGTGACTATGCAATGACCAAGATATTTCGGTGTGCTTGTAATGTCAGATATCATTTTGCACCTTAATATCGTTTCAGTGTAAGCTTAATCATCATATTGTTAGAATGAATCAAGGCTTTTCCTCAAATAGCTCACGATATTATAGGAATCAAGTTTGGATATTGAAATGTGTTGGATTCTCATGTTATTGGACGTAGCCCTGGGCGTCAGGGGCCACGAAGTGGCCCCTCGCCCAGGGCGGAGTCCAATAACATGAGAATCCAACACATTTCAATATCCAAACTTGATTCCTATTATGACAGACCGACATTAATTACCTTAGAAATTCTAAATTCATTTAAAGTCACTACGAGTCGGAAAGGATAAAGCTAAAAGATTGAATTCCAAGGCCATGAATTGCAACATGGTTGATAGAAAATGCGGCAGTTTGGCTGTTCCGAGGACTGAACACACCCCTGCTGTTTGACAATAATAGGTTCACTGCTGCTTTTCTTTGCACCACATAGTCTACAGGTATTCATGTGGTACAGTGGTAAGGAGACATGCCTCGAGAGCCAGAGTTCCATGTTCGAAACCGGTCATGGATTTTTTTTTTTTGAAATAAAAGCCTATTTTTACTTATGACATAAATCTGATAAATTATTTCCATATGTGACTGACAAGAATATTTGTCATAACCCCATTTTAATAGTTAGGCCTATAGATACAGTAGGCTACAGTACAGGGTAGACTAGCTTAACTCAAACAGTAACAGTAGCCTACTCAGTAGCCTAACACTATTAGTATTAGACTACACTGACACGGACACGTTGACGACCCAGTAAACACATTTGTACAATGTTGGACCAACGGCGAAGACGTTGGGCCGACGTTGTACAAATGGTGTTGTACAAATGTTTTGTGTTTGCTGGGGAGTGGCCTGTAGGCCCACTACTCTGTAGGCTAGGCCTACAGTGTAGATATATACAGGCCTACTTGCCAAATGTCTTACTTTACTTGGAACCATTCCAGAATAATTAGATCTACAGGCCTACCATAAATGATTATACAACGATCCTAATATAAAAAAAATAAGTGAACAGTCTGTGGCAGTGGTTACCAATGCAGATGCCAGACCATTTGACATGTAGTCTAGGCCTAGTCTAAAGGCAGCAATTCTGGACTTCAATTGAAATAGGGACGTCGTAAGTTACATTGGCACAGATCTTGTCAATTTAAAAATAAAATGGTCCCTATCAAATAGGATTCTAATTGCCTAACGTTACAGATAGGACAGAACTACAGAAGTTATGAAATTAAGGAATGTATGCTAATGTGAGGGGGAGTCTGGAACAGCCAGATATGACGTCACTGACATGTGTGAGCTAACACATGTCGGGAGCCGACATGTGTTGTAGAATATAGTAGGGTAGGGTGGAGCAAAACGCCTACCGTAAGCATTTTCAGCTGTAGTTATGTACTACCAACCTCTAGGAAAAAATGTAGTCCAGTATACGTTGGATACTAAATTGCACTATCCACTACCCTGATGTTACATTCCCTATTTATTTATTTTTGTTCTCGAAATGCAAAAATACAAAAAGACACAAGTGGGCGTTTTGCCTCACACCATGGGGCAAAACGCCTTTTGGCAGGGGCAAAACGCCCATGGTGGGCGTTTTGCCCCATCCGCTACCTAACATAAAAATACACTGTCCATGACCTTAGGTTGACCATATTATCAGTATGGTTAAAGCAAATTCAATAGAAAGACAGGTTCAAGTGAAAGTCAGACGGACTAACAGTAGCCTGAGTGTGAAATGGGCCACAGTAGCCTGAGTGTGAGACAGGCCATGCAGTAGCCTGAGTGTGAGATGGGCCGGCAGCCTGAGACAGGTCAGTAGCCTGAGTGTGAGACAGGCCAGAAGCCTGGGCGTGAGACGGGCCAGTAGTAGCCTGGGCGTGAGATGGGCCAGCAGTAGGCTTAGCATGTGTGTCAGATGGGCCTGCAGTTGCTTGAGTGTGAGATGAGCCAGTAGCCTGAGAGTGGTATGGGCCAGCAGTAGGCTTAGCCTGAGTGTGAGACGGGCCAGCAGTAGCCTGAGTGTGGGACAGATCAGTAGCCTGATTGTGAGTTGGGCCGGCAGTAGCCTGAGTGTAAGATGGGCCAGCAGTAGCCTGAGCAGGGTGAGATGGGCCAGTAGCCTGAGCGTGGGATGGGCCAGCAGTAGGCTTAGTCTGAGTGTGAGACGGGCCAGCAGTAGGCTGAGTGTGAGACTGGCCAGCACGTGAGTATGAAATGGGCCAGTAGTAGTGAAATGGGCCGGTAGTAGCACGATGGTGAGATGGACCAGTAGCCTGAGTGTGAGATGGGCCAGCAGTAGCCTGAGTGTGAGTTGGGCCACCAATAGCCTGAGTGTGAGATGGGCCAGCAGTAGCATGATTGTGAGATGGGCCAGTAGCCTGGATGTGAGATGGGCCAGCAGTAGCCTCAGTGTGAGATGGGCCAGCAGTAGCCTGAAGGTGAAATGGGCCAGTAGTAGCACGATGGTGAGATGGGCCAGTAGCCTGAGTGTGAGATGGGCCAGCAGTAGCCTGAGTGTGAGATGGGCCACCAATAGCCTGAGTGTGAGATGGGCCAGCAGTAGCATGATTGTGAGATGGGCCAGTAGCCTGGATGTGAGATGGGCCAGCAGTAGCCTTAGTGTGAGATGGGCCAGCAGTAGCCTGAAGGTGAAATGGGCCAGTAGTAGTGAAATGGGCCAGTAGTAGCATGATGGTGAGATGGGCCAGTAGCCTGAGTGTGAGATGGGCCAGCAGTAGCCTGAGTGTGAGATGGGCCACCAATAGCCTGAGTCTAAGATGGGCCACAAATAGCCTGAGTGTGAGATGGGCCAGCAGTAGCATGATTGTGAGATGGGCCAGTAGCCTGAATGTGAGATGGGCCAGCAGTAGCCTTAGTGTGAAATAGGCCAGCAGTAGCCTGAAGGTTAGATGGGCCAGTAGCCTGAGTGTGAGATGGGTCAGCAGTAGCCTGAGTGTGAGATGGTCCAGCATCAGCCTGAGTGTAAGATGGGCTAAGAGTAGCCTGAGTGTGAGATGGGCCAGCAGTAGCCTGAGTGTGAAATGGATCAGTAGCCTGAGTGTGAGATGGGCCAGCAGTAACCTGAGTTTGAGATGGGCCAGTAGCCTGAGTGTGAGATTGACCAGCAGTAGCCTGAGTGTGAAATGGATCAGAAGCCTGAGTGTGAGATGGGCCAGCAGTAGCCTGAGTTTGAGATGGGCCAGTAGCCTAAGTGTAAGATGGGCCAGCATTAGCCTGAGTGTGAGATGGGTTGACAGTAGCCTGAGTGTGAGATGGGCCAGCAGTAGCCTGAGTGTGAGATGGGCCAATAGCCTAAGTGTGGGATGTGCTGTGTCAGCAGTAGCCTAAGTGTGAGGTGGGCCAGCTGTATCCCGAATGTGAGCTGGGCCAGCAGTAGTCTGAGTGTGAGATGGGCCAGCAGTAGCCTGAGTGTGAGATGGGCCAGCAGTAGCCTGAGTGTGAGATGGGTCAGTAGCCTGAGTGTGAGATGGGCCAGCAGTAGCCTGAGTGTGAGATGGGCCAGTAGCTGAGTGTGAGATGGGCTAACAGTAGCCTGAGGAGTGTGAGATGGGCCAGCAGTAGCCTGCGTGTGAGAAAGGGGCAAGCAGTAGCCTGAGTGTGAGATGGGCCAGCTGAAGCCTGAGTGTGAGATAGGTCAGCAGCCTCAGTGTGAGATGGGCCAGCAGTAGCCTGAGTGTGCGATGGGCCAGTAACCTTAGTGTGAGATGGGCCAACAGTAGCATGAAGGTGAGATGGGCCAGCAGTAGCCTAAGTGTGCGATGGGCCAGTAGCCTGAGTGTGAGACGTGCGAGTAGCCTGAGAGTGTGATGGGCCAGCAGTAGCCTGAGTGTGAGATGTGCCAGTAGCCTGAGTGTGAGATGAGCCAGCAGTAGCCTGAGTGTGAGATCAGCCAGCAGTAGCCTGGGTGTGAGATGGGCCAGCAGTAGCTTAAGTGTGGGATGGGCCAGTAGCCTGAGTGTGACACGTGCAAGTAGCCTGGGAGTGTGATGGGCCAGCAGTAGCCTGAGTGTGAGATGTGCCAGTAGCCTGAGTGTGAGATGAGCTAGCAGTAGCCTGAGTGTGAGATGAGCCAGCTGTAGCCTGAGTGTGAGATCAGCCAGCAGTAGCCTGGGTGTGAGATGGGCCAGCAGTAGCCTAAGTGTGCGATGGGCCAGTAGCCTGAATGTGAGACGTGCAAGTAGCCTGAGAGTGTAATGGGCCAGCAGTAGCCTGAGTGTGAGACGTGCAAGTAGCCTGAGTGTGAGATGGGCCAGCAGTAGCCTGAGTGTAAGATGGGCCAGCAGTAACCTGAGTGTGAGATGGGCCAGTAGCCTCGAGTAGCCTGATTACGAATCCAGATCATGATCACCCCTTAAATTATTTATGATAGTCAAAAGGGGCAAAACGCCCACCTGCCTGGGGCAAAACGCCCACGTGGGCGTTTTGCCCCACACCATGGTAGGCGTTTTGTCCCAATTGAAAACAGAGGATGTTTCTAAATGTTGTCACGTGACCATGTATATCTTTCAATGGAAACCACAATGCATCGGTAACCAACACTAGTAGCTTTGGATGTACCCCGGTTACTAGTGGTTCTCGGTATTCCTTGGGCCTTGAGAGACTATATAGTACTGCTCGCATTTACTAAGGATTGTGTTACATTATGTACTTAGCATTTATACACAACACTGTTTTGTTACAAATGGTCGACATTTTCAACAGTTCATTGAAAATGTGGCAGCAGTTATTTAAGAATTACATGAGACTATAAAATCACGTGGAATGACGTCATAATAGCGGTGGGCGTTTTGCCTCACCTGGGCGTTTTGCCCCACCCCACCCTATGACTTCTAAAGAGACACCCATGTTATAATACATTTTATATTGTTTTATGCATGCTTCACATAAAACTCATAAATTAAAGTGTGAGAGTTTTGTTTAAAACAGATATCACATGTTAGCTATACTAGACAAGCCTGTCTGCAGAGTATTCACAGATCTAAGTCGGTTATAGATGATAATGCAAGTTTTTTTTCTAGCTTCTATTTTGAAGTTTGTGTTTATCATGATGCATTTGAATCATTGTATTATCTTGTTTGTTGAAGAAAGAATATGGTGTATCGATGTGAGCAAAATATTGAGCCTCAACTTGGAATTGTTTGGAATATATGTCAAAGGCCTTGTAGGACACAGGGGGATGGCTCCAGCTGTGGCTTATAATTATGTTTTGATGGTAATTATGCTGATATTGACTTTAAACACACTCTCTGTTAACATGGTTAATGTAGTTCACGTTAATAACCGATATTACTTTCACTGCTATAGTTTATATTAAAAAAAGCAAATAGGGTGTGGAACTGGTCATGTGACTAAATCATATGTCTAAAAAGTGTATACGTTATTGTAAAAATGGATATTTATGAGTAAATATATTATAATGGAGTGGTAGTTCAGTTGAATAATGTACAATGAGAAACCTGTTTCAATAATGTATGAATTACGCTTGTGAGATGACCACCCCAGGCTATATTGCTTGGAATTGATGAAGACCGAATAAACCATTACTTTTTGTGAGGCCAGTCAGTCTCCCTTGGACTATTATTAGCAGATCATACGAATTTCAAGAACATTGGGCCTACGCCTTTCCAAAAATCAGGCTTCGTATGGCGTAGTGCTGATCGAGAGAACACAAAACACAGAGGCGGTGATTACACCTTACAACTGCTTGAAGTTCACATACTACGTAAATTTCCCGGATTTCAAACTATTGCTTTATACACGTAATAATTTATTGTATAATATTGATACAACATGTGTAACATTTGTATTTCAGAATGCTGAAGCATTGGCCAAGCATGTGACAGTTGGATGGGACAAATGCAAGCAGCATACTACCGAAGCCATACGAAAGTTACACATTATATCGAATCAAAACACCAACACATGTGCACTAGATGACTGCCAAAACACACAAAAATAAAAGATACAAGGTGCAGTGTGACAACTGCTATTCATGGTGGTACTTCGTGTATTAGAATAAAAAAAGAGTGATGTAGCAGATCACTTTTACTGTCCCCGTTGTGAATTTAGAATGCAGCAAGATTACGTATAAGGATAGACGGGAGCTTATATAACGGAGAGCATAAGTATTAAAACAATTATGATATTTTAATTTTTTTTAACATCCAAACTGAGGAACATACGACATTGCGACTATTTAAAATTTCATCATAGCTTGGCAATGCTTGAAATTAGTCCAAGTATATATTTTTGAAAGTGGGGTCTCCCAAAGTTCTATTCCCAGGATATTCCCACCATGTACCCTAAATCGTTGTTTAAAAGGGGAAAAATATTTTTTCTTTTTATTTTATAATACCATTACTATTTACAATGCTAGTGGTTGTGTCAATATTATTGTATTTAAAAAGTTTTAAAGCAAACAAAAAGTTCAAATGTAACTTGTGAGTGTCTGTATCATTTGCGGGACAGGTACATATTTTAAGGGTGGTGGTTGTGTCAATATTATATTTTGATATTCTAGTCATATTAAGGTTTCATCACAAAGAAAACGTTGAGAAATATTTATCATTTGTTTACTTTTCCAATTTTCTCGCCATTATAGGGCCTACGTCAATTTTCACCTAATGTTAAACCTTGGCATCCTATAAGGCTCTATAGATACGATAATTCTCCTCAATTGACTGAAGACTGCTATAATGTGATATTTTGAAAGCTTATACTAACCATTTGAAAATTATTTCATCGTCGAGTTATCTATGTGCCACCTCCTACTTTTCACGACAAGGCAACCCAGTGGACAGATAAGGACATTTAAGCGTATACGGCAGCCCGGCTGTCAGACAAGGACATCTCCCACCTTACGTGTCAGCCCAGCTGTCAGATAAAAATATTTCTCACCTTACCTGACAACATGGCAGCCCGGCTGTAAGATAAGGACATCTCCCCCCTACATGTCAGCCCGGCATCCAGATAAAGCCATTTCTCACCCTGCCTGACACACGACAGCTCGGCTGTCAGATAAGGACACATCCCACCTTACATGTCAGCTCAGCTCTCGGATAAAAAGATTTCTTACCTTACCTGACACACGGCAGCCCGGCTGTCAGATAAGGACATCTCTCACCTTACATGTCAGCCCGGCTGCCAGATGAGGACATCTCTCACCTTACATGTCAGCCCGGCTGTCAGATAAGGACATCTCTCACCTTACATGTCAGCCTGGCTGCCAGATAAAGATATTTCTCACCTTACACGACACGTCAGCCCGGCTGTCAGATAAGGACATATCATACCATATATGTCAGCTCGGCTGCCAGATAAAGATATTTCTTACCTTACACGACACGTCAGCCCGGCTGTCAGATAAGGACATATCCTACTTTATATGTCAGCCCGGCTGCCAGATAAAGATATTTCTTACCTTACACGACACGGCAGCCCGGCTGTCAGATAAGGACATCTCCTACCTTACATGTCAGCCCGGCTGCCAGATAAAGATAGTTCTTACCTTACACGACACGTCAGCCCGGCTGTCAGATAAGGACATATCCCACTTTATATGTCAGCCCGGCTGCCAGAATTAAACATTTCCCAACTTACACATCAGATAAAGATATTTCTTATGTTACACGACACCGTAACCCGGCTGTCAGATAAGATCTCCCACCTTAGGCTACATGTCAGTCCGGCTGCCAGATAAATATATTTCTCACCTTACACGACACGGCAGCCCGGCTGTCATATAAGGACATCTCATACCTTACATGTCAGCCCGGCTGCCAGATAAAGATATTTCTCACCTTACACGACACGGCAGCCCGGCTGTCAGATAAGGACATCTCCTACCTTATGTGTCAGCCCGGCTGCCAGAATTAAACATTTCCCAACTTACACATCAGCCCGGGTGTCAGATAAGGTCATTTCATACCTCACACGGCAGCCCGGCTGAGGACATATCTTACCTTAAGCCACAGCCCGACCACCAGATCACAGGTAATGTTAGTTTGTTGGCCATACGTAATCTTAAGAAGGGTTGGCAAATGGTTCGGTGGCACAATGTTGTATTTACATAGAATGTTCTTACACATCATTTAATCAAACGTATGTTTTTATTTTGACCACTGCATTATTTATTGTCCCAAACTTCCAAGTTGACTGATCCTTTATCTGTTTCCACTACAGTGCAAAAAAAATGTCTTTTGCACTAATGCGTTACTCTCTGGTTTGCAGTGTCAGTGGTTTTATTTCCTACCACTCTCCGGTGACACTTTTGTTTGTTTTAAGAATCGCCCGAGACAAATCAATATAACATCACAATCCAAACAAAATTATTATTTAAAAAGATAATTTGTGTAATCTTGGAATAAAATGTGTATCTTCGAATACTGTCAATGTGATTGAAGAATACTGCTGCGGGTTTTTTGTTACAATATCGTGATTATGATTGTGCGTTGCTGTATTTTGGGCACACCCTGGCAGTCATTCCCTAGTCGTTCTTCAGTCTAGCAATCGATGGTGATTGCTGGCGATAGAATCGAATGTAAATCACTTACTATACAATTTGCGTTTTCAGTCGTTAATCACGTTACTCCAACGCTACTCATCCATCCGTCACCACCGTTTTCAACAATTTTCATTCGTTACTCAATTGTTGAGGATGAGGATGGTGTCATGGGAAACAATGAAATATCAATGCAAAATGTATTACAATTAAATAAATGCGAAGATCCGAAAAAATGGTAAGAAAAACAAGAAATAATTTCTTCTCAATTCTGATTATGGAATTCACCCCATATCTGATTGAAGCCACCGCAAATAATCCTTTGGCAGCCGTCCTTAGTTGTGTGAGACCTTATAGCTCTCGACCAATCATAATCGACGTTCCATTTAACAGGCTGCCACACAGTGTGCCAAAATACACAATATAACAGCCAGCTGCAATATTACATATAACTTATTCTTATATAACGGCCCGGCTGCTGAATTAGGAGATATATTTTCATGTACACCAGCCAGCCGCTGTATAGCTGTATAAATATTCTTATGTAGCAGCCAAGCTGACGAATAATGTTGTTATTGGCCTTATATGTCGGCTGGCTGACGCATAGACCCTGCCTAATTAAATTGGGCCAGATAGGATTTGCACATTCAGTGCAATATTGGGTCAATACAATAAATATCTATTTTTTTATTGGCCCGGTATTGCGTGAGACACACACTATAGAAATAAGCTGTAAAACTGGTGACCCAACAAAATAAGTTATGGAAGCAAATAAGGCACGATTTCTGTAAGAGCCATGTGACAAATAATAATGTGATATTCAGATCAACCTCTTCCAGTGGAAAAGAACAAGTTTTAAACTTGATCAGAAAAAATTGAAATTTTTGAAGTTTCTCATTGAATGGTTATCACATACATACAAAGGAGATAAGCCACTTTACCTAGGATGTTGTCAGTTAATGCCAAAGTTTCAAATGAGAAAGTCGAAATTATTTCATCATTACAATGTTCATATGAAGAAACATATGATCGTATGATGTGCCACATAACACCAACAGTAGATCTTCTAGTCTATCATCGTGCTTTTGGTAAGTTTGATGTGTCACTTTAAAAACCATTGGAACTTTTAAACAGTTAACTTTGGGTAATCCTCGGGGATCAAGTGAGTCCAGTTCACAAGGCTATAAATTATTTGGGTCGTCATTTCAAGTATTTAAACTTCCAGCTGAATCTACCCATTAAACATGAGACGTTGGCCCAACATTGGTTTACTGTTGGGCTAACGTCGTAGACGTTGGGCATTTAAAATATTATTAACGAAAAAACTTGACCATGACTTGTGTTTAAAAGTTGAACATTTTGTTGATTAAATGTTTATCCCGAGACAAAGCTTTCACGACTTTTGAGGATTTTTGCTACACAGTGTTACACAAAACATCAAGGATGTGTGCTACACAGTGTAGGCCTACCACAAAGCATCATTCAAGCGAAATCTTGAACAATTGCCAACTACTTCGTCGAGCACACATATACATATAAAACGTATAAAACGATCTTACCTTCATACAATTTGGGTTAATGCTGCATACAAAGACCCACGATTGGCCCTTGTCGACAATCACACATTAGCTCTGATGAGTTTTGTAACTGTGTAACATAATGCAGTAATCCAATAAAATAAATAACAACAAACACATATGATAAACGCACTTAGTTTATGTTAGTACAGTTCACCAGACAATCGGACCAAATGGACCTCGAGCAAAGATAATGTTTAAATGATATTTTCTTTCATGATATCATTTTCACAATAACATCTATATATATGTAATCAGCATTAAATTTCAAAACATTTGAGTATAAATATTACAATATAACAAAGTTATAATTTTAAAGTGATTTTCGACCCCATAATTTACACTTAATTGTTTTTAGTGTCATTTTGGGGAAATATAAGAAATATATTTGTAATCAGCCCTAAATTTCTGAAATTGTGAGTTTAAACGTCACCATATCACGAGCTGTTATTTTTTATTTATTTTTGTGACCTTTGACATCATATTATGTCATATTTTTCTATTAACCAATAAAATATACCTATTTGTAATCAGCATAACATTTCTGACAATCTGAGTATAACCATGACTATACAAAGAAGATTTGATTTTTATTGCTTTGTGTGACCTTTGACCCCATATGGAGGTAAAATGATCATCAGCCGAAATATGACCTCATTTTCTTCTTATATCCAGACATCATATAATCGATTTTATAGTCAAACCTAATGTACCTCGACAGTCCTATTCAACCCGTGCTAGCTTCTCCAGTAAATGCGAAAAAGCTCGGCCGTCAAATGGGTGCTGTGAAATCGTACTTCTTATTCTCTATATATGAGCACACTATCAAAACGTGACGAACCTATATTATAGAGTTCGCTAGTCTGGGTAGTTTGGGTACACAACAACCTGACCTCTACAGCTGGATTTGCAACGTCTTCCTCCATTTCGACAAGTGGAAACTGAACGGTAATACAGTGTTTTTATTTCATACATTCATCTTTCACTCAACCACGTAGCACAGCACTCAACACCATCGCATAGATTAATCCCCCATGATTTTCTTTCCTCAATGCTCGACAAAGCGGTGAGCAAGCGTCAAGTGTTGACTCTATCCAGCAAATATGAAATATATGCCTAATATTATGGTAAGATGTTATTCACAAGATGTCGCTATTTTCAGCGGCAATATGCCCTGGGGGCGGTAACCACTCGGGCTGTGATGTCAAATTTGAAACATTGTCCTGAGGTCCATTCCACCAAAAAACTTACACTTATTTCTTTTATAAAAATTAAGAGCATCTTTAATGTTTAGTGGTATGGTCTCCTGAATCTGTCATTCCTAATATACACGTCTATATTAGCAGTGATTATAGATCACGCAAATGGTTCAAAATACAAAGAATCTATATACCCACGAGCACAACCTAGGTGGACAACCTTGCAAATATTTTACAGGAAATGCACAAAAAGCGAAAATCCAAGATGGCGGCCACTAATGTCTTGGCTAGTCTAGTTGTTGAACGGTTTGTTCAAATTTTATGTGCGACACATCGTTTCGAATGGTTTTCTGTCCATTTATGGCAACATTTCATTGATTTAGGCCATATTTAGGTGGTATATGTGAAGGTCAAGGTAAAATTCAACTTTTAAATAGGCCTAATTTGCGGCGTATTCAGAAACAAATTTAAGTATTTAAAAATATTCCGATTGAATTGCTTGAATGTAGGCACAGAAGAAAATAAGTAGTTGATTTGACTGCACACAACTAAACAAAGGTACAGAGTCAGACACAAAGTGGGTATAGGAGACTTAGCAACAAAACTAATGCATATCAGCGGTCCGGGGATAGAGAGTCTCAAATTAGAGCCAACCTTGGGATGCATGGAGTTACTCGCCTACTATTGTTGCTCTGGCAACTATCTGACTCGACGGTAGGGAGCAAAGCGATTTGCACAGGCGTTTCAGGATTCAATTGCTCGGTGACACACAGATTCGGTAAATGAATTATTATAAGACTAAGGTTACGAAGCTGAAAACCTCATATAATAATCTGATCTTTAAGATCCATCAACTAGACAAAAGTGCGGAAGTTGTGGCATTTCTATGAATGACACAGATTTCTGCTGGTGGGGTTGCTGGTAATATTGTCTTTTTAAACAGATATGTATAGGAAATGTCCCCTTCATTCATAACCATTATTCCATGGCGATGGTACTACGCATTATGCTGACTTCTATCGGCAAAATCTACTCTTGTGAGCGTTCTCAGATTATACAAAAACTATATCACACGAAAATAAAATTACAAAATTGCAGCCAATGTGTGTACTGCATGCAATGTATGCAATTCGTCGGTGATCGTTTCATACATACTATATCGAAAATGCAATATATATAATATATATATTTACATGACCTCATATGAGATACCCTTTATTTTAGATTGAATTTCTGTTTCCTCTCAGTCTGAAGTTGTCAGTATAGATACATAATACAAGATCACAACGTATACAAAAGCTGTGTTAACAAATACACAAGTTGATGTTAACAATCTATAAGTGTTTTTTGTCTAGTTCAGTGTACATAGCTTTATTTTTTAAGTGAGCCGTGCCAAGATGAAGATAAGTTATGATCAAGGTTATGATAAAGCAAAGACAATATAAAATGTGCCTTGGGGATAGATTTAATAATCGAAAAGGAATGGTAATAGAGAATTACACTCCACTAAGAAAGAGGGAGATACCCATTTAATTTTGGAATCACATGGAACTTGTGTGAAGGTATTGAAAGAGTTATTATCAATAACCTGGCGATACATGAAATTGCTTCTCATTGGGCTCTTCACAGCGCAGAGCTATGTAATATTTTATTGACATTTCAAGTTGTGTGATACCACAAATCCCATTCTTTACAGACACAAAAGTGGGGTTTCTTTTTCTTTTCTTTTTCAAGGAGGTGGATATTGCGGCATATGAAAAAAAAGAGATACATATCAGACGCTGTCACAAAGGTGTGGTCAACTGTCAAAATTCGCGGGACAATTTGGTCCCCCAGAAGGCAATAGTGCCCGTGGGTAGGCCAAGGCCCTATTCCATAATAACATTAAATATGCGTTTCATACCCAAAGCCTCATTAAGAGCAAATTCTCAAATCACAGCAAGTTCATATACTTGAGCGACATCTATGCGTTAATAATTAAAAGCACTTTGACCTTGGCCCTACTTGGTCGCTGGCTTGCAAACAAACTGACTGTATTACT
Source organism: Flabesymbios commensalis (assembly GCA_964017125.1). NCBI lineage: Eukaryota > Metazoa > Annelida > Polychaeta > Terebellida > Flabelligeridae > Flabesymbios > Flabesymbios commensalis. The sequence goes on from OZ024902.1 coordinate 101,823,420, forward strand.
GCGGGGATTTGGAAACTACTTGACCCCAAAAGCTTGTATTGACACTCAGTAAACACAAAAGATTTGTATGACTTCATGCAATGCTGGACCAACGTCAAAAACTTTTGGCCGACGTTGTATAAATGTTATACAAATGTCTTGTGTTTGCTGGGCTGCAGAGGACTTTCTCTCAAACATTGTACATTTATTCAATGTTGGTTCAACGTTCGGCCAGCGTCGCAGACGTTGGCCTAGGATTAAAACAGCATTGGATCAATATCTCGTTTAAGTAGTATCTTGTAATCAGTTCAGTGGCTATATTAATGCCGTCAATCTGTACTCAATAGGCAACTGTTGGCCTACACTTGACCGTCCCAGGCATGCGCATTTTGCAGTTGAACACTAGTTTAAATTAAATTAATTTTTCTTAAGCTACCGCCACCATCAGAAGATGCATTTCGTTAACATGTGAAGTAGCATTGGCCACACTGCTCGGCAAAACAAACCAGACATTGACGCCTAACAACAGTATATGGGTGATATTGTTCTGCTGCCAATCTACGCGATCATTTTTTCTACAGTAAATCACAAAACATCAAAAGATTGTAAATGTGCATTTGCTAATAACTTTGGGCAACAAACGAAACTGTTCTTGTTACATAGGATGTCTCTGTAAGAGATAAAGCTACCATGTAAGTTATTTTATGGTCAGTCAGGCAGCGATTAATCTCGGTGGGTTGTATGGGCGTTTTGTTCTTTTTCATAGTCAATTTAAAGCATTGTTTTGATCACTTTATTTCTGTAATACTGGTCAAATCGCACCATCCATCACCCCAGCAGGTGCTCTTGACCCAGTTTAGCCTCTTTGTGCACAAAATACCCCATTAATTCATTTTTCTATCAAACATATATCGTTTTAGAGAGTGAGGTCATTTTAAGAAAAATATTACTTCACATTACTTTCAGCAGCTAGTCAGTTATTTCTTAATGGTCCGTTTTTATGTTATACTTTCATGTGTTAATATAAATGCTTGATCATGGTTAAAATTATTATTAACCAAGAAATAATTGTAGTGTAGATTTCTGAAATTATAATTGTTCATGTATGCGTGGACGAAGTCAGGTTAATATAGCTGACTCAGAAACACCAAGCCAAGTAGATTATTTTTTACATGCATAATTTCAGATGATAATCACTTTTAAGAAACAAGATTTACGTCTTGTTATTTATCATAATGATGATTAACGAGACTTAAATATATTAACTATAATTATTGTTTCCTTAAAACACACAACACAATGATTTTTATTTTATTTTGAGAGAACGTACTTTGTCAACAATGTTTGCATTACTAATTAAGTCTCCACCCACTATGTGGTGGTGGAAGCGGTGGAGTCCACCCGACGCCGCAGCCGCCGCCGCCACTTGTTTCTGCTCTCACTCGAAAACCCCTACTCGGATTATTTCCAAATATTTGCAGTATGCATACTAGCCCTGGGGAATTTGTCAGATAATTTTTTTTTTGCGTTTTTTAGTTTCTTCAACAAAATCCAAGATGGCCGCCAAAAACTTATGGCGCACGCTAGAGCTCGAACCGCTCCATCGATTTGTTTCATGTTTGGTTTAAATGAAAGTCCTTATACTGGCCGTGAGCTGAAAAGCTTTTGGTGTGATTCTGATAAAAAAAGAAAGATTTTTTTACGTTTTAGTATTTTAGCGGATATTTCTGTTTTGCTCATTTTGGCCATCATCAAAATTTGGTAATATAGCTCTACAACCCTACTCGGATTATTTCTAAATATTTGCAAGATGCATATTGGCCCTAGGGGATTTGCGCTGTAATTTTTTTTCGGCAATTTTTAGCTTCTTCAACAAAATCCAAGATGGCCGCCAAAATCATATGTCGTTCTCTAAAGCGTGAACCGGTTTATGGATTTGTTTCACGTTTGGTTTAAAGATAAGACCCTACTCTGCACATGTGCTGATTATTTTTTGGTGTGATTCTGTTAATAAAAACTATGATTTTTTTACGTTTCAGAATTTTAGCGGATTTTTCAGTTTTGTTCATTTTGATTATCATCAAAATTTGTTAATTAGCTATACACCCTTGCTCAGAGTATTTCCGATTATTGGCAGTATGCATATTGGTCCTAAGGAATTTGCCCGATAAACTATTTTGTGTTTTTCAGCTTCTTAAGCAAAATCCAAGATGGCCGCCAAAATCCCATGTTGCTCTCTAGAGCTTGAACCGCTTCCTGGATTTGTTTTATGTTTTGTTTAACGGAGAGACCTTACCCTGCAAATGTACTGATTTCTTTTTGGTGTGATTCCAATAATAAAAACCTAATTTTTTTTACGTTTCAGAAGTTTAGCGGATATTTCAGTTTTGTTCATTTTGGCTATCATCAAAATTTGGTAATAAAGCTATACACCCCTGATCGGATTATTTCCAAATATTTGAAGTATGCATATTTGCCCTAGGGAATTTGCCCGATAAATTTTTTTGAGGTTTTTCAGCTTCTTCAACAAAATCCAAGATGGCCGCCAAAATCCTATATCACTCTCTAGAGCTTGAACTGCTTCATGGATTTGTTTCATATTTGGTTCAAAGGAATAACCCTACCCTGGATGTGTGCTGATTAGCTTTTTGTGTGATTATGATAATAAAAACTTATATTTGTTTAACTTTTCAGGATTTCAGCTGATATCTCAGTTTTGCTCATTTTGGCTATTATCAAAATTTGGTAATATGGTTATACAGCTCAAATTTGATTCTTGTGTATGCTCAGTGGCCCCGAGAAAAAAGTCAGGAGAATTGTTTTTATTTTTTCATTTTTTTCAACAAAATTCAAGATGGCCGAGGAATCACATGTTACTCTGAAGAACTTAAACTGCTTCACCGATTTGCTTCAAGGAACCAACTTACCCTGGTCATATGCTGATTCGATTTTGGTGTGATTCTGAAATCACATTTTCACTTGGTTTACATACAAATTTGGTGACAGTGCTGTATTTCTCTATAATAAATGTAATATGTGGGGCGGGTGGAGACGCAAGCTTTGCCCCTCAGGCAAATATAGTTATTTTAATAATCTCAATTCTAATTCAGTGGTTTTGTTAGCGTATCTATGACGGCTCGTTTTAATTTGAGTACTTTTAATATAAATAGCTTATAGACTTGTGGAACGTTTGGCTGAATTTATATTAACAGACTATTTGCGTTCACAGGAAGATTGCAACAATGATACTATTTCTAGAATATAGAGTCTTTTACAATGTATATTATTATCGAATAAATGACATTATTGTGTACTGTGCGTTACTAAAAATATCAGAGATATATACCAGATAATCATTGTAGCAAAAAATGTCGTTGAACTACTATTCAATCTCTCACTCGGAACATGATCGACCGGTCCCTTTTAAATTCACTTTGACCTTGACCTTAACCCAACAACCTAAATATGCACACAATCAATTAAATATTGCCAGAAATGGACTTGGCATGCAGAAAACCCTTAGAAACCATATGGCACACATGAAATTCAAAGAAACAGTTTAAAAGTTATATGCATCAGATATTTTTGGCGGCCATCTTGGATTTCTTTTTGTGCATTTCCTGCAAAAAAATGCAAGGTTGTCCACCTAGGTTGTGTTCCTGAATATCTGTAGAGATTATTTCCATCGGCCAACCTTTTACAGCAGGCCATGTCTGTTTTCATTAAAAATGGTGGTTTGGCTCCCTGGGTACTTCTTCCAATACGTGCACATGTTTGTTAAATACTAGGAGTAGCAAGATTCGTCTAAATGTCTTATTATATGTCATATTATATGGAGTGAAATCCTTGTTAATGGTGATACTCAGACAGAAAAACAATCATTTATTCACATAAAATACATAATTATGTATACACTTTGAAACCATTTTTTTGTTCCCATTAAGAAAAGACTATAGCATTGAGCAAAACATGTGGCAATCTGAAAATGCGTTCACATTACATTTGTTTGTAGTACCAATGTTCGGTTGATGTCGCGCTGACGTCGTAGACGGCGGGCCAACATCAACCCAACATTGGCTCAAAATAGCGCAACATTTTTAACAATATATTGTTAATATGGTATAGTATAAAAATAGGATAATCAATTCTATGTTAATAACAGTCTCTTATCTTATGCTATCTATACCTCCACTAAAAATATACTTCATAATTTATACAACTCATTACACGGCCATTTATATTTTTTAAAAGTAATATATATAGATAATATATATAAATATATAGAGCTAATTTTCGCCCGTTATTCAGTTGCTATGACGTTATGCGTAAGGTTGAACTTATGCGTTACATTGCCAAAATGTCGATTGATTTGCTTGACATTTTGGCGTAATTTATAAATGATTACTTAATAATAGATTAAAGGAATACGATACAGTGCGGCTGCCTCAGAATCTTTGTTGATTTTTTTTATGCATTCGGGCTATTTTTAGAATTACAGGGACTACATGAAATACATGCAAAAGTAGATCCAGGGGTCTAGATGGGGGGTCCGTGGTGGATGAACTATTTTTTCAAAAGCGATGTATCGTTTGCTATTAGTATATATGTATATATGAATATTGCTTTACGCACTTTCTGCACAATCATGGCAATATCGCGACAGAAGGAAGCCCGAAGCCGGGACTAAGGCCTACTCTTATTTCGAATGACTTCAAGGGTTCTTTATAGTGCACAGTACCGTAGGCAGCACTATACACTCCAGGCCTTTGAACAGTTTGGAGCACTGTATATGCACAACCACGATGACAAATATCCAGCCCGACCGGGATTCGTACCTGGTACCTCCAGATTACAAGCCCCAGTCGATACGAATGAGCCATCGGGGCCAGCCCGTTGGCCATTAGAAAAGGGAATAACAAAATTATGCAGTCCATGCATTTTGCTAGTGTATTTTTCAGACGGCCACGATTTTTAACAATTATTTACAGAAAATGACAAAGTCGATTTATCAAAATGTAGTATCTGGACCCTGTGTATACAAATTGGCTCAGTTAGTGCGCTTACATTGTTGTTTATTCTCAGGCTGTCGCACTGGCGACGATCGTCCTCCTTAATTAATTATGATGATAGCCATTTGAATATATATAACGTGACACCCAAACCAACGAAGACTAGGCGTTACTTTACCCAATATTGTTTTAATGTTGGTCCACTGTCTACGACACTGGTCTGTCATTAAAACAACATGGTGCACATGGATCACTAAGTTGATTATGTACATTATGGGTGTAGAATGGCTTGTATATTGATATTGAACTGATGCTTTGTAAATTACTATAACTATGAAAAATAACAAAACTTTATTAATCAATTATAATTATTATAAAATGCTTATAATTATATATATAATGACAACCTGATTAGCAAATATATTTAATATATTCTTATTGTTCGTATGCTGTCCATTTTATTACACAGTTATCATTTCAAATAATTAAAATAAAATATGAAACTATATACAGAAAAAACTACCTTCTTTACAAGCACGCACGAGGTTGGACTTGTTGTGGTTTAAAATTGATGGGCAAAGTTAGGTTGATGGTAAGATAATAATTCACATAGTAAAATATGTTCAACTGAACAAATTCACATAGTAAAACTGAACACACTAAAATAATAAAATATGTTCAACTGAACGAATTTCACAGCCTGAACAATAACCTTTATTTCTGTGGTATTTTTTCATGTAAATTATCATCGTTACCACTTCTAGTTAGCACCAGTCATCTGCAGATGCTGGTCCAACGCTGGGCCAACGTTAGAAGGACACTGCGCTGAAGGGTTCAGCATGTAATATCTTTGTTCGTGAGAAATCCAGCATGATAAAGACGTTCACAGCCTACATTTCATATAATACACGTGTGTATTGAACTATTTGAGAGCTAAGTCGTTTTTAATCCGTTTATTACCCAATCAAATCACTGTTATTCGAAAATAAATGTGAGTTTAAACATCAAGATTTGTAAATGTATGGTTTGAAATTAAACAAATATTTTGAGTATTTTTCACCCACTTCAAGTTGGTACAATGTTGGCCCATCTTCTATGACGCTGGGCCAACACTGTACCAGCCTTGGTTGAACGTCTCGTGTTTGTTGGATTGCGGCAGCTGGTCACACCTGAGGGTGGAGGAAGATCTACCAGGGTGGAAAAAGCTACCAGGGTGTGAAGGCTGTTAACTCTTATCCTGCTGATCACGACTGTTGCGTTTTAATTGGTTTTATTAGTTGACCAAATCTCTGTTATTGGGAATGAAATGTGTGTCTAAACATCAAGATTCCTAAAGATTTGTGCTCAAATTAAACAAGTATTCATCAATTTTCAGCCACTTTAAATTGTGGGTCGCGGTAGCGAGACACAACTTCTAGTGGCTGAAAATTAAAATAAATTTACTTAGCAGGAAAAGGGTTAAGGTGCGCCTCACCCGACAGGGCGTAATATCTACACAGATCTGTACAGAAATAATATACAAAAACATATCTACACATGTACAAATAACTGCACGGCGGCGGAAAACGTCAAACACTTTAAGCATCCCCATAGAATCGGGGATGCTTAATAAACACATAATAAGAAATAGGTGACGTATTTTAAAGTAATATCCCGTTGGAACTAAAATATGTATTTTTATCCAATGCATTTTGAACATTTGTGATGATCACTTTGTAGTTATATATCATAGAAGTAAATTCATATCATATGTGTCCCTTAAAAACACAACGTATGGCGAGCGACTCCAACACAGTACTCCCTGATTCAGGGTCAATCTTGCTACCCCACTACACAATATTTTTTTATTATTCAGAATTCGCCTCAGGATCACCTGCTCATCTACTTCAAAATGGTTTTTGAGCTACAAGGAGACGATATTACGAATTTTAAATGTTATCTATTTTTGTAAAATATTGGCTACATTCGCAGATATAGATCAAGCAAACACAAGACGTCGACCCAATGTTGCTTTAATGTTGTGCCACCGTCTGCGATGTTGACCCAACATTAAACCAACAATGGTTCAACATAGAGATAGTGTGGGCTACGAAGTGGTCTCTGAGAGCGGACAAGCCCCCACGTATATATCCACCAGCTCATCCATTAGCTGCCAGTCTGTCTCCGTCCCGTTAATGTACAGGTTCTTCATGCAGCCTCTAAACTTGTCCTTAGTGGGTGCCGACGTCTGCGGCAATGCCCAGCCTGAATTCAGAGAAATATATAGAGCATTAAGTTTTACCTGACCATGTGAATATACTCTTTGTAAAGTAGTTATTGTCATTTCACGAATGTACAGCAGACTAAGTTTGAGGTCTGACTGTCTTACGCGACACCAAAACTAAATGTCTGAATAGCATAGGACAGTTAAATCACGTGACCTGAAAATATCTGCACTTGGGCCAAATTCGACAACATTGCATAATTGTGGTTGTTATTTCTGAATCATTGTAAGCGGACAGTCAACTATTTCTCCATTTCATTTAGGTGTGAAGGTAGAGACTCACTAATTTTTATGGCAAATTGAGTCTTTTATCTAGACTTTAAAGCTATCATAACATGTTACATGTTATGATTAGCTTTAACTATTGGCTCTACTCACGTGGGAATCCGCCTATGAACAGCTCTGTATTGACGTCCAGGCCCAGATCGTCTTCCTCCTGGCTGCCTCCTATCCTGGTCTTAGTGTTGTCCACACTCAGCATGAGCAGGTTCTTCATGAACACGGCGCTCACAGAGTGCCAGCGATTGTCACACAGACAGTGTGGGCAGACATCCGACTCCACTGCATACTGACCGGAGCCAGTCACCACAGTGAACACAAGCTGTCACAACACAAATAAAGGTGGTCAGAACGGGGTGGAATTAATCACATTTCTGAAAGTGGACAATATCGTGTGATGCTATATTATGCTATCATGCAAACGTAAAATTATATTAAACGTGCTGATGAGCAAGTAGTCATACAACGCCCAGGAAAAAAAACAGACGTTGAACCTATTTTTGTTTCATGCTGACCATCGCCGCAGACGGTAGCCCAACTGTCTGAACATCACACCAACATTGAACCAACGTCAACTCAAAGAACCTTGTTGCAAGTGTCACTGGTCCTAACATAAAATCAACGTCGTCGATATTGATTTTAAGATGAATCCACATCCGTGTAATTTTGAAAAACCTGTTATTGTACTTTGTATGTAATTGTAATTATTGTAGTTCTAATTGTAAACCTGTTAGTGTGCTGTATAGTTATTGTCATGCCAATATATCCATTTCTATTAATTAATTAGGTTTAATTATAAAACCACACTTAACTATAATTTATTTTTCGCTGTATATTCCTTTTTGCTCACCTTTCCGTCAAGTAGTACTAGGCCTAAGGAGGGGACTCCTGTATAGTCACTTAAGCTGATCAGTACACCATTGGTCTTGGTAGTGCGGAAGTCTAGTTTTACCGAAAATTCAGATTTTATCCTGTATCGCTCAGCTACAAACCAATAAAATTGAAAATAGCGGTGAAATAAGGTGAATAGTTTTTTTTCCGACAAGTCATTGAAGTTTACTATGCATTACCATGGCCCAGTTATTTCATAGTACCGGGGTATTGCTATACATGCTAAGGGTTTATCTACAATTACCGAATTAAGCTAAATTTGAAAAATAAAACAAATATGATCATAAAATAAAATCAGATTTGCCATCTCATGCATGGAATATAGAATAATAACCTAGAATCGATTGCAGTTGCGATGGATATATAATAACATTGAAAGAAACGAAAATCAAAATTAAAACGGGTGGATTTAGCCCACCGCATAGTTCTCCTCTGGTATCACTCACCATACATGGCGTAGTTGAGTCCGTCCAGATACGCCCCCTTCTCCACCCGTCTATAACAGGGACTGATGCCCATCACAGACTTAGAGTTGGCCAGGTCCACAGCCTGACTGTTCAGGTAGAAGTTCCTCATACAACCCTGAAAGCTGTGAGAGACCTGCACACAAGTTAGAAAAAATATATCAGCATCTGCACACAAGCACAACCAAGTATATCAATATATACATAATATCCACACGTACAACTCTTAACAAATAATATTGAGATGAATGTTATCGCAAATGTAACGTTTTCGTGTTTTAGAGTAGCATACACACCATGAATACATTATTTAAATTTGAAAGGAGATAGCCATCGTCGTTGATGTCCTTACCTTGGGAAGTATACATTTTATACTTGTACCTATCTAGGTTATTATATTCTCCAACTTGTGTCAGAGCAAATGGTAGTTTGCACCATTATATAATTGTAAATACATAAATACATGCTTCTAAACTTGCTTCATATGTCAGATATCGGGATTCAGGACATCGCTTATGACTGGCTTATGTCATATTTACACAACCGTTGTCAGTCCATTAACATTAATGGCTGTAAGTCACAGTGAGATATGGAGTCCCACAAGGCTCGGTCTTTGGCCCATTCTTCTTCACGCATTACACTGTGCCGATAGGTGACATATGTAAGAAACACGAAGTCAGCTATCAGCTATACACCGACGACACCCTGATCTACATCACGTTTCACATTTACAATGCTGCAGATAGGAGAGCTGCACTTGCTAAAATTGAAGCTTCTGTAGCGGAAATTCGTGCATGGATGGTAATGCACAGACTAAAACTAAATGATGATAAGACCGAATTTGTCTATCTGGTGTCATTGAGCAATACCAAATCTATCAGCATCGAGCCCATAACAATAAATGGGGACATCAGCATTCCATAAACTTCTTCCGCACGGAATATTGGTGTTATCTTCGATAGCACGTTTCAAAGGATGTGCAAATTTGTAAAGTGTGTTAAGCTTGCTATTTTTGGCTAAGAAACATTTGTCGTGTAAGGTAGCACCTAGCACTGACGGCGACCCGCCAGATCGTCCAGTCAATGGTTATCTCAAGACTAGACTACTGCAACTCACTTTTACAAGGTCTGCCAAAGTATCAGCTCACAAGGCTACAGCGCGTTCAAAATGCGGCCGCAAGAGTAATTGCATGCATCCCACGCCATGAACACATCTCTGAAATGCGGATGCAGCTTCACTGGCTACCGATACAACAGAGAGTTGTATCATACAAGATATTGCTGCTGACATTCCCTGTGGCACACGGAAATGCTCCTGAATATTTATCACAGCTACTGGTGCTGCATAAGCCAAACCGAGCCCTGTGATCGGCTAATCAACCAATTTTCACACAACCGCATTCATTCATCAAGACTTTTGGAGAATCAAGCGCTTGCAATCGCTGCTCCAAAGCTGTGGAACTCTCCCTCCACATCACTGAGGGATATTCACGACCCCAACATATTCAAGCGGTCCCTAAAGACATATTTGTTTGAAGAAGCTTATCATAGTTTAATGGTATAAAGCATATCAGTGACACTTTGTTTTTCTTGGCGCCCATGAATCACATGAGATATGTGGCGCGTTATAAATGCTTTAATACTAATACTAATAATCATCACAGAATGATGCTGGTATTTGACATTGCTAAAATTGAACGTGCCTACATAATTATTTTGTCAACAACATTCAATCCAATCACACGGAAGTCGTATCACCGACACAAACGCAAGGGGGAGTAAAACATGATGAATTCTAAACAAGTAAGCAACGTAAGTGTGCTTTAAGTTATAATTTACTCACCAGTCCTTCTCTTGGTTGATAAACAGGCGGAAGTCCACCAACATAAACAGGAGCTATGACGTCTATCTTGCGGGGTATCATGTCTATACTGGGTGAGTTACTGTCTATCTGTAGGGTGATCTCTTTACGATTCTTTGTCACAGAGATCTGAAATATACAGTGGTATATCTTAACCCTAAAAGCGCTGAAATACTTTTAAATAAACTATGGGGACTAAAGGGTTTTTTCAATTTGATATCATCATAAATGTCTTAGTCAGCTCTTTCCGCTTCATTTGAATACCTATGTTATGGGTCTACGGCCATTAGACATATTTTACTCTTTCAGGATCGATTTTAGACGTCAGAATCTGACGACGTCTACAGAAAGTGAAATGTGTGTTTGAACTTCAAATGGGTGACAATTTAAATCTATATCATTTATAGGTTTTTTAGATATAAAGTCGAAATTCCCGTATTTCCAATTTTTGACATGGTTGTTAATAATTAGAAATCAGGAATTTCGTCTCTATATCTAGCCTAACTGGTGAATGCGCAGCAGAAAAATTAAAAAACTTTTGCAGTTCTAGTCTATGGACATGTTTAGATCATATGGTCATATTAAGAAGCCAAAATAAAATCCCGATTTTTTGATGATTTTAGCCTGAGCCAGTCCCTTTAATTTAAGATCAAACATTTGTAAATTTAGATGTTTAAACACAGATTTCGTTCACAATAACTGCGATTTAAACGATTATTAAAACGGATTAAAAACGACTATAGTCGCGCTTAGCGGTTTAACCCTTTAAGCCCTTACGATGCATTAAAGCATCATTTTACATCCCTGAAAACAGACTTAATTTTCTCACAACCAAGGATTTTAGAACAAAAATTTCCATGAAACTGGTTTACCAATACATGGCAATTTTTTTTAAATTTTTAAACCACATCAAATCATCTTCATCCACTACAAGTCGGGAATTGCGACAGCAATTCGCGGCTTGTAGTGGATGACAATGGTAAATTCAGGCTTAAAAGGGTTAAGATAGCAACATTTGAAATATATTTTCTTGAACACTAAGAAGTTGAAAGTTAGTTCACACTGGCTGTTACTCACCGTGTGCCAGATACCGTCGTTGAGGGGGAGTTCGCTGATAAAGCCACTCATTGTGCCTCGTGCGGCGTATGAGATGTTCAGATGTCCGTCCACCATCTGTACGGCGATATACTCAGTCTGTGCCTCATTAGTGATGTAAAAGATCAACCCTCTCTCCTTAAATGTGCGCAACTCAACAGAAATCTGAAAGCTACAAAAAACACAGAACACCTCACTTAGCAATCACGACGTTAATTAGCACGGACGGACCTTGAATATAAACCTTTATTTAAGTGATATTAACCCTTATGCTGCCAATTTTTTTCAGACTATTTTTCATTCATTTGAAGCTGGAATTGCTAACGCAATTTCCAGCTCCAAATGACGGAAAATAATTATTTTTATGAACAAATATACATGCTCAGAATGTAACTATTAGATTAACTAAGCATCTACCACAAAACATTTTAGCAATTCGAGTTGAATTTATTGGTCTGAAATTTGCTTGAAAACGGATATATTCGATCTCGGCAGCAAAGGGTTAACAAAGTTATGACGTCTTGTTCTCTGGTATGATACATTTGAACTATTTTTCACACATGATCCACAAGTACAAAAACTTACTCTTTATTGACAGCTCGTCTTTTGATAATCAGCTCCGCGTGACTGTGAGGTACGGCGCCAAAGCTGATGGCGTCATCTAAATACTCGTATTTCCCTTCTTCTGCACAAGATATCGGAGTCTAAAACATCAATGCAATATATTGGTATTGTCAATGTATACAATATGTTATCGAAATTTCATTGTAAAATAGTATGATGTTATTGCCAAATTTGCCGAGTAGCATATATTGATGGATATCGAAAACGTTTTCGTTATTACAAATTTGGCGGAGAGCAATGGAATTAGACATTCCATTCCCAAATTAACATTATCATTGATTATACTTTACACGGCCTCTTCTACTCAATTATCCAATAGGTGACACAGACACAATAAAACCCGGTATGTTTATGATAGTTGTTGTCATCTCGTTTCATCTGACCATCCTCAGGAGGTTCTCCTGGTCCAGTTTAGCATATATGTGCGCAAAGGTGGCCTAAAACCCCATTCATTTCATTTTATTTACTTAATATTATTCTCACCAAGCAAAGAACGTGACGTGTTGTTTTAAAGTTACCTCTGTGGACATATACTGCGTGGTCGTGGTTTGCGTGGTCGTCATCACGGGGGTGGTGGTGGGCAGATCTACGGTGACCGTGAATATAGGGATGTCTGTAGACGTAGGTCGCTCGGTGATTGCACTGGTCAAGTTGGGGAACAAGCTCTCCACGTGGCATCTTCCCACGTCAGCGCCGACGTACGACGTGGGCGCGTCAAGACGTAGTAATCTAAAAAGAGGGAGATCATCACATAATAGACCATGAAAGTATAATAAAAGTACGCAGGCTATGAAACCGAGTTAGCCTATACCAGAGAATTTAGATTTAGAATACATATTAATCGTTTTAAAATGCAGGTTAATTAATGTTGAACAGGGTCAAATAATTATGTACTTTTGAAATGTAGTGGTGTATTCCTATTATGAATATGTTGTGGTCTGTGTATGATACCACTAAAACATCATTTTCAAACACATATTATAATATGCTCTGGATGTGTATCATCGAGTAGACGGTATTAGTATTCCAATTGAATGTATAATTTCTTCTTCAAATGAATGAAATATATACTTGGAAAAATATTGTTTTTTTAATCATAAAATAACATAAAGTAGTGGTTATATTTAATTGACTCGGCTACATTTACATTGAGTAAAGTAGATTATCCAACAGATTCACAATACTTACCGTCCGTTAACAGCCACATCTTTAATACACCCTTTTAAGGCTACCCATGAAGCAGCCTTGTTTTCAGCGGTCATTCCTGGAGGTAGACCACCTATGTATAACCCACTAGATATCATAGGAATAGCTCCACTTGATGAGGGTAAGGTCCCACTGTTTGTCAGTATATCATCCACATACAAATCAACACTGAAAATATATTAATATATACTAATCTACCTAAGATAATAGGCCGTACAAATAAACATAAATATTATTTTTACCTGGGGAGTATTTTACCATAGCGTTAAAACAAAAGAAGAAACGAAAAATCGGCATTATAAAGTGTTTATGTCAGTACAATAGTTAGTCTCACACTAGGCCGGAAACAGATGTGTGCCTTCGAGTGAATAGTTTCAAAGTTTTATGTTAAATGAAAAACAACCCACCAAGTCGTCATGTGTTGCGTTTTATGTTCATCTTATTAGTACCAGTGCTAAAAGAAGTTCCCAGTGTGATGATATAGGGAACATCATTAGTTTTTCAAATGATTGTTTTAAGTTCATGGACAATAGGGTGCATACAAAATTGTGACGTAATGGGTTGATATGAACAAAAAATACAAAAATCCTACCAATATTTTTATTTAGGAAAATTGCTACAATGTACTTATAATTGAACATACCTTGTGAAATGATTTTAAAAGAGTTTCCACTTCCTTCACCTTATGATAAATATAATTCTGATTCAAGTCCCAAAATAAAAGTAAGAAAAATACGTAGATATGAAGCCCCGCTTTGGCTACCCATATACAATGACACTTATCATGACTAATTTATCGTGCGTGAAGTGCATGTCTATCCTAACTGTTTTTGCAAAACAAGCATTCAATAATATATATGTTTTATTATATATAGATGGATTTTACCAAAGTGTGTGTTAATTGTTTTGATAATTCAGCTTACTTGTCCGTTGTTTTCTTCACATATACAGTGTGGTAAACACCATCATTGTAAAGAGGTCCAGCTGATCTCAATGAGAAGAACCCACTACCAGCATCCATCCAGAACTCTAACTCACCAGCAAGCAGTGATAGAGAGAAGAACATCTAAAACAAACCAGTTGTGTTTGTAAAAACAATATTCATCCAGACTTCATACACAGTAGGCCCTACAATATACATAATGAAATATATACAGCGGTTAAGAATGCTTTGTTGAACATGTTGAAATACAAGCCTCACCTTTGCGAAATAAACCAAGTCATTATTTCATCCCTTGCAATATTTGTATTGTTTCTAAAATTCTTACATTAAAATATATTATCTGATCAGAAATACATACTTTGATTTTGATGAGGTACTCCAATTGGAGTGTTAGGCTATTGAATGCTGCCATGTTTTCGCTTCTACGGCAGCTTTCGCTAAACAGTTCCAATTAGGGAGAGCTCGATGCCAAAGATAAATTTAACCAGGGTGGTGTTGGGTCTGCTGTGTTTAAAGTCGCGAAATGTATGTTTTTCTGATCTGATGAGCATAACCTGATAACTACCTGAGATGTGTCAGTTGTTGATAATAAGAACAAGGTATCCATCTGTGTGGTGCGGAATGTCACACTGATATCACTGCCCTCTGCTGGAAGCTCAGGGCTGTCTACCACCAGGTGGCCCCCTCCTCTCATACCAACCTCACGAGGTAACTGGATCAAAATAATAGAGCGTTGTGTAGGCCTAGGTTATGTCACAAGTTGCACAACATTAACGCCCTGTGAATGCCTTGACATTATTGGGACCTAATATTGCCCCAAATATTATATTTTCAACTGTGTTATACTATATCGGTGTTGTCAATTTAAATAAATGTAAATATGTTAATAATGAGGACAAAAGTGAGACATACAAAAATAGTTATATATTTATGGTTCAGATCGAATTGCAGAACAATATCATATCACTATGGTACATGCCATTATTATTAGTTATTATGTCAATCACCAACCCATGAACAGCCCGTCGTCATGCCAACGTGGAGGCCATCAAGTAAGTTGACGTATGTGGTCCCTTTTGTGATCACAGCCGCGTCCTTCATGCATCCCAGAAAACTAACATTCACTAAATCATGTCTGCAAATAAGCAGAATTGCATACAAATACACCTAACAAATGGGCGATAATCGGACAACACGACAAGTGGTGAAAGTGTCAGCATTTCATGAAGACACTTGCATGTACCACTTGTCTTCAGTTGTAACTAGCATCAAGTCTTCAACATGTGTGGGGAAATATTTCAAAGCATTTAGATGATTATAAATAGACGTACACAACAAATAATTATTGAAAGTTGTCTTCGGCCCCGGTTTTGCAGGCTGAACTAGAGAGCTATACCTCCTGTGGAATAATGAAGAGGTGAAGAGAGCCAGCTGTACCCAAGATGTTTCCCTACTTGCCCTTTAACCACAAACAGATCCTTGAATCCTAAACCAGATATTCAATGAAAAGACCAGCATCCTGTGCTGGATGTGGTATAATATTCATTATAACTTCAATTTCAATTGAGCGATCGATAGGTGTACGACCTAAGTGAGAAATATTGTTTCCCGACGGCCGTGAATGGTCAGCGACCTCCTCTCAGTGTTAAGTTCTTTATCCGTCGATTTTTATATTATCACGTCCCGTGGTCAAGATATTATTATGAATCGAAGTGAAATCAAATTATCTTACTGAAGCACATCGATGTGTTGAGGAACACCGGCAAAGTAGTAGGTGGAATTTTCCAGACTCAGCGTTTCCTGACCTGGATCTACAGCATCCACAAACAGCTGCTCGTCATTCACCTCCAGGACACCTTAAAACACAAAATATGCATTAATACTTATCATTGTTACTGTAACATATCTCAATGGTTGGTTAGTTAAGATTTATTTAAATTGAGTAGATTGTTTAAATATACCAGTACGTATGTGTTATTTTTAAGTTCGAAATGGTTAGCAATTCTAGATTTTAAATGAACTGGGAGAAGTAAAATTTACTGATTTACTAATTTACCGATTGGTTTATTAATTGATTGATTGATTAGCTGATTGATTGATTGATTGATTGATTGAGTGATTGATTGATTGATTGATTGATTGCTTGATTGATTGATTTATTGATTGATTGATTGATTGGGAATAATTGAATAATTGATTGATTTATTGATTGATTGAACCGAATTGATTTGCCTAATTTTGAGCGCAACAAACAAGAATCCAGCCCGACTACGAAGCTTCAGAAGGAAACAAAATAGACAACAATGTGGTGAACTTCATAATATCCATCATAATTCAACAGGGATTGTGTCTGTGATAAGTCTTTTTCTCATCACAAAAGCTTTTATTTGCTAAATTCGAGATTTGTATATTATTCGATTTTTTTTGACAAAGTGACAAAAAATATTTTTAAATTATGAGTGTTGATATAGAACCATTATTGGTTGAACATATTTTGCTTTGATGCTGGTCCATCGTCTACGACGCTGGCCCACCATCAAACCAACATTTGCTCAACTTCTCGTGTTTGCTGGGGACAGTTTACGTGGATCATCGAGCTGATTCTCACCCCGTAATCCCTGTCTCTGAGCTCTGATAGACGTCCAGGTGTTAGTGTTATAGACACCACTGGTCCGTGCTCTAGCCGTGCTCATGCCTCCAAAGCTGTAGTGAAACTCTACATGTCCATCTCTGAGAATAACGCCCATGTAGTCTCCCTGCCACAAAAAACACAAAAAAAACTAGTCATACAAATTCTACATGTCCATCTCTGATAACAGCGCCCATATAGTCTCCCTGCCACAAAACATTTCATAATCGTCATTCTTTGAGAGCAAAATTGCATTTTCAACTTCACCAAGTTAAAAGATATGTTTTATGTTGAAACAATAATCCTCATAGCGCTAAGTTACTGAATTTACTCACTTGACATTATGTCTAGCTCCGCGACCCACCACTTCAAGTGAGTAAAATAAGTAAGACATATAAATATAAATACTAGTTTAAGTCGAAACATCAATGTAGCAAAATCCATTTCTCATCCTTTTTTTACTTTTTAAAGACAAACATAAATGATAGAAGCGGCTACAGGCGCGATCAGCTCTTATATAGCTAAACACTCACAGAAATATCGTCTTTGGCAAAGAAGAGAAGTGCATCTTCCCAGTAGGATTTGATTTTCATCTTCACTCCGAATTCATAATCGCTGTATCTGTTGGTGTGAATGCCGGCATAGCCATAGCCGTCAAACTGGTACAGGCCGTTCTCCTCTGGTACTGAAGGACTGAAACGTACAAATGACCATCGTGTATGTTTACCTTCAAATTATTTCACAATCAAAACGTTCAAAGGTACAAATTCAAACCGTTTTTTCATATCTTAATAATGATTCATTTCAGCTTCCGTTATGATATTAGACTTGCAGGTCGCGGAATTTGGTGCCAGAGGATAATGATCATGATTGGCCATGTTAGTGATTTATCAAGACACAACATAAAAAAGTGAACATTTCCGTTTAGAAAACGAGCAACTTACATAAATAAAAGCTATCTATAGATTGCATAGATATATTTATTATATTCCCCGTTTTACAATGTCTATCAACTACAATTTAATGGGATGGTGCCGAAAGGCCATTGTGTCTTCAACGCCATCAAGGAAAACTACATATTCATGCCTAGTAAAAATTAAGGATTGAAATATCAATAAACCATTAATCGGTTAAATTACATACTCATGATTAGAACATTATAAAATGAAGGATCTTAATATTAATAAACCATTTTTCGGTTAATTTATTTATATATTCTAAGATAATGTATCCCAGCAAACACGAGACGTTGATCCAGTGTTGGTTTAATGTTGGTCCATCGTCTACGATGCTGCATCAACATTAAACAAACGCTGGATCAACATCTCGTGATTGCTGGGATAATATTTGGTTAAGACGATAATTTGAACCAATGCCGTTTTAATGTTGGTCCACCGTCTGCGACGCTGGCCCAACATTAAAACAACATCGGTTGAATGGCTCGTGTTTTCTGTGATTGTGTTCTTACACTGGTTGACAACCTTCACAACCATCACCCTGCAGTGACCGGAAGTTAAACAGCCCAATATGTTTCCCGTCCAGTCTGACTTGCCCGACGCAGCCTTTAAAAGTACGGCTCGTCAGCGATCCAGGAAGCTACAAATGTAACAATTAGGATATAGGCGCTATAGAAAGTTATTGATTGATTGAAGTAATATCATTCAAATCATTGTATCACACTAATCATTAACAGATGACCCATCATTGAATCAACGTTGTGAAAATATCTTAGATCAATGGAAATATCACTAAGTTTGATAAATTATTTTTTTTGTAGATGGTTAGCTAATCCAATAATTCAATATTGGACATGTCTATTTTTCATAAATAATAATATTTTTTATTCATTTGAAGCTGGAAATTGCGTTAGCAATTCCAGCTTCAAATGAATGAAAAATACTCACAAACAATTCTACAGTGGCAGTAGGCCTACAAAGGTTAAAGACAATGCGGACACTAACGTTATAGTCATCTGGTAATCCGGCAACATACACCTCCGTTGTTTCGTCCATCGTCATGGTAACGCTGGGATGGTCAGACTCTGTAGTCACCTCCTCCGCTGGCTCTGTAGCTGACAAACTGCTCACCCTCAGTCTTCCCTGCCGTCCAACTCTGCGGGGTATCAACGTTAAAGATCAAGTTAAATTAGTTTAATAATTTCCAAGTGATATCAATGGGTAATTCATGCTGTGAGATTATATTCCCCATCGTGCCAGAAATAAAACACACACATGTGTCAGGGATCTGTTCTGGACACATCCTTGGAGCTCAATGGTCCTATCTGCCACTCGAAAAATCACTCACTCATTTGAATGGCAGATAGGACACTTTAGTTCCGAGTGGCTCATCAGAGTAACAGATAAGACCCCTTAGTTACATCCGAGGCTACGATACATTAGCATATTCAGGCATAGGTTGCATATTTATTGGTTTTGTGTTCATAAAGTATGATGTGTTCGATAAAAAAAATTGTGACTAAACTTGGCTGAAAATACGTAACTGATAGGTATGCACAATTCTATAATTAGTCTTCGCTTTGTAAGCATAGTTTCCCACATAACTTTGTTTTATTGGATCATAGTATATTACCCTTACCTGCTTCCTGCTTTTTTAACCCTATAACCGCCAAATTATTCAATTTGAATTTTCACCCACTTGAAGTTGTGTCTCGCTGACGCGATCCACAACTTCAAGTGAGTGAAAATTATTCAGATTTGACAAAATGGAGGTCAACTCTTTTCAAATCTTGCTGATTGATGTCACATTTTATCTATAACATGTTTAAAACATGGTACTTAATGTCCCAATAAAAAAGAAAATCCCGAATATATGCGGCACCGGCGGTTAAAGGGTTAATTCAGATTAATTCGATGAGTTTGACACTAATGAGATAAGTAATGCCTCCTCACCTTTCTGCCTCCACTAGGTACCAGTGGATCTGATTATCCTTGTTGTCATCTGTGGCTGCCATAATCTCCAAGGGGTGAGTCAGCGCTCTGCCAGCTCCACCAATATACCAGCTGAACACCACTCTCCCATCTACTAACTCTACCGCTAAATAATCATCCTAAAATCGTAAAAATAACGTTAACTGGCGACATGCCAAGTAGTTCCTTTATGATTATCACCACAGAGCAGCATTATCGTGATTTCTTGTCAGAACGCATCTAATATTACTGTTTTAGCATTAATAAAATATGATGATTTTGCAAATAAGACATTATTAAAATAACACTCCTACATGTACTTTCATTTTAATCCATACAATATAACTACAGTACACCAACATTTAAAAAACAAGAATCCCTTAATTTACCAACTACATAACCTCATAGCACAATGTGTGGACTTTCACACAACAAAAATCTAAATTTGTCAAAAGTAAACATGTAGTCACCTGTGTTCTAAGAAGGAAGATCATTTGGTCTTGTGCGGGAAGGCCGTTTGTCTTGAAGTGAAGGCTCACTGTGTTTGACGTAGAGGGGTCAGTTGGGGGGTCGTACATTCTGACACATCCCCCGTCGTGATACATTGATACTTTTATCTGATGGAAAATAAATTTTAAATTGTGTTTAAAAGATATATGAATATTCTTCCAGATTAATCATAAAAGTACTAAGAAATAATAAAATGTTCTTTACCTGCGTCGTTTCAATAATGTTTGTCAGGTTGGATTTAATAAAATGTTCCTTTTGTTGTATGACCATTATCAGCATTTACCCGGTATGTTATCTTTTTTAAATTTTCCCCCACTAGGGTGAAAATTCCTCCGATTTGTTTTATTTGAGACCAAAAATTTGAAAATCGTGATGTTAAAACACTCATTTCATTCCCGATAATTGTGATTAAAAAAAAAGATTAAAAACGATTGTAGTCGAGTATAGTGAGTTAAACCACTCACACTATCAGCCTGGGCTCTGGCCTGCTTGATCTTCTCTTTCAGCATCATTATGTTGGCGGTAATTTTAGACTCCATCTCTTTCCCGTCTTGCACCTTCTTTTCGAGCCGTGCAGTTATGTTTTGGATCTTTAATATTTCATCTTGGGCAGTTATTACTGGGAGTAAAAATAAACATAAATATATTTGTATTGTCTGATGTTTACAAGTAACAGCGGTGTGCGTCTCGGATTACCAACTTTAATGTGATCCCAGCAAACACAAGACGTTGAACCAGTGTTGGTTTAACGTTGGCCCAGCGTCTGCGACGCTGGCCCAACCTTAAACCAACACTGGTTCAACGTCTTCTGCTGCTTCTACCCAGAAAATTACAGATTCACAGGTATTTTCAGTTATTTTTACAGTGGCTCGTCCTGTGATCAATCGATGCATAGTAAATTACGATACTTACATTATATCGTTTTAAAGTTGGTAACCTTGGTTTATAAATTAAAATATCTGGGGTCTTTACACATGAATATATGCGAAACGGATATTTATCACATTTTTCTAAAAACCCGCTTGTTTCAGACCATGTTGCTTTCTGTCTGCGCTTATGATTACACTCAATATGTTTTCTTTATGCATACCATAATTTTGTAATAGCCTATTCATTTTTATTGACTAATTAAGTGTGTAACACAAATATGCAGTCATTTAGGACATATGTCATAGAAAATATTGTTATATCACAAAGTCACAAGTTTCCTATACTAGGCCTATAATCTGTATCTATGTATCGTTTACCTGACGCTTTGGTTTGTGTCACACTTTGCAGGCGCTCATTTCTAATGGCATCAATCTTCTTCTGCATTTGTTGGTCAGCTATATTTTCAATTTGTTTAGCTCTGTCAGTTATGGATTGGGCTGAGAACATAGTGGCTGCCGTCTTGTAACTTAAATCACGTGTTGTCTGTGGTATAGCTACAATAAAAAATATAACAGGTGTGTTAGAGATGTAATATTTAATACATGGTACCTGAGGCCCCGATAATTAAATGTGGCTAAATCTTGTCCTCTAGAAGCTGAAGTGTTGTATGTGCCACAGGCCCAACATTACAGCGACACAATCAGGCTAAAATCATGAAAAATCTGTATTTTTCTTTTGGTGTCTTAGTATGGCCATAAGATGTGAACATGTTAAAAAACTAGAATTTCAGAAGTCTTTAACATTTTGGGTTGTTGTGGCATGTCCGAAATTAAATTGTGTCCTTATTTCTCGCTTAACTGGTACTACATGTCGTAGGATCAGCGACACTGGCTTAACAGTCACGCACTCTGCTACGCCTAGGACCCTGTCATGCTGCGTGCGTCATTATATAATGTATATTTTAATTATTTTTAACTTGAACACATTTCATTCACCTGATGTTTTATTCGGCAGTCTATCGTTTATTATCATCACCTCTTCTTTTGTAATTTTATGTTTCTCTTCTAGCTCCTCCAGTAGAATTTGTTGAGCTGTTTGCTTGGGTTTGTTTTCTGAAAATGTATAATAATTGTGAAATGTAATAACTACATTGCTCAATAGACATATTATATGTTAATTTAGGCAAGAAATGATGCAGTGAGTTTAATAATGTTGATATCGTTTTCTTTTCCCTGCTTACCGGTAGCATTGTGTTGTTGTATGGCTGATTGTTGTTGTAGATTTTCACTGACTGTTAGGGTTTGTGCTGCTTGTTCGTGTAGAGGACCAGCACTGGTATTAAAAACCTAAAATATATATTGTAATAACTGTATGTGTGATTATATCAGCGATCAAGCACGTAATAACTATCATACTGCCAACCAGAAGTGAGCAACACAGTAGCTGCTTACTTTTAAAGTAAGCAGTTACTGCTGTTTGCCTTGCATTGCAGCATAGATAAATAGTATTTCACAAAACAAAGCTTTGGCTCACAATAAATAGTGTACACTAGCTGTAACTAACGCAAAATGCTATTAAAAATGTTAAATATGATCCAGAATCCTAAATGTCCAGGATATAATTAAGGAAAGAACCAAGGATATAAGTTAAAATATATCTTCAGCGTGTATTCCTTCTACCACCATCGCCGGCCAACATTCACTCAAAACTGTAAGACTACCCACCGAATTCCGGTTCATGTTGGGCCAGCGTCGCAGCGCATTGCTGGTTCAAGTCGGTAAATCGTCTACGACGCTGGCCCAACACTAATCCATCACTGGATCTGCTGTATACTTTGCGCAAACACGTGGCATCCACCCAATGTTGTTTCAATGTTGACCCACAGTCTTCGACGCTGGCCCGATGTTGATACAGCATTGGGTGATTGCACCGTGTTTTCTGACTGCTGGATTGTTATGTAGGTGACTCTTTTTCCCTCCCGGCGCCAGAAACACCAGATAACAGGATGCATTGGCCCAATGCTGATATAAAGCTGGGAAAACCGTGTGCGACGCTGGGCCAACATTATTTCAATCAAAACCCGTTAAGCTCTAATCACTATATTTAATCGTGAATTTTTTTTCTGAACACTTTTTAAAGACGAAAGTACTTAACCTAGGGACATCAAACGTTATATTCGACATATTCACAAGGACTGGTGTACAGAAATGTTAACCGTCTCCCACAGAACACCCCTCTTTCCCCTAAATAGGACACAAACTCAGGCAAAATAAACTTAATAGCCTCTTGGCCTACGGTCGGCCTAATGAGAAAATCGAAACAACAATCTTGAAAGGGAATATACAACTCACTTTATCATAAGCATTACTTGCTTCCATGCTTGCTAGTGTGACTGCGGCATCAGCCTCTTCTATGACCGCCTTCATATTGTCATACGCACGGGCAGCACGCATCGGGTCTTCTGCTGCCAGCTGAGTATCTGAGAACTGACTGAAAGAGAGAAGAACCATTTAACATCTCACCTATAATCTACTGCAATACAAAGGCAAAACACCGTAACTGCTTACGGCAGTATAGGGATCGTGGAAAATAGGTTGCTATAATGTGGCAGACACACTTAAAACTGAGGCGGCGGTGGGGGGTGTACAGTTTATGCATGCAAAAATATTTAAAATTGTAAATAATAATAAAAAATCGGATAAACTGTATCACGTCTGCCAAAAATGTGTACAGCCAGTTAACCAGAGTTCTCAATTGATTAAATCATTTATGTATCAAATTTAGATTCATGTATTTTAAATAATATGACAAATTATATGTAATTTTCTACAAACTTTGCTAGTTGATTAGCTTGTCGTAACAGGTTCTCTGCCTTGTCGTATGCCTGCTTTGTTTTCAGATGTACTGGAGGGATGTTTTGTTTTAACAGTCCGCTAGCAGCCTCCAGTTCAGTCTTGGCCTGACTCAGTTCTTTTAGTAGGTCGGCGACTTTCTACAAACAACACCTGTGTTCAATCCCAATTCTTCGCGTTATTTCTGTATTTTTCAACGGAGTTGTTAAAATTTAGTTGTAAAAATCATGTAAAACGGTTTCTTACTTGATAATTATCTTTGGTTTCATTCTGTAGCAGATGGGACGCAAACACATTAGTACTTTCTCCATCTTGTAGACTAGTCCATATGTCCTTCTTCATACTTTGAGCATCGTCAATCTGTCCCTGTGGAAAAGAAAAATAAATAATTTACCATTCCGCTCTCACAATCAACATCAAAGTCACCGTTGTAAATCACTGTTTTTGTTATTCAGTTTGGTAGCGTAATTTTTGGCACCACATCTCTGATTTAAATAGGTGGCTTTTAGAATATAAAAAGTCACTGAAAAACTCTCAGAATCTCTAGCTGTAGGCCTATTATTTAATTCAATTCTGCCTTGAAAATAAAAATACATTTTATAAGATTTTCATTACTATTTTAGAGAGCACACTCACATTCAGTATGTATATTCCCTCATCAATGGTCGCTGTTTGCATCATCACGTCATCCACCATGTCTATGACGTCACCAAACACGTTAGAGTCGATATCATTGGCCTTCATGACATGTTCTAGCATCCTCTCTCTGACAGAGCTGATATCTGTCTGATGAGTCTCAGACAGAGTCTGCATCTCCTCGAGGGACTCTCTACCTGCTCTGATCATCAGAATAATGAGAACATTTAGAGAGAAATTAAAAACATTTAGGTGATTTTTCCTTTTATATTTTTTCCATACAAATTCATCCGTTGTTGTTTCTCGAATATAGACCTATCCTTATGCAATAGCACATTTAGCACGATCAACCAATGCCGGCTAGATATTGCCTCACTGTCTCCGACCAGCATCAAGGTTCAACAATTACGTAATTATATGTTTAACCTCCATTTGCTTTTAAACGTTGTGTTGACTACGGTCCGTAATGCATCCCTTAACCCCCTCCCCCTATAGGAGCTACGTAAATGTTGAACGGCCCCCAAGTCTATACATTAAATAAATATCCCGTGTTTGTTTGAAACGCACGTTGCCGCAACATGCAGATTTAAATACGCAACATCATGGGTAAAGGAGTGCACGTCATATTTACACACTCACTTAGAACTATTATCAGCTTGTTGTTTATTCAGCAGCATATCGGTCATCTTCAACTCATCCAGCATTGCTTCAGCTTCTACCAGAGCCTGTGTAAGGTTATCTACTCCCCCCGTCTGGTTTGTTAATAGAGACCTCACATCACTCTCATAGCCCTTCACAAAGTCTGGAACACAGTTGCAAAATATATCATGCATTATCTGTAAGAGAAAGTAATTAGCGAACTGAATCACACGATTACACCCTTCAACTTTATTATATTATTGCTACTACTTTTATTTATTTAAGAATGAGTGGACGGGAGCTGGACCTGCTTAGATCATTTAATTTAAAAAATGGCAAGACTCTACGCCTAATATTCTGACTGAAACTGTTAATGTGAGATCAAAAAAAGACAATACTATCCCAGCAAACACGAGACATAGACCCAATGCTGGGCCAATGTTGGCACACCGTTTACGACGCTGGCCCAACAATGGCCCAGAATTGGGTCTATATCTCGTGTTTGCTGGGATGGATTAAATCGTATATCAGCCGTTCTATTCCTATAGCTGTATTCGCCATCGGTTAGCGTGTTCATCTGGAGAATATAACTGGGCCGAGCTTCTATGCTGGACGATAAAACTGAAGTCATGGTACAATATACAATTATTTACCTCTGAATTTAGTGTCAGTGCTTGTCGCTTCCTTTAGAACTTTCTTGACCTTTTCTGTGACGGTGCTTTCTTCAGTAGACATAAGGCTATTAGCTTTGTCAGCTATCTTAGAGCTCTAGAAATGTTGACAACAAGAAAGCACATGATATAAGCATAAATAAACAGTTTATTTGACGTTTTGAAAAGTATTAGTTATATTTTTCCCTGGAGAAACGTTTCTGTTAAAACTAAACTTTAACTTACTTTCGTTTTAAATGATAAATTAAGTATTAAAGAGGTGAACTTAAAACGAGAAATAAATGAGTGATGTGCAACTATAGGGATGTGATGAGTATTATTACAAAAAATGGCCAATATGTCAAGACTGACACGTAAACAGCCAATAAAACCGTAAGTTATTTATCATTTCATATCAATATATATGGATTGAATGTCAAACTTACTCTATCTGCCAGGCGGTGTGCTGAATGTTGTTTGGCTTTTGCATTAGATAGGACGTGTGATACAGCAGAAACATTCATAATGTCTAACTGTCGCTGAAACAAACACGTATAGGCCTACATTAACCCTTTAACCGACACATTATTCAATCTGAATTTTCACCCACTTGAAGTTGTGTCTCGCTGACGCGATCCACAACTTCAAGTGAGGGAAAATTATTCAGATTTGACAAAACGGAGGTCAACTGTTTTCAAATATTGCTGATTGATGTCACATTTCATCTTTAACATGTTCAAAAGGTGGTACTTGTCCTAATAAAAAATGAAATCCCGAATATATGCGGCACCGGTGGTTAAAGGGTTAAATCAATAAGAATAAATCATATGAATTAAAACAATTGACTGTGTTATAAAATGTAATTGTTCGATATTAACCCTTTAAGCCCTCATGATGCATTAAAGCATCATTTTACATCCCTGAAAACAGACTTATTTTCCTACAAATAGGGGTTTTAGAATACAAATTTCCATGAAACTGGTTTACCAA
Organism: Flabesymbios commensalis; assembly: GCA_964017125.1. Taxonomy (NCBI): domain Eukaryota; kingdom Metazoa; phylum Annelida; class Polychaeta; order Terebellida; family Flabelligeridae; genus Flabesymbios; species Flabesymbios commensalis. The sequence goes on from OZ024902.1 coordinate 101,850,736, forward strand.
TACATGGCAGTTTTCTTCAATTTTTCATTCACTTCAAATCATCTTCATCAACTAGAAGTCGAGAATTGCGACAGCAATTCGCGGCTTGTAGTGGATGATAATGACAATGGAAAATTCAGGAATGAAAGGGTTAAACACGTATAGTACCATAGTGACAAACTGCACACCTAGGTAACTAATATTTAGCAGATCTTAATAATTTGTCACCAAAGTGAAGCGCATGAGTGATATAATAAAGTGAGTCCGCATTTGCTAATTATGTGGTTAATATGACTACCTGGTATTCTGCGGTGTTTTTCGTCAAATCGTCCACCAGCTTCCAGGGTAAATAGGCTGATGCTGACGTATTTATAGCTTTTATATCTATCTCAAGTTTATCAAGGTCCTCCATCAGTATTCCAGTACAGCCGATTTCGCATGCTGAAACAGCGGTTATCTTATAAATACTGTGCATTTGAGTAAATTAAGCTGATTCAGGTGTATTGGCAAACAGATTAGTTACCAATTGTAAAACGGGATTTATAGTTACACTCTCTAAAATATTCACGGCATAATATGACTCTTTGGCTGGAAAAATTAGTCCATGGAAATAATAATAAGCACGTAAAATTACAGGATAAAAACCCCGTTGATGTAACAACTTTCGTTGTATATTGTTTTTTTTTCAATGACAATGAAATTGTAATAATCTACTAGATTAAGAATACACTAGCATTCTACCAGAAGGTTTCACAGTCAGTGCTGATGTACCTCAGAAGGTTAACCCTTACGCTGCTGAATTGTTTCCTTCTATTTTTCATTCATTCGAAGCTGGAATTGCTAACGCAATTTCCAGCTTCAAATGACGAAAAATATTTCTATCAATGGTGTATAGACCCCACCTGAAATGGCATATTTGATCAACTGAGCATCTATTCCAAATTATTTTATCATTTTCAGTGTTATTTAATTTAGTTCAACATTTGCTTAAGGCCGTAGATATAAACGGTCCCGGCAGCACAAGGGTTAAAGGCTAAGTGGAGTGATTCCAGTTTAGCAATATAATCGAAGCCACAATGAGCTATTCTCGAAACTTCAATAGATTTTAATTTACTAATTATCAGCTATTATCAAGAATACAAATTGAAAATGTACACTTTTTTAGGCCGGGTCTATAGCACAACAGTTTTCTAATAACTTCACACGCAAACACCGCCAAGTACTGACTTCAAATATTAAATATCGGCTGAACTGATTTAGATTTCCATGGGCTCACGTGAAAAGGGTAATGAATTAAGGGAGATAAAGGCTAAAAGTTGACCAGGAGTGGTCGCGGTGATTGCCAGCATTCGGGAAGCATTGTACAGACGCTTCGTATTTACTTTTATTTGGTAGTTATGTTGTACAACAGCAGCTAGATGTACACATTGATATGACCACAACTAACATCAACAGCAATATCTGCTCCCACTACTTTGGATTTTGGGTCAAATAAGAGACCGGCCGAGCACTCTGATCTTTAAAAAGTGCCTTGAAACTGAATGAAGGATGACATTGTACAGAATAGATCTGTGAATGCATGGGGCCTTTAACCCTTAAAACGCGGGGATCGACTTTAGTCGTCAGAATCTGACGTCTGTAGACGTCAGATTCTGACGTCTAAAGTCGATCACCGCACTGTAAGAGTGAACATATTTCTAATGCCCGTGGACCCATAAGATAGGTATTAAAATGAATCAGAAAGAGCTAACTAAGACATTAATGATGACTTCAAATTAAAAAAAAACATTTGGTCTCCATGGTTTTTATCATATTTCAGGGTTGAGCTTACATTCACATTGTCCTTCCACCAGGGCATGTCTAGGTTGACATTGATCACACCTCTGCCCCGTGACACCAGTCACACACAGACACTCCCCAGTCAGCCGGTCACATACCGGACTCAGGGATCCCTCAGGATTACACGAACACGATGTACAACGACTATCTGGAGTGGAAACGTTCCCGTAGTATCCAGGAGCACATCTGATAAAAAGATATTAACAAACCTTCTTTCAAAAAACAATCCACATAGAACAAATCATAATTACTGCAATATATAAAATAACGAACATACTCAACACATTATAGTGTGTCTCGCAGGCCCTATTAAATTATCATCCGATGCTGAAATTGACTACAATTTATTGATAGTATTATTCTATGACAAATGACTTTTCTATGAGATATAATGTCTTTTTTTTCTTTTATAGTGTTATAAGTCACACCACGAGCCTTTGCATATAATATTATACCATTGAGTCGCCCACGTCTCACTCACGTCTCACTAAACAGCATTGCGTTCTAATGTTTGCTATAAGTTGAAACTAATATTTTAAAATCACGCTTTTATTTTCAAGTTATTGGTTTAAAAAAAATTATAATCAACATCAAAATTAGAACATGACTTAAATGATGGATGTAAATCCAATAGCATACGTTTTGAAGCAGTGATCACTTACATTTCACATTTGTTTCCCACATATCCTTCACTGCAGGCGTCACAGACATAGTCACCATCTGACGTGTCATAGCATGTCTCACTGAAACTAAACAAGAAGAACACAAAAGTCATCGACGATGGACATGGAGTACTGCAGTCAGACATACAAAACGCACAGCCCATGCATTGAAAGTTAAGAATGGGTCATGAAGCTAATAGTGCATCACGAACAAGCCTACGGGTAGAGAACACATGATCAGCATGTTATTCATAAATGTAGCATTTTCAGTTGAATCAGATAGAATAAAACAATTAGCAGTTAAAACTATTACATAACTATATTCATATTTTCCCACGTTTATGTACTATCGATAATTAAAAAATCAACCGTTATTTATCACACAATAAAAACAAACATACCATTTTTGGTACTGTTCGCGGATATCCTAATAGAAAATGATCTGATTATGCGTCATCATTTAATACTAATTGTCAGTAGCATCAACAGTAAATATACTCACAGCCATACAGTGACATTTACCTGCTTGGATACAGAAATGGACAAGCACATATTTGACAATCACTTGGGGATTTGTTGATTGGGTTCCCGTGGTAGCCGTCAATGCACTCGTCGCAGTACCAACCAGTAGTATGATGTTCGCAATTCTAAAAAAACATTGTATCATATTAGCCAGTAAAATGTCATGTAATATCATAATGGTAATAAATAATTTATTGGTCCACCATCTGCGACGCTGGGACAACATTGAAACAACATTGATTGCTGGGAACCATTAGACAAAATTGCTTGAAAAAAATAACGGGCAAATAATTATCTGCATCGCAAATATTGTACACATGATAATAGTAAGCTATTAAATAGGTCAAATGTCATAAAGAATATTATGCATAGCCAGTTCTATGTATGGTAACTTGACACTCACAAAGCATTGTCCAGTTTCTCTGTCACACTGGTTACTATGGTTATGGCACATACACGGCATCACGTATCCCACCAGCTCCAGAGGCTCAAAAGGACTGGGTAGATCTGTGGGGATCTCCTTAAAGTACCCGGAACCTGCGTCCTGAAATCATGAAATGCTAGTGTCAAGTGATATCGCTCTCTCTGCTATGCAAAGGGAAATAACAGTAACTTTTTCAGTCGGTAGCTCACTAAAAACAAGGGGTATCGCATCATAAATTGTATATCTCTCATGCTGAAAATCGTTCAGTAGAAACTGTTTTTACACATACAAATGCATATGATGATACCTCGGAAAATTACTCAAGAATGCCGACTGTCAGCGCATGCGGCTTCCATGTGGACCACGGGTTTAAACTGTAAATACATTTTATCAGCAATTCTAGCACTAAATGAATTAAAAATAGTGTGTATCAATTCAGGAGGATAACGTATACATTTTGAGCATGAATGTGTCTGTGCTTGACTCACCTGACATGACAAGCCTGTATATTGTGGTGGACAATAACACTGCTCAACACCTAATGCCTGGTCTGTGCCGCCTTGTTTCACAGCCTGCTGAATGCTCAGCTTGCTCAATCTAAAGCAGAATGTAGTCTGATTAATTACAGGATCTCTGATGTATTAATCTTCCAACTTCATATTACTAATTACGTTGTAACTACGCTGTCGTGCAAAGACAAACAGCAGTAGCTACTTACTTTTGATGTAAGCAGCTACTGCTAATTGTTTTTGCATTGTGCAGTATATATCAGGAGTTTAGGTATATACCTTGCGTATCTGATGCTAGCTGTATTGGATATTTTGATGATAATACTTTGTGTGTTTTGTAGCAGTACCATCATTAATCCACGACTTGCTCCCAACCCATACTCCTCTTGAAACATATCCTGTAGACACACATATGTGGTGATCAACATATATATAACCACAATAGATAAAATTCTTCAGTGACTAATAATATTGATGTTTCGGCAGACCCCACTCCACATTAAACAATTGCCAGTTATTTATTATGTAAAACATTATTTCCGTCTTAGCTCCTCCGTGCCCCGTTTCTCAATAACAATGAGGATATTCGCACCTGTGGATTTTTCTTACCTCCCTGAGTAATATTTGATGATGTTGCTTTGTTGAGGTTTCTACTTCTTTCTTTTGATGTTGAAGACGTATGTAGTAGCTGCCGCTGATCTGTATGAGGGGTGTCACAGTATCTGCCTGGTCTACCTCTGTATGTGACGTACTGCCTTCTTCAATGTAACCCACCTCAATGTCATAACTAAGTATGCCATTGTATGAGGATGTCTGCGTGAACAAATATTCACATATACCTTTATTTCCATGTGATTTCTATTACGTAGACGAAAAATTATTATGAAATACGGAAGAAGTTACTTTATTTATATTATTTTTTCTAAATTGAATATAATCCACTGTGGGAAGTGTTCAAGAAATATCATAATGGACAACCATCTTCCCTGAAACCCGTGAATTGAAGCCTTACCAGAGAAGATGGGAACAGATATACGCTGCACGAACCTTATCCCCCAATACTTGAGAGGGTAGTGCCCAGTAGAGGGGTTTGTTTCTATCATGAGGAGAGATGAAGACATCTTCCAGACCATCAGGAATCACCAGCCAGCCTTGTGACGTCGACATCAGTGACTCCTTCTCACCTTCGTGTACGATGACTTCAGCGTCAGGCACTGATAGCTACACAAATAAGAGGTTTGAATGTAAGGATTAACGTAAAGGGAATTGTTTCAGAAACATAAAATAGATTATAATGTTTTGTTTCAATCAATATACAGGAATTAAGACATTTCTAATGGAGATTGGCAGATCTTTCAATGACGACCATTACGACTAGTGTTCACTAAATCAACATTCGTAATATATTTGATAGTCGTACGCCAAAACAAATTAATAGTTACTATAATCATCTATATCTGACAACGACTTATTAGATCAAATGTTATCAACACTTTCACTTAATATTTTTACTGTTTGCCATACTTTTGAAGTTTACAAATGCGTTATAGCAATGCAAATGAATAATACTTCATTTTGACAAAACTGGATATTTGGACAATTCTCAACAAACATAATAATATGGAACGTTAGCATTCACAAATTAAATATAAAAAATGCTTGGATATAAATTAAACGGATATATTGTCACATTGGTATGAATGGATCGATCGTTTAATACCAGGGTGACGATGGTTATGGTAGCTTAAATTTTCTCACTAAACACAGAATAGAAAAAAAACATAATTAATAAAATATAGCATACCGTGGACCAGACATAGTCACTCTGATCACAATCGTCAGTCTTTCCAAAACAGAAGCAGCGAGTACAGCCCTTGTGGTGTCCGTGCTGTAAGCTAAATGTCTGATCCTTACATCTGTCACATTTTGTACCCATCACGTTTTCCTGATTAACAGTACATTCTGTCAGTACGGTATACTGTGTGAGTATGTCACACACACAATAACAAATGTTTCCCATCATTCAAAACTAACCAATTAATTAAAAAGTCGTACAGAGAAGCAGATTATATAAACCGGTAAAATGAAATACCGAAGCGAAAAATATACCAAAAACTACGATGATATTTATCAAGTAGTAACCGAAATATTTTAATTTTAGATTGATTTTTGAAATCATACTATCGTTCACAAGTCTTATCTTTATATGTGTTCTATTAGTGGTGCACCAAGTGTACTTAAACACAGATTTTATGTGACGTATAATTGAATATATTTCTTTGTATGGTTTCCAAGCAGAAGCTCTTCAACAAGGCTAATATATTTTTATTTTATTTAAGATGACATTAGTTATCTGTAATAAGCTGAGTACCGTACTGTCCTTGTTAGAAAAAGTGCCCTTCTGATTATCACACATTCTTTAGAAGATTTCGTGGTTGTTAGTTAAAACGTTGGTGATATACTTAATATTACTGGTCATAAAGCTCGATAATTGGACGACGGAGTGCATTTTCAAACTCCTTGTTTACACCACCATTTTTCATTCGCTTAGAGCTAACGAGATTGGCCACAAGATTGGTCATAAGTATAGTGATGTACTGTTGGAGCAGCGTCTGCGACGCTGGCTTAACAGTACACCAATATACTTATACTAGGTTGAAAATGTCATACCTCAGTTGTGCTTACTGACCTTGCATGGACACTGTCCGTCCTCATCACACTGACAATGACCTCTGTCATCACACACCTCGTCCACAGTACCCTCCACGTGACAGTGACATGGACGACAGTGAGGGAAACCATGATGACCAAACTCACACCTGTCACACGCACGACCAGCGTAGTTACTCTTACACGGGCATTGTCCTGTTATCTGATCACAGTCCACACCGTCAGAACCAGTACTGTTACACTCACACACCTAAAATAACAAAACATGGCTCTTGCATACTTGAATTTGTGGAATTATTTGATTTATCTTAATCACACAAGGTAGGCATAATTTCTTCTTTTTGTTTGGTATGTATGATAAACGTGGTCAATTTATTGTCAGGAAGAAACATCCACAGCAATCTTAAGAAACTGGAAAATAATTATAGTAATATGTATGCTTTTGGAAAGTAAATAACCAATAGGTAAATAATATTGTATCTATTCAACAATACAGTTTAAGTTTAAGGATTACACGTTTTTGGAAACAGAATATATAGTTTTTAATACAGTATATTCCCACCTGACATCCATGTTGAGGATGATATCCCCATGCATTATGTACACATGCCTCACATGAGTCCCCCTCAGTATTATGAGGACATACACACTGTCCTGATTCTGGATCACATACGTGTCCTAAAGATGTACACTCGTCACACTCTGAAAAAAATTAATTACATTTCATTTTTTGTTTGTGATATATAGGATAAAATGTTTCTTATTTACAATGAAGAAAGAAATTTCATGATTAGACTAGAACAGGAGTTTCCGGCCCGGCTGCAGTCTGTTTGAGTCCTACGGACACAAATTCTGCTTAATATTTTGTAAACATAACTGTATTGGTCTTTCTCATAGGCCAGAATCCTAAATCTCCAGGATATAATTCAGCAAAGTACCAAGGAGATAAGCTAAAATATCAAAATATATCTTCAACTCTTTTTCCTCTCATCACCATCGCCGGTGCTGACCAACATCCATGCAATACTTGCCAGTGAATCGTGCTGCCTCGTGTCTCTAGATGTAGGTCTACCTCGTAGCCCATCTCTAGCTCGATGCCGACAAATCGTCTACGATGCTGGCCCAACACTACTCCAACACTGGGTCTGCTGTATACTTAGCGGCAGCACCCCAGCAAACACCCAATACTGTTTCAATGTTGGCCCAACGTATTCGACGTTGGCCCGCCATTGAAACCGCATTGGGTGATTGTCCATTGTTTGGTCGAGCTGCCGCATTGCTATGTTGTAATAAACCTCCGGCCGGGCATAATAAACATGATAAAAGAGTGTGTGACCACGCAAAATAGCGAGTTCATATATCCAGCAGAACACCACCTAGCGACCCATTGAGAGTATTCAGTGCCATGTGAATAAATTTTGGGAGTATTAAATTCAGTGCCTTTAGTTTACATGCAAACATTGTTCTTCCAGAAAACCATATGAGCATTTATAAACAACATATCCGCAGATGTAATGTTTGCACGGTTGAGACACACGATAGTAACATCTAATTTAGTATAGACATATTTATTTCATGAGGATTACAAAGTAGCTACAAAAACTGATCGAGTGATCTCGTGTTTGGCATGGGTTTCACCGGTTTTAATCTTTTGCTGGTGTGAAATTTTGTGTTGTAATATCTGTTGGATAACCACAGGATCAAATAACAAAAGCCGGCATCAGTCATTTCATACAGCACTGCAGTGTGGCTTCCGATATGTGCACCTGCTACCAAATGCAATCTGTTGGCACCGCATACCCATTCGTGTCAGTGTCAAAGAAGGAGGACTCGTGTTCTAGGAACACTTTAGCATTTTTTGTATATTTTAGCCTTTAAGTTATCGGTCATAATAAACATGTTTTGAATATAAAGGATGGTATTATAAAAACAAAGTGATAAAATACATAAAAGCTTACTTTGACATCCATTAGAGGTGAAGGCGTAATATCCGTCATCACAATGGTCACATAGGTGTCCTGTTACTCCTGGTTGACATCTACACTGACCAGTGAGTATGTCACACTGACCAGTCACTGACCCTGTAGTATTACACTCACACGGCACACAACCCTCTCCAGAAGACAAACCCCAGTGATCTGCCTGTAAAAAACAAAACGTATCCTCAAAAATAATATTTTACATTTAATCTAACCTTGAGTGACAACTTGATGAACCACTGTTGCTCTAATGTCATGCAACCATATGCAAAGCTGGGGAACGGTTTCGCTGTAGAAATAATAAGCTATCAGCTGAGTTTATCTCCAGGCTTGGAATAAATCGTGTCTTAAGATTATGTACTCTTTGTAACAACGATATTGAGGATGGATTTCATTTTCTGTTCAAATGTTCAAATTTCACCTTAGAAAGATCAATTTATATCAAACCATACTTTGTACGATCACTCTCATGTTTTATATTGTATAATTTGATTAATACCACTGATTAGTACTAATCTTTGTAGATTTATAATATGAAATACTGTAATATACTTTAATTTAGCGGGTATGAATTTTCGCGCAAAATCGATTTTTGACCACATCGCGGTCTTTTTAAGTTCGCACAAAAATAATTTTTAAAGTTGATTTTTTTTGGCCTGGAGACATGTAATTTTATCTCGCGGTAGCGACTGTCATCACCCTTCCCGAATAGTGGTCACTAATAATGCAACGTCGTAAGTAAACATAATGGTATGGTCACCAATTAACCGGAGGGGGGATGACGACCATTGAGGCTAATCCCCCTTGACAGGCGCGGCTAATTAATCCTATCAATCCAACAGGTTATTATTTAATTAGTTATTATCCTGCCTGCCATCCCTAACAACATTGAGTCTGTCACTAGTGAATACAGCGCGTTGATCCAGTGCTGGTGGAATGCTGACCCACTGTCTTCGACGCTGGCCCAGTATCACGCCAGCATTGGATTAAGGTCTCGTGTTTGCTGTCTCACCACTCAACTTGACATAGAAAAGATCAATACATCTATCATAAAACCCATTCATGCCCGCTGGTTAATAGCAACCATCGAAGAAGTCACACAGAAAACATACTGCATTATGAAGGGCTTTGTACAAGCAGGTTTAAAATAAAATGGGAATAAAATACAAATTATCAGTATCAATTTATGTTTTTGTCATAATAATAATATATGTAATATAAATCCTAGGACTTTCACAAGTTAGCGTGACAATCACACGATTAGATTACATAACCATGGTCGACTGCACAGCGGCAGTCACACCCTTTAAAACAAAGTCACAAAGTTCACGAAATACTAATTTGATGAACAATAATCCGCGGAGAATATGATTTCGCGCTCACGGTCTTTGCGCGAAATACGGTGAGCATTCCGATATATTGTATCATTTGCAAATATATGTAAAAAATAACCATTTGTATAATGGCATGACATATAACCTAATTAATATGAGGTGTATCTAGACACTAGTAAATATATGTTTTATGCATGCCTTCCTGGCTCATACCCATGATACCCATATGCCTGTATTGTACAGATCCTTTGTAATACATTTCTTATGTTTTAATAGCATTATGTACGTGTTGTTTCCCTTTAAATATGATTTGTAAGATACAACGTAAGTTACTTACACGACAGTATCTGCATGTTGTCCCCGCCACATTCTCCTTACACATACATTGTCCAGTCTGGTCATCACATATGGCACTGACCGCTCCCGTCTGACTGCACCCACAAGCTGAATACAGAAAATACCTGTCATGTGGAATATAGATCCCTAGCAACCAGAGTGTCGTGTGTGCTACTCGCCAGAGTGGCACATACGACACTCTAGTTGCTAGGATTCGATATATATATATATATATATATATATATATATATATATATATATATATATATATATGCAGGTAGTCAAAACCATTGATAAATTATACATTTATAGTTATTTATAATACAAAATAATAGAAATCTGTCTTCAAAATATTATTTTCTACTTTCGATCAACATAATCACAGCGGAATCATTTTTAAATATATATCCTTAAATTCCTCATTAATTACCCCCATGCATTTATGTAAAACTTTCAGTTACATCACACATTGTGATATTGTTTCGTTATTCTATTTGATTTTTTACCTGTGCATCCAGTACTTGAGTAATGATAGTGATCAGGCAGACATGAGGCACAGTGTAGGCCACCCACACCTGGCCAGCACGGACACTGTCCAGTGACGGGATCACAGTCCGTACCTAGTGATCCAAGAGACGAGCAGTTACACTGGACACAACCAGCCGCTATGTTACCATAATCTACCTACACATACAACAAAAAACATGGTTATCTTCATCTGTTATAGTTAATCATGGGTCAATATGTATCACTGTTTTCATACTTTCGTGACATTTTAGACATAATCAATCAAATCTAATTCGATCGAATTCCACATAACATGCCTGTTTTCGCAGGGACCGCGATAACATTAGCAAAGCATGATTTGTTTTATGCATCTTCATTAATAGGGACTTTATATAAATTATGTATTCATCTATTTTTAGTGAGCCTGAGTTCGATGTATCCATAAAACACAATACCCAATGTTACTTATACACACATAGAAACAAATTAGTTCACCATCATAACGTAGGCCTGTCATAATAAAGTAATTATAAATGATCTCACCTCACACTGTCCACAGTCTCGTCCAGTGTAGCGACTTTTACATCGACACATTCCTGAAATGTTATCACAGTTCGCCTCTATTGAGCCATAAACGTTACAACCACAAGCTGGAAGAGAAAAGATAACAATGATTCACGAGTGCCCCAAAGCTGGATTTCACAAGAATGTGACACGTACTTGCTTGGAGTCAACGCGATCGTCGCCGACATCCAGTGCGGATGTGACACGGATGTTCACATACCCAACACGAATCTCACACGTATCCGAGAAGTTTTATTCAAGAATGTAAGCTTGTTTATTTCAGAAAACCCTGTCTACACCTTTAATATAGATCACGCGTGGCAATTTGTCGCCCCCGTACCTCTCCGTGTGGCTTATATTACAACGGAGTCAGTGGTGAAATTACTCTCCCCGGATGGCTCCAAACGCTTACGGTAAGACATATACATCTGCGGAGGCGATGCGACTCTGACTGGAATGTGACGCGGATTTTTATTACTCCTCTGTGATTTTTAAAAATTCAGAAAATTGGCTCCAATGAAAATTTCACAGCCGGATGATCAGGGACCTAATACGGATATTATTATAATATCCGATAAGGATATATGCGGATGCTCCTAGACATACATCGCGAATAAACCACGCTTGATCTGAGTCCGTGTGAGCCAGGCATATATATTTCAATCTGTAATTTTTAATCGTGGGATATTTTGAATATAAATATGATATATGTTAAATTTAAATTGAGTTGAAATTAGTTACATAGCATAAGACCTTGTTTTAATATAAATGATAAAATGATTGAGAATACTTATATAAAAAACGTTTTGATAGCATCACATCGTTTTGATATCATCACATCAAAATGTTGACTAAATGTTGGGCTAATGTTGACCCACCGTCTTCTACGCTGGACCAACCTTAACCCATCATTGGTTCCACATCTGTGACTTACGTGTACAGTCCTGATCGTCTGCTGTGCCGTAGTAGCCATGCTGGCACGTGTCACAGTAGAACCCCTCTGTGTGGCCCAGACACTCTCCACATTCCCCGCTAAACCGATCACACACCAGCTCTATCAGCGTCAGATCCACGTTACCGTGACAGTCACAGGGCTTACAGTAGTTGCCAGGGAGTAGAGGGTTACCATAGAATCCAGCTGCACATCTGTGGAGTTATATACAGTTTACAGTTCGCAGATGTGCAAAGCATTTACCACAGTAAAGAAACCTGTTATTTTGTAATATACCGACTGCCCAGCAAACACGACACGTTGAACAATGTTGTTTTAATGTTGGACCAGCGTCGCAGACGTTGGGCCAACATTAAAACATCATTGTTCCAACGTGTCGTGTTTGCTGGGTGACGTTCCTCACCAGACATAACAAATACAAATGAAAGATGATCCAAAGCAATTTACACAATGTTGGGTTCCCGAGGAACTGTTTCAGCGTGAAAACCACTTTTTAATGTATCTTAAACGTAATTATACTAGTCGTTGTGTGCAAAAGACGATATTTTAAATATTTGTCACTTGATTTAACAAGAGGAAGGACTGAAGTCCTATATCATCCCCCGTCATAAATTAGGTTAGACTTTTTGCGGTCACAAATATTTAAAAAGTCGATTTGTGGTGGCCATTTTAAATTTCACATGCACACTTCCAGATGGTGGGTAATGTGATTTCACAATGTGAATTATTACTGATTTCAATTTTTCAGTTTTTGTGCCCACAAAAAATATGAAGTTTATTCATGGCGGCCATTTTGAATTTCAGTAAAACCCTAAAAAATCACTTGCCCTTCTCCATATCGTGGGGAATGTGAGAGTAAAATTTGAATAATTTCCAACTTTAAGTTTTGGAGTTTTTGCGCCCACAAAAAAAATTGGATTTGACCTCTAGCGGCCATTTTGAATTTTGGTAGCATCTTTGAAAATCACTTGCACATCCCGATGTTGCAAGGAGTGTGATGTTAAAATTTCCAAAAAATTGACCAAACAATTTTTTTGAGTTTTTTTTAAAGTTGATCTGTGGCGGCCATTTTGAATTTTAGTAAAACCTTAAAGTCACCTGCACATCTCTATATCATGGGGAATGCGATAGTAAAATTTGAATAATTTCTGACTTTAAGTTTTAGAGTTTTTGCGCCCACAAAAAAATTTAGAGTTGACCTCTGGCGGCCATTTTGAATTTTGGTAGCATCTCTAAAAAATCAGTTGCACATCCCCATGTTGCTAGGAATGTCATGTTAAAATTTCAAAAGAATTTGACCAGTAGTTTTTCAGTTTTTGCGCCCACAAGAAAACGTGACGCCGGACGCCGGACAAAATCCTGGCGCGACAGGGGATAAAAATTGCAATAAAAATTACAATATCATCTAATATATGACTGTCATATCTGAAATGATATAACACCTATCCCTAATGTGGTCTTGAAGTGATACCACACTTTAGCTCTAATGTGATCCTGGAGTGATATGAGATATTACCTCTAATGTGATCTTGAAAAGTGATATGAGAGTTTAGCTCTAATGTGACCTTGAAAAGTGATATGAGGGTTCAGCTCAAATGTGACCTTGAAAAGTGATATGACACTTAAGAAGTGATCTAAAAGTTTATCTATAATGTGGCCTTGAAATAATACGACACCTTAGCTCTATTGTGATCCTGAAATGATACGACAATTTAGCTTTAATGTGTCTTTGAAGTGATACGACACATCAGCTCTAATGTGACCTTGAAAAGTGACATGACACTTTAGATGTAATGTGACCACGAAAAGTGATATGATACTTTAATCAGCGGTGATTATACTCTGTCACAGAGTTCCTCGCTGTCAGGGGCATATATATACAGGGGTAGAATGTACACTTGGTTTAACACTTTTAAATAGATTGATTTGACTTTCAGGTCCAGACATGTGCTTCCGGAGAATGGCTACTCATTAAAATGTTATCTCCTGTTAATTTACCCCTAATCATGTTTAGCCTTTTTTAGCTGTTGTTCAAACAAGATAATTTTAATGGGAAATGAACAAAAACTTGTAGATTGGCATGTGCTTTGATTCGAATTGTACATATGCAAATATGTTTTATCGATGTTGTGGGTTGCTGTAGCGAGATACACAATATTCCTCAGGGTCATTTTGGCACATACACTCTGTTGTTTTAATGAGCGATCAACAGATTATCTGCAAGGGATTAAAATAAGCAGCGTTAAAACAGTGGATTATTTACTCACAGGTCACAAAATTCGCCCTGGTAGCCTTCAAAGCAGTCTATACAGATATAGCCGGAGTCCTGGCTAGTTGAGGTCACACAGCCCCGGGCGAAATTATTGGATGGCAGGTCCAGGGGGCAGGCACACTGCTGACAGGCATCCGGGGTGCCAATCGTAGAGTTTCCATGGTAACCAAATGCACACTCTTCACAGTGAGCCCCTTGTGTGTCATGCTCGCAGCTCTATTGAAAAAATGTTCAGAACAACATTGATAGTAAGAAAAATAGATGTGATAATTTTCAGTCGTTATTAATGTCTCGCGATAATTTCTTTTTGTCCATAAGTGAGAGTACAGACAATACTTGATATCCGTCCTCTCTTAACCCTTACAGCGCGGGGAAAGACTTTAGTCGTCAGAATCTGACGTCTGTAGACTAAGTCGATCCCCGCACTGTAAGAGTGAACATATTTATAATGGTCGTAGACCCATAACATAGGCATTTAAATGAATCAGAAAGAGCTAATTAAGACATTTATGATGGTTTCAAATGGAAAATAAACCCTTTGGTTTCCATGATTTTCATAAAATAATTCAGCGCTTTAAGGGTTAACCCGTATGCTGCGGGAACGTAGCCTATATAATGCGGTTCCATGCAAGTTTCAGACCAAATAAAATGCCACTAAAATCCACAAAACAGTTTGTGAAAGATGCTTAGGTAATCAAATAATTACATTTTGCAGATTACCATTTTTATAAATAATTATATTTTTTATCATTTAAAGCTGGAATTTGCATCAGCAATTCCAGCTTTAAATAAATGAAAAATATTTATAGAAACAAACAATTTTGCAGCACAAGAGTTATGTATAGAACATTTCAAATTAGTTTTGGCTTCAAATCTTCGGAATAATAGTACAATACTTACGATGCATTCTCCAGTGAATGAATCACATGTCATAGAATGGCCGTGACACTGACAGGGTTCACAAGTTCCAGCGAATAAAAAGTTATCGACACGTCGAAAACCAGGGGCACAGTCCTACAAAATACGTAGTAGTAGCAACATAAACATTATATCAGTGTAATATTTCAAACAGACCAATTTAATGATTAGTTTTGTCGTTTTCACTGACCATTTACATTATCATATTTGCATATTCATATATTATTATATATATTATTCATATTTATTCCTAAATCCTGTCAAGCCTGAATTTACCGTTGTAATCTTCATCCACTACAAGTTGCGAATTGCCGTCGCAATTCTCGACTTGTAGTGGATGAAGATGACTTGAAGTGAGTGACAAATGAAAAAACAGTTCAATGAAAATGTTCGTCCTTAAACTCCTAGAGGTGTGGGAAATTAACTCTTTAAGTTAAATCTGATTGAAACTATAATCCCTTGTCTCACAAGCGCAACTCACACCTTCAATAATTAAAAATTATTAACTTCTAAAGACTAAATATTGCCTGCTGTTAAAACACATATTTACATATATGCGAACGCTTACCGGATGCGATAATGAAACTGACAAAATGACTATTGTTATGATTGGTGCACAAAGGGTTAATTAATGAATGAATGAATTAATTAATATTAAAATAAACCATGTATATGTACAGTCGGGACCCTGATTTTCCGGAATAATGGGCTGCAACAACCTTCAAATCCATGACGCTTGGGTTGAGAGTCGACAAGTTATACTGCTAGTCTCACCTCACCATGCCCGATTGTATATCAAATTGAACATTTAAACGTTCCCATTTTAATGTAATTAAATTTTAATGTAATTTTCTATGCCAGATATCTCATCTACTCTTCACTAGCAGGTAAAGGATTAATACACTACATACTCAACAATTACATTTTAAGAAGACAAGTTTAACAAGTTTATTTGTAAGCTCGGGTCCCATTAGCATGATTAGAAACAATAAGGCGATAAATAATGATGTATATAATTTGTAACAGCTAAACCTTTCCAACAGACTTTCACCCAAAGTAGTTTCAATGTTGGCCACCTTCTGCGACGCTGATCCAGCATTAAACAAACTTGGGTGGACATCTCGTTTTTCTTGTGAACTCGCCGGGTATGACAAATACCGTATTACATGATATATTTAGTTACCTCCTCACAGGAGGTTATGTTTTGGTGGTGTTTGCTTGTTTGTCCGTCAGCAGGATTACTTGCAAACAAATGAACGGATTCGCATGAAACTTTTACTAGAGGTGTGTCTCGGGCCAAGGAACAATCCATCAAATTTTGGGCATTATCCAGATTACGATCCGAATCCGCTTTCGAATCCGCATCCGGATCCAATATACAATCACTTTGCAAAGGATGACTCTGTGGCGTCAGTGACCCTATTCATTGCTACGCGGTGGAGGCTTGCAGTCCCTGACTGTCTAGTTTGAGTTGATATGTGATCATTCCTACTATACCTGGCATGATGATCCAGAGTATCCCTGTGGACATTCACACACCTCCACGCTGGACAACCCGCCCAAGATCCCTGTCTCTGACGCCATGTCCAGCCGTACACCTAGTAAACTGGCCAACAGACACAACACATACACACAGTGGTAGGTTAATGGGCCAGCATCGTAGACGGTGGGCATTGGGTCAATGCCTCCCGTGTTATGGGTGATAATATAAACAGAACTGGTTTAACAAAATCATACAGCTTTATTTAGCTAAATTTTCAATAATATTCAATGAAGCTTACAGAGATACCTAATTTTCTTGCATAATTATATTTTAAATATTACAAAATATTTTAGAAACTACTTTATCGTGGCAAAGAGTATATCAACATGTTGCCTGTGAGGAAAGCTATACGCTGCTTGATAATGTGAAATAACGCACGTGTGGATAATTCCTACCAGTGGTAGTACGAACTCGCAATGATACATAACATTCCGTTTGAAAAAAACCTTTACTTGTGACTTTGCACTGATACGTTACATTTTCTTTGAAAAAGCAGTAATTCTCGTATTCCCAGCAAACCAGAGACCTTGACCCAATGTTGGTTTGTTGCTGGGCCAAGGTCTACAGCGTCTACGACACTGGCCCAGCATTAAACCAACATTGGACCCATGTCTCGAGTTTCAGTACCTGGTTTGTGTCTGGTGCATGCTGTACGTAGCTCTGATGAGGAAGCGATCCACGTTGGCGAGTAGCGTCATGAGATCCTGTCTGGTGACGGGATCCTGCTGCTGCTGCTGGGACACGCTGTGATCCAGATGGTACCAGCCGTCCTCGTACATGGGAAGGATCACCACCTGTACCCCATCAGGCTCATAATATCGCCCACTGTGACCCATACGGAGACCACCACCCTGTAAAGAAGCGGACAGTGTCAGCTGAATCAAACGTAAACGGTGGTATTACGACTGGAAATATAACTCTCATATAGCATGCGCGTATGGATTTAAGCCTTAAAGCGTCAAATTAAATCATTTAATTTTTCACCCACTTGTCGTTGTGTCTCGCTACCGCGACACACAACTTCAAGTGCGTGAAAAATTACTCATACTTGTTTGATTTGAGACCAAAAATTTGCAAGTTTTCATGTTTAAACGCTGATTTCGTTCCCAATGTCTTAGCAGTGTAAGGGTTTAATGTTCAAAACAAATGAATAATGGACGTAAATAAAACGGCTAAATGTACGTGAAAATCTACATCTCTATCTTGTCTCTAAATGGAATATAACACATAGCAATACAATCGTACTCTTGTCTTGTTTGGAAAAGACAACGATATAGGCCTACTACGATTTGAGGCTGATTTACAATATGCCTATAATTCAGTGACACGTGGGTGGCCCCAGAAATCTGATCTAATTTCACGGCAGAACTCTGCAACATGGCCGTGAACATGCGGGCTCAAATTGCTTATTAGTGCGACCTAAACATGCTGAATGTCTATGTGTTACTACTTTGAATAATTTACATACACACAGTGACCAAGCCATGAATGTTAGTTCAGTACCAATGATTCACAACAAAAAAGTACTGGTAACTTGAAGTTCGAATAATTGTGAAAACAGATTTTAATCCCGAGCAGCCACAAAAAAATTCAGTGGGAAAAATAAATAAAATGACTTTAATAAAACAGTCACTGCGATGTTCATGTACCTCTAGGATGACATCATAGTTCGCCACATAATGCTCCTCTCCTGGTATGACATCTGTAGCTGTCAGGTTAGTGGAATAGCAAAATTCATACTCCAACATTCCACCGTATGTCCCCAACTACCACATAAGACAAAATACATGTAAAAAGATCAATGTAATATTGAAATAATATAAAGCATAACGCTTCTGACGCACGATAACTCGTATCATATAACACACTAAAAGAATCACATTAATAAAATGATAAAATGGTATATTTTTCTAGATAATATATTCACACTCCTTGTGCAGAATAAACCTGTCACAACATTTCAAAACATTAAGATACGAGCTTTTGAATAATTGTCAAGTACGAAAGAGATCACACATATTGTAAGATGACATTGAATATCATATTTTACCATATTTCCTGTGAATTCTTCCGATGCCTTCCAGTATATAGCTCTATTGAGCATGGTGAGGTTGGCAGTGTAGACATACAGACTGAAGTCATCTATGACAGGAGTCACCTCGGCACTGTCTGCAAGGTCTGTCAGGGTCCACTCAGCAAGCTCTGTTAACTGGTAACATAATCATAGGAAAGAGGTGGGTTATTTAACTGTGCATAATTAAATGCTTCGCCATCTGAAACTAAAAGATATCTTAACTATTTAAAATGGTGGTCCACTCTGGAGCAACATCAAGTAGATAGAGGGAGAGGCATGTTCCTGTTTATAGTTATTCACCAGGTGGCGCTTATCGTGGGTGAATTTGACTAGGCCTTTGAGGTCGTGGGCATAGTACTGTCCACATTGGCTCCTCTGCAAGAGTTAAACAGAAACAAAACGCCATTAGAGCGCCAAGTTAGCGCACTACTGAACGCGAGCGGCAGGCTGTATGCCAGCTAAAATCATGTAGTTTCTGCGTTTTCAATGCTGACATTGGGAAAACCCTCTTCTAAGATCAGCATATGACGTCATTTATCACGCTATAGGCACGAGGCAGGCGTCTCGATAGTTCCATGGAGTGATAGCTCGATTTGCCGCCCGCTCGGCGTCCGTGGGGCGAGGGGCGCTCGCATGCGGTGTGCTTTGTAGCATTGTATTGTATTGTAAACACATGTTTTTCGCCAGTTTTTCGTCCCGCGTGTCGTTCGCACCCGGTGTATTTTCACCTTTACACATTTTGCTAGTTGGGTAATTTCGACACCACATTATCAATGACATCAACTAGAGAAGTTACATATATTCTTGCAACCCTTTAGTAAAAAAAATACCATTTATATAGTATATTATTGAGAACATTCTAATCTTATTGTGAAATAAATCTCGCGAAAACATTCCAATATTAAAGGTTTATTTAAAAAACGAATAACGCGGTATGTATTTATGTTAATATATTTGCGCTGTTTCCCCCAGTATCCAAGACTACATGCATGGACTTTCTGATATATTTCAAGTATAATATGTTTGGAATGACACGTTATTTACCCAACTATTCACTCTCATTTTTATTCACCTTGATATGTGAAATAATACCGCGCAATTCCCATCTTTTTTCAAGGTGGATAAAAATCGTGTCAGTTCATGAAATAACCAACACCTCAAATGAAAGTCAATCTTCTTTATTTATTGCGATATGAATTATACCATTTTACTTGGAATAATTTTATTCCAAATATTCTATGTTCCCAGCAAGCACGACACATCTAGACAATGTTTGTAGAAGAATTGGTCGAACATTGTCGTGTTTGCTGGGTTGTGCTTAATGCTAGGAGGGAGCTTAAAGGGTTAAACCTCGAAATCACATTGTAAACTGTGTACAAAAGATACCCATTTCAATACCGCCTATGCGAAGTGAGCTATAAAAAGGAGATTTTATTGACAAACAGTGTGTATGGCGGAGAATAGTTGAATGGGCAGCCTGCATGTCAGTCAAGATGCCAATTAGATAGATAGTATGGTTATACGACGACTGGTGAGATATCGTGGTCAATTGACCGCTGGCTATGTCCCTTCAACCATTAACATATACCAGTCATTGTCAGAAAATACCCCGCGCATTGGCTGGCTGAGATTACAAAGGAAAACAAGTTATCGAAACTAAACGCGCGGAGGATAAGCACACTATTTTAAAAATCATATTGTAGGCGTATGCACATAATATAATTAGTATTATTAATATCGAAGGCCATAATTACCACCTTAATTTAAAATTACTGACCTATTTGGCATTGGGCAAAAACGAATGCGTTTGTATTGAGAAACTATAACGTGAGAAAATGTAATCCAGACCTTTTAAAGCCATGGACAGACAAGTTGGTAAAAGGCTAGTTACTGAATTTGAATTGTCGAGCTGTCACTAAAAATTACTGAGCCCTGATTATATGTCATTTTGAAGTACTGAACAGAACAAACACAATTATATGTACATTGTACCTTTCTAAAATCTATTGGCAGAAATAAATCAGAAATTGATCGGTGAAGTCAAATTTTGAACTCAAATGCTAACCTAAATAAAATAAAATTATGATTGTACTTTCAGTAATAAATGGAAACGCCATTAACGTGATGCATGGCCTAGTTTAACCAGGTGTCTGACCGGACGAATGGATGCCACTGGTGGCTTCGTCACTAGCGTGAGCATATTTCGTACGGAAGCTCATCAGAGTAAGGCCTAGTCACATTGAGAGGGGAGAAACAAGGACATTTCCACTTGTGATCAGCGGGGATCGAATCCAAGAAGTCGCATGACTGGCGTGACAGTCAGGTGCTATACCAATGCCTCACGCCCCATTTCATTAAAGTTGTCCGGATGATTACTGACTGTGTCTGTTCACATGTGACTGAAATATAATCAGCGACATAATCCGATCGACACCAAACATAAGCGCGGTCGCATTGCTGCCAAGCGTGCAGCATGCAGTATGTGTAGTATAATATAGTGAGGTCCCCTAAGAATGCACACGCTGCCAAGTCTTATCTGTCAGCGCCGCATAGCGATTGATGTCAGTGTCAAATCTGCACAAAAAAGTAGTTGGACCAAGGAAAATACAATCATATTCCATTTTCCTTATTTGGATTTACTAGTTTGTAAATTAGAGTAAAACTCTTTTATTTGGGCCGTCGGATGATGCACATCTATATAATTTAGGTGCAGCTATTGCAGTTAAACTATAATATTATTATGTACTTGGGCGATACTGGATAATCAAAGGTGAATCTCTGATTCCTCTCAGTCGAACGATTCAAAGGAAGGGGATGTACCTTGTGAAAACAAGCATCCGTATCCGGTGTTACTGGGTATTACAGCGCGGTAATGGGCCACATGTTTCCAAATATGACGAGGTGTCGATGACAAAGCAGATACTCCGCATATCTGATACTAGTAAAACAGTCGTTACTGATACTGCATGTCAAAGGTCATCGTCCAGACCCGAGAAACACCCCCAGACATATACCCAGCGCTGATTCAACGCTGGGCCAGCGTCAGTGACGCTGGCCCAGCGTTGAATCAGCGCTGGGCTGACGTCTCACTTCTGTTGGGTAGTGCCGCCTTCACATCTGGCACGGTTTACAGGACACGCCATGCCCAGCAAACACGAGACGCTGGCCCAATGTTGGATTAATGTTGGGCCAGCGTCTTCGACGCTGGAGCAACATTAACCCAACATTGGGTGAACGCCTGTGTTTGCTGGCCACATCCCGCGCCGCGGCAGGCGGTGGATCAGCACATCTCTCTCTCTGGTTTAGACTGAGAGCTGAGTCGATGGACACTGGTCAGACTCTGGCTTGCACAGGGAGAGATCGCCACTGGTCAGCAGGCAGGTCAGCCCTGTGTTTGTCTGGCTGATACACAATATAATGCCCGACCCGTGTTAACCCTTTGTCGCTATTGTTGTCTAAAATAAAGCATTATTACAATTTTAAAAGAGCGGGAAACATCTGTACCCAGAAAGCACCGCGGTCATTAAAGAGATAAAAACAACTGAGGTACAGCTAAAACCATATAACATACATAACATACATAGAGTGGTCTATAGCTGTAATAGACTATTTGGTCATGACAAACGTCAAGTGTAAGTCTGAAGTGACAGTAAAAGCGATATGAATTAATCATCATACATTACCGCCATATGCATATGAGTTCTTAAACTGATACGACAGAAGCACATTGTTAACTCATATTGTGTGTATAATTATAGTCACAGCTTTATTATAATTATTCTGTCTCATGTACACCAACATTTTTTTTTTATTGTGTTCTATGTAAGTGGGTGTTCGCACATACCTGAGTACTTCCCCATGTGGAGCTATGACACTGGTCAGTGACTCCAAAACAGAAGCAGGGCATACAGCCGTCGGGGTTCTCCACCAACATGTTGTAATAACCAGGAACACATTCACCGCACGACTCACCCCAGGTGAAGGCCTGATAAAAAGAACAAAAATCACCTAAAATGGATATTAAAACACAAATAATATCCCCTTGGAGTTAGAAGGTGCTAAACTGCCACTTTGTAAACTCCAAGGGAATGATATGCAGCTTTACGACGTTTTACATTTGTTATTGCATGTAATATCATCGCCTACAAGCCAAAGTATTGTATGTGCCGCACATTTGAGGGTCATATACTTTGGCAGCATGTGCAGATGACACTTGCGACACTTTTCCTGTCAAAAGACAATCTTTCATATGGTTGAGATTGGCTTTAACTAAGATTTGAGCTGCAAATGAAGCAGTTAAATTAAAAAAAACTTCCTGTAGCTTATATTAAGCCTATGTATTTTGGGGGATAAAATTAGGACTTTTCCAGATAATAATTTACCTGAAGTCTATATAAGTAATACCTTGCACGAACATTCTTCCTCACATATGTCTACATTGAGACTTCCGGGTATACTACAGAGACAGGGTTGACAGTCTGGGTAACCATGGTAACCAGGGGAACACTCCTCACAGCGAGGTCCACAGTATCCCTCCAGGCAGAAACAATCTCCAGCAAACTGTGTGAAAAAACAGTACGGATTATTAGATGATTGTGTGAAAAAGGTGCAAACAATTCTACGTGTCTACAAGATTTATACAACTGTATACGTATTAAATTGATATAGACGCTGCTTTGTTTGTAGCCAATAAACTTTTCTCGTTGCTCGGTGTATTGCTGGTGATCTCATATCTTGAATTTTTAAATTGAAATAGTACATCAGCATACCTGGTCCTACGGAATCGAGGAGAATTTCATCCGTTTGATGATTTGAAGGGACGTTGACTGGATGTCCGTACTTTTATTGATTTGTAATTGCCCGCACTAAAAATGGTATGCCACCAAGGATGTCTTTTCTTATATTTCACTACTTTACTTTTGCCAGGGCCACCGAGGGGGACAAATGAATAATAACACTATGCCTATATCACATGAAATTTGAGCATTCACTGGTACATGTACTTTCTTGTTTCTCAGACACCTTCCATGTAACACTATAATTCTGACTGACAGCAGGTTAATATAATGACGCATTTTTTCATATCATGTTTTTTGTTCGCCACTGACTCACCCTGTTAGCCAGATAACACATGATTTAAAAGTGATTCTGGTATACTATCAGATAATACATACACTATAGTTATTACAATACTATAGTTATTATAATACTATTTAAGGAATGCAAACAATTCGTGATAATTTTACAATATACGCACTTCACGATGTTGTAAATATGTACAAGTGTCTAAAATGATCTAGAAATCATCTACAAGTTTCTCGTTGATTAATTTTCAACAAGAGAGCCTCTTAGTACCCTGGCAATAGTATTACTGGTTCTTATTTGGAGAATGTGTAATACATGTATGAGGTCATCGGTTTCATTTGGCAGAGTTCAACACGTCATTCTAACAGCATCCCAGTAAACACGAGACGGTGACCCAATGCTGAGTTGATGTTGGCCCATCGTCTACGACGCTGGGCCAACATCAACTCAGCATTGGGTCACCGTCTCGTGTTTGCTGGGATGGCCAGGTGTACAATATTCTGCTATGCTGTAACACATAGGTAAACGTGTTCCGTGTCACACTCGTCACATATCCTGTGTGACCACTGGGCTCATCGGGATCGGTTATTATGATGAATCTATGGACCAATGATCCGCACATTCTGATAGGCCAAGCAGGACAGTAGGTCACAACTAGGTCATGTGCAGAGCGGAATGCAGCTTTGTAATATAAAATTATACATGTACGTTTGACAGAATGTGGCTATTGGTGATACTTGCAATATTAAGGTGTTGCATGGTGCTGTCTTTGACACAGAGTCCGCTGGTTCCTGGTCCATCACAAAGACAGGCATGGCAGGCATCAACACGATAATGAGCCACTTCACCTGGGCGATAATAGCCGTCCATGCACAGCTCACAGTTAATACCCATTGTGTGATGCTAGAAAAGATAACAAACGTGTGTGTGTGTGTAGAAGGATATAACCTGGGGCCCATCCCACTAAGAATATCAACATTAAGATCAGCTTAATTTTCTCTTATTTTCATTAGAAAAGCTAAGATAAATCTTAACTTTTCTAATGAAAATAAGAGAAAGTTAAAATAATCCTAATTTTGGGATTCTGTACATTGGGAGGTAAAGCGTTGTATCTGCCACTCGCTGAGTGGCAGATACACTCTAACACCAAGGCAAGGGAATTTGTTATTTATCTATGTGATTAAAAATTTACTTCACGTGTGCAAATTTACGTATACACACATTGAAATAAATTAGCATAATACAATGTAGCATTTATGTGATTTCTGGATAATAAAGGATGTTGGCCCAATAAGGTTTCAATGTTGGGCGCGCCTGTGTAACAGACAGTGGACCATCATTGAAACAGTTAGATGGCCTGAATTTGGAGATTTTTTTAATATTAGAAAACGAAACAACGATTAGGTCAACATACCTATCATATTTTTTATTAAACAAAAATTGTATTTTTGTATCTGGTATTGTTTTATTCCCTATTTTAATGTATTTTACCTGACAGTCTGTACAAACACCGCCGCCACTGTATTCTCCCTTGAAGTTTAGACTCATTCCTCTCTCATCTACTGTCTGGTTATAGACACAAGAGGTGGCGTGTCCAAAACAGTTACATTCTGAAATTAATAACAACCCGATTTATTTCCAATATAGCAATTACACAACATATTATAAAACACTTTCACAGCCATATGTCAGCACAAGTAAATATGCAACATAGAACTTCATAGTTACATAGTTAAATAGTTATATTATTACCTCCGCCAAAGGATGTTATGTTTTTGGTCGTATTTGTTTGTTTGTTTGTTTGTTTGTTTGTTTGTTTTTTTGTTTGTTTGTTTGTTTGTTTGTTTGTTTGTTTGTTTGTTTGTTTGTTTGTTTGTTTGTTTGTTTGTTTGTTTGTTTGTTTGTTTGTTTGTTTGTTTGTTTGTTTGTTTGTTTGTTTGTTTGTTTGTTTGTTTGTTTGTTTGTTTGTTTGTTTGTTTGTTTGTTTGTTTGTTTGAGATTGAGGTTTGAATTCTCTGACTGACTGTCTAGTATTACTATTTAACACAATTAACAACGCATATCATTTGTATTCAGAGTAGGTCACTAATGCCACACATTATTATGGAATAAAATATTTTATCAACATTCTATAATTATGGTATTCTAAGCAGGATCTGTATGTGAATACTTTCCAAGTTGGTTTTAAGGCTTTAAGGCTCTGATTGTCATTGGCACAACACGTTATTGAACTTCTAGCCTAATATTAGTCCTGATGTAAATCTGCTGCCGGTGGACATAGTGGTTTTCCCTGTGGCATGATATGCTCGTACTTTGATGACTCACGCGACATGACATCAACAGCTGTTAGGCGCGGCAATACAATACCCTGCATGAAACAATGCTGATTTAAGGTTTGCTCCGGGCCATCCGACGAAATATAGCCGCTTGTGTGGAATTCGTAGTTTTTATTGTCATAAACAATTTATCAGTTCCAGGCAACGAGTGTAAGTTTGTCACGTACAATAAAACAATATAACATGGATAACTAAAATTATGTTGGTCAGTTATATTACAATTATTGTAAAAATGCATCATATTTATAATTATAATCTTGGTTAGAGTAGTAGTAGTAAATTATTGCTTTACATCACTTTTCGGCACACAATTTATGTTCATTTAAGTGACATTGTAATACGTTAAAAACGTTGTAATCTTGGTTAGAGCGTAATTCAAATCAATTACATCTAGTCACGATTGTTGTTTTGTTAATGCTACTTCATCTGTATGAAAAAAATAATTGTCATTTTACACGTGTAGTAAATACAAAACGTTGAACTGATGCCAGTTAATTGTTGACCCACCATCTACCACTCTGCATCAACATTACCCCAACATTGGTTCACCGTATTGTGTTTGATTTTATATTATTCAGTCACTTGAGGTCTTGGCTCGAGGCAGCGACACAGAGCTTCACATGGGGTTTCAATGAATTGCCCAATTTACTGAGCATATGAATTTGATTATTCACTGAGTCCCCTTATCAATCACCACATCAAAGGACATCGTTCAATCATTTTGTGATTTATTAAATGTAACTGTTATATAAATAATTTATGTCTGATGTATATTATTAATACTTCATACATACATCGCTTTACTTGACAGTTAGCTGGCGTGTCATATGGTGTGAGTACACATCCTGATACGCTGCCAAATAACGAAGCACCGAACGTGGTGATAGCTGGAATGCAGGAAGTAACACCTCCTGGTCCATAATACATAATAGGCCTATACAGTTATGATAATAGGAAATTACAAGAATATGTTAAAAAATAATCAAATATAAAAGTGGCTGTTAGTTACTCATCGTAAAAATTGAATGAACTGAATAGGGTTTTAGGCCACCTAAACTGGGCCAAGATAACCACCTGATGATGATGAGATGAATGAGATGATACTGCCCTCAAGACACAGGAATCGAAATTCTAGCCCTGACGGTCTGAGGTCGAGCTCGCTACCTCTCGGTCACGGAGGTTCCCCACAATATTTAATCATTACGAGTGAGCGGGAAAGAAACAATTTGTTTCTTTGAAACTTGTATGCCAGAGTGGGGTTCGAGCCCGCAATCCAAGCAGGCAGGTTTAACCACTGCATCCTGGGAGCGTGAATGACGTAGAATAGTCTGGCGTATATTGAGTCAAGTGTTTCTTATTGTAATCTTGTATAATACAGGTCATAGTAAACAAGTAAACTTACAATATCTGAGAGGCGGACGGATGACCGGACGGACGAAACAGCAAACGTGTCAAGGGCACGTGTCACGTGTCAAGGGCACATGTCAGCAATCAGTTTGATAAATTCATAGCTCGTGGCTAAGAATTGAAATCATAAGCTATAAGCTACGGACCCACCAAACGCCGCGCAAACGTGGCCCCACCAAGAGCAGC
This sequence comes from Flabesymbios commensalis, assembly GCA_964017125.1. Classification (NCBI taxonomy): domain Eukaryota; kingdom Metazoa; phylum Annelida; class Polychaeta; order Terebellida; family Flabelligeridae; genus Flabesymbios; species Flabesymbios commensalis. The sequence goes on from OZ024902.1 coordinate 101,878,834, forward strand.
GCGGCGCGTTTTTTTTATGTTGATTATGCATGGAGGGGGGGGGGTTTTGCGACACGTGACTCTGCGACACTGCGCAGCTTGCAGTGTAGCCTCTGCTATGATAAACATTACAGTTTATCTTTTTTTAACGCGCGGCGCGGCGCGGGGCGGCGCGGCGTACAGGGGGCCGTACGCACTGTGTAGCTGTCAATGTAATTATAGACCCAGTGGCAACAATATTGCATCTACTTTTATTTGCATAGTTACATAATTCCGTGTGGACAATGTATCATAACAGGCCACCGTAGCAACAGGAGCACTCACTTCAAATAAGTGAGCTTACTGCCATTACCTCAGGTGAAAATAACGCTAGCAATTCGCAGCTGTGTGCGAAACAATAATTCTAAATCCATGAAATATTGAATTGATTATATAAAAATAAAGGTTCAGCGAAGACGTCAGGCTTTCGTAAACCTTCAGTTTTTATGTGTAGTGAATAATGTATTAATATACATGATATAGGAGTTATGTCTAGTAGCATATGGAGCTATGCTAATCTATCCCGAAGACTATATCGACCCCCATATTAATTCCACAGTCATATTTATTATGCGTCCACGACAGAAAAGTACAGGTAACAGACTGGCGAGTGTCACCGCTCACCCACACTTTTACATCACATGTTTGAAGGTCAAGCTGACCTAAATTCTGACAGAACAAGGCATCATATTGGTTTTCTTGACATATTATAAATAATTAATGGAAGCATCAGTCTGCATTGATTTTGATCATTGATATTTGTCCGCTTCGTTACCGCAAGGTCAATATACATGTAATGTAATTTCAGCCGGCGCCACATACTCCACGTAATAAAAATCACTATGAGCTTTGTTGTAAAAACAAATAGGATATGTACAATGTCAACGAGGAGCTGCCGGGTATCAGCCAACTCAGAGTGCACCAGATAACATAGCAAGAACGTCAATTTGCACATCATGTTTATCATATAATGTGACCTGGGAAAAACCATCGACTTATATATTATATATTTTTCGGTTAAAGAATTATCTGTTAGAATAGTTCTTCATAGAATTCCAATATATTAATATGATTGAAAAACGCTAATACAATGTTCAGACGACTTCTTCTGGTTGCTCAAGATTTGCAATTGTCAAAATTATTTGTTGGAAATGACACTTCTCGTAAAAGCTGAGAGCTCATATGTCCATGTAGAGGATAATTTATGATTTGTATCAAAGTACATGTAATTATCTAATCTTAAGCATCTGAGCGAGGTGTTAAGAAAATCACAATATTCTGTGTGATATCAGTGTGGAGCCGGCGTAACCAGGCTGCTCTCACTCAGTAATAATAACGTCAGAAAGAATCTTTACAAATGACTTCTTACATATTGTGTGTACAGTGCCACGGGGATTACTGCACATCCACTAACCATTTGTATCTATCAGTGTAGGCCTCATCCAAGTGGAATCAAGTTGAACCAATCTTAATTTGTATCTCATACAGAATTGCCAGAGCTCATTTTCTCTGAGTTACAAGAACGTATTATTCTGCGTTGTTCACGTTACCTTCACATATTGAGGCTCGTATGTAGCTGCCTGGACCCCATTTTTTCTGGTTGAACATCGGGCAGCATTGCTCACAGGTCGCCCCACAAGTATTGTCCTCGCAATCACAGCGTAACTCCTGGTGCAGAAAACGGGAACAAATTAAAATAATATCAGCTTACAAATCGACTGAATGGTTAGTGACCCTTCACATATTCCACCATGCCAAGACAAACATCAGTAACTGCTTACGTTCCAAGTAGCCTAAGCAGTTACAATGGGTACTGATATTTACCATTGCATTTTATCATAATTACCACGCGAAATCAGAACTTGTGGAATTACAGAACTTCGTTATACCATGTTATACTAGTATATATATAATTCAAATAAATTTCAGTACTTACTATATTACGTAGACAATTGAAATTAGTCGCGATCTACGTTTGTTATACATAAATAAAATTAATTCTATTTACTTTGGGACAAAACCACCACTTGCAGAGTATACGATTTTATATAAAATGAAAATAAGGACTACAATCACTATTGATGTCAAAAGAGCGGTAAAAAACAAGTGAAGTATTGAGAAACAGAAGAGGCATTGATAAGTGGTATGACTACCCAACAAAAACATTTGTATAACATTTGAACAACGTCGGACCAACGTCTTCGACGTTGGTCCAACATTGTACAAATGTTATACAAATATTTTGTGTTTATTGGGTGTAATCACTCACTCCTGTATCAGGATCTGATGGACAGCTGCTGCTATGACCATGACACACGCATTGACCTCCTATCCAAATGTCCTTAATCGAGTAGTAGTACTGTAAAAACACAATCAACTTGACTGTAATTACAATCCTACAATAGACATATTTATGCATTAAAGAAAAACTTGACCGAAATAGATGTATTTGAAATTTACAAATATCGGGAGTATAGATTATATACGTAATTTTATTATAATTTGTTCTGGTAATCTGATAATACAATACAAACAATTCACGTAGCTTATGACGATGACATCGGAATTATAAACATTAATATCCAAAATTATATCTGGTGGATAAATTCACAAGTTTCTGCACTATTAAAAACAAAAGGCTTCTTGAAGGCTATTCTTTGTGTAGTAAAGACACAGGTTTCATGTACACGAGAAGTTTCTCCATTATCACAAACAGTTTTTGGAATATTTTCCATCTATTAGGGACATGATTACAGACCTATCTCTTATTTTTTATGACTAATCTGTATTCTCCTGTATTATTTAAAAATGTAATGAGTGAATGGGGTCAATGTCTTAAGATCATCACTGCAGACGCACTACCACGACAGAAAAAGGATAAATACATATTTGCCCCCAAATTAGCAGTCAAAGTGTTGTGAGTACCACTCAATTCAGTGGCACATGCAACACTCTGGCTAGTAGGGCCTGAGGTGAATTTCTAATCACGAAAAGAGGTGACTGTGCGGATTATTTTGAAGGGGTGCGTAGAAAATAAGAATAGACTGGATAACCACATGGTATACGGCACGGGCGCTCCCTCCTTTAAGACGGTGCTACTTGATAATACGTCTTGACAGTCTGTTTTTATTAGATCTTTTCCTTTTCTGACATTCCCAAGGTCAGACAGATCAACTGTAGACTGATAAGAGTAGATCGCCGACAGATGCTAAACAGAACCCACCAGTAAGCTTGGTAAACTTGTCTGGATCACTCGGATCTCTCCAGTTTGAAGACTTCAGGTATTTAAACCCATTTTCATCTCTGTGCTTGATATCACTGCATTATCAGTCCCAGTTGATACGAAACGTTAGTTTAATGCTGGGCCAACGTTAACATTACGTCAAACGTCTGGTGTTTCGACGGAGTAGCATTCTTTCATCATGTCTTAATTCTATAATCACTATGTTACAAATTGATATACCCGCTACCATTTTTCTGCATTAAATATTGCTAAATCTGTCATTCCTTGTGTAATATTCATTAGGAAAATAGTTTCAAGTTATAGCCCTCTGGAAAGAAGTAACGGATAGATATGTGATGTATCTTTGCTTTGGAATACTTATTTTCTATTAAGATGATTTTAGGAGTAGGCCTACTGGGATCGTTTTTTTATATTTCGATCGCTTTTTATTTCCATTTTTATATTTTTAATTGCGTAGGGATAACGTCATACAATAAATCCCCCTTTATTAGATACCAGATAATGATACTAATGATAAATTATTAACTCTATCAATAAAATGAATAAGGTGACGAAATAGGCATAAACAATATTTTGGAATAAATAGCTTGAGGTGCCTAATTTGATTTCATATTGCGCAATCTTAAAATGATCATGATCATTAGTTGTTATATTATTACAAAATGGGATATTATCATAAACAATGATGGCATACTGTCTCCAAACCACTTTAGATCTTTACACCAATGATCAGAATCTAGATAGACTCTGTCTCTGCCACAAGTGGCCTGCACTTGGCTGGCTTTAGATTGAAGTGAACCCGGGTCAATGTGGTATGCCACAATGTGCCGCAGGCTGTTGTGTCAGTGAATATATCAACTCAATACATCGTGGGGGCAATTCCGGCCGACCTACGATTCTTCCGCCACCCCCAGTGAACACGAGACGTTGACCCCGTGTTGGATTATTGTTGTGCCAACGTCTGCGACGTTGGCACAACATTAATCCAACACGGGATCAGCGTCTCGTGCGTGCAAGGTCATGATAATATTTAATCTCCACTGAAATTAAGCCTGTGTATGTGTATTTTTTTCCTGGCAGCTGCACCATCTTATTATTTTATATCATCAACAACACTTGTCGTGGTAAATCAATGATACGCCTAGATTACTACATGACATAAAGTAGTCAGAATAGAGAATGATGAGAAGCACGGACTATGACATTTTGACACGCCCGAGCATAACAATAATGCTCGCCCTCAGACGCCAAACAGAACAGAAAGTTCAAAGTGATGTTTAACATTCACCGCCAATTAAGCTGTCAACATGTCTTCGCGTACAGAGGGACCCCCCCTACTCCAACCCAACATGCTCGCGTGGTTTATGGTCGTCAGAACTCAAGGTCTCACTTTCGATACTTATTTTGTCTATGAGAGAGTGTTGAAATGTTATCTGATAAGATTGTGAATTATGAAGTATATGACCCTATTAATTAGCCTTTGATGTTGCTCACTGCAGCAAAATTACTTAAAGGGACTGCCCATCACCTACTTTTCGTCATGTCACAAAGTCAAATCTTGCCAGGGGCAGAAATATTTATTAAATTTTAACTTTGATTGTTAAAATGCTTAGTCGAATACTATTGTATGAATAAAAAAAAAATCACAAGGCACTACGCAATTTTTAGAATGGTTGACAACCACCAGATAACCTGTCGCTCAAAGTATGTTCGCTCTTCTAGAAGCGTGTGGCCTTATCGTGTTTGCTGGGCCCGTTGACCTTTTTCTAGCAGGTAGTTAACGTTTAAAGGGTCATTGGCCACCCTTCAGTTCAGGGCATATGCTTGTTTAAAATGAATATGAAGTTGGCTAAGTGGACTTTATAAGCTACGACGATGGAAAATTATTAAACAAACATTGGTCCAACATGTTGTGCTTATCAAAAGCGCGTCCAGTAGGTTAGCTAAGATGTAAATGCCTATTGGCCACCCTTTAGGTAAAGGTCTATGCTTGTGCAAAATATGAAGTTGATTCCTCAATGGCAAGCTGGTCTGCTTAACCATGACATACAGTAGTGGTGGGCTAATCGCTTTAATAGTGCCAATTCATGTAATGACGTGCAAAAATATTAATGTCGGCCGCAAATATGTGAAAACGGAAAAGTTCGTCCAATCTAAGAAAAACTTTACCTTCACAGAGACAATCCTAATGCTCAAAACATAAGTAAAAGAAAACAATGGGATGAATTTATAGATCCTCCCAGTCATGCATGTTACTCCAAGCAAATTAAAATTGAAGTACTGATATAAAACAATTATTTTACGTGATCTTTATAATCATTGCATAAGAACAACTATTATGCATCTTCCCTAAAGCTAAAGCAGCTGATCCTAAATCCTTAAAAAATATAAGTGCCCAACATTAAAACAACTCATTTTCTGGGAGATGATAGATGCACTGACCCTGTTGGTGACAGACGGGTCCAGATTATTATGACTGCTGTAGACAAAGCTCATCAGGTCGGCGTTGAGTGTGCGTATCCTCTGTAACCTCAGTCTCACGTAGCGAGCACGAGTAAACTCCTAAAACACAGGTCATATATCATGTATACTAGATGACGTAAAATGTATCAACGCAATAGAGATCTGAACTGTCAAATTTTCAGTCACTAGAAGTTGAGGGTAGCGATCCACAACTTCTAGTGACTGAAAATTACTTGAATTTGTAAAATTTCAGTAACGGCGTTTTCTCAATGTCACAAATTGAGGACCAATTTCACTTTTAGAAGTGCCAATGAAAGCACAAATAACTCATTTAAGTCGATTAGAGCGCTATTAGGCTGCAAGAAAAGAAAGAAATGGACAATATTTCACCAACTATAACTATTTCAAAACATTGTGAAAATTAATTGAAAATGAATCATGTGACTTTAAATCTGAATGCTACCTCATTTTTTTTACCATTAAATCTCTGGGTGGCAGAGAAAGACACGGCTTAGCCCTTTAACCGCCTGCCTTGAATATATTCGTTTTTTAATTTTTATATTGCACATTAAATTCCCGCTTCTGAACATGTTAAATATAAAACTTGACATCAATCAATCAACAAGATTTCAAAATCGTTGACCTCCATTGTATCAAATCTAAATAAGACCATGGAGTTAGTACTTCTACTATCTCCATGATAAGACACAACTTCTAGTGAGTAAAAATTCCAATTAAATAATTTTGGCGGTTAAAGGGCTAGACCTCGTATTTATTCTTATTTTCACCTTGACATATGAATTTTTGCTGCAAATCTCATTTCAAGGTGAATAAAAGGTGCATGATTTTTTTTTGTGTGTAATAAAGCAAATTATGTCTTAAAACATTCTGATTTTGGTAGAATTTACCATTTTGCACTATTTGTTATCAGAAAACTATGTGTAGATAAATGCGACAAGCGTACATACAGGGATAAACTGTTGCTGGAAATATAAACATGTGATTGTTTCGTATTTTTCATTTTGAAAATCATTTTTCCAACGAGCAAACGGCTGTATCTGCCTACTTTACAAGTAAACAGATACTACCTTGTGGCTTTGCAGAGCAAATTTATTCTCACCAGAAGAGCAGCACTTGGTCCATCAGCTCCAGGACGGTGGTTGATCAGCGAAGTGTGGATCTACAAACAATAAAAAACAGATTGCTGTAGCAGAATCTGAGACTTGAAAACATAATAATTTTTGCAAAACTGTAAAACTTAATAATTATTGTAGACACGTTTATTTGATAAACTGTAGTGCAAAAGCAAACAATAAGTAACTTTACTTGAAATATAAGCAGTTACTGTTGTTTGTATTTGCACGACAGTTTATCAGCCGCCACGTCATGGAAATACATAATTATCATTCACTGTAATTCATTTGCAAACGATGACAAGAGTGTCGGAATATGCAATCAGAAAAGTATTTCTTTCGTCTTAAATGATCCATCCATGAATATTACATCTTGTTATTGTCATACTAGCAGCTGAGATTGTATAGTATGGGCGTATTATTATTTGCAGCAGTAATCATGGTAATAGCCCATATACCAAACCAGAACAGCTGCACCAGACAATTAGCAAAACTCTGTTCACGGCTTCCATGGCGGCATGCACTGCTCCTGTTATATATGATATAATTATTTTCTATCCAATGTAATGCACCAGTATTCATGACAATCATACATCCCCAATAATATGTGAATTAAATGTGCACACAATTGTACACAGCTCCATTGAGCACAACACAGTATAGGCCTACTACACTCTAAACAATATAGGTTCTTTAGAAGGAACCCTTTAGTACTATTACCATGCAACCGCAGGAAAACCCTTGCAGGGTTATCCTGGGGTTGCATGGTAATAGTACTGAAAGGTTCTTTTAAAAACCTATATTGTTTAGAGTGTATAAAAAGTATGAATACAATTAGTTCAGGTTAACTTGTGATTATGGTGTTAAAGCTTCTCATCAAAAACATTGACCCAATGTTTGCTGAATGTTGGTTCACCGTCTGTGACCAACATTAAAAACAGAGGGTCAATGCCTCGTGATTGCTGGGAATTTGGAATTGTTACCTCGCCATTTTCCAGAGGATCTAATCTCGAATAATCTGATGTGCAGATGACTTGATCATCCGTTTGAAACTTGGGGATGCCGATGGTGGGAGGCAGACCGTATGTATTCCAGCAATCACTGTCTGTGAGAGCAAAGTACTGCCATGGTGTGTAGACAACTCCATCCAGAGACCGCTCCAAGATCCAGTTGCCAGGTCGAGGAGAGTTGGCGGCTTGCACGATGATGTAGGCTACTTGGTAAACCTGTGTGATCAAACAAACAGCTTTTTAAGTAAGAGCATGGTGGAGTTTATGTTAAGAGCCGGGAAATTTAAGTACGTCACAGGAAACTGACCCAATATGAAATTTCTATGTTAACTAGTAAGGGGAAGTATACAGTATCATGTATGTATTAATGGGTAATATACTTATCAGGTGTGTTATCTGATTTATATATATATAGATATTTCTTAAAAAAAGAAAATGTCATTTGATACATGTAGCACATCAGGTATGTCTTCACTGAGGTAATTACATTGTTTTGGTCTCATGCACATATCTTTTTGGTCTTGCAAAGTTCTGATCTTGTGACAAATAGCTGTACACACTGCTCCAAAACCAACTGTTGTCAGTCATATGATTCAGTTTGTTGAATGTCATAAAATTATTCATTAATCACATAATTATTATATATAATATTCTACTACTGTCTCCCTTTCTAATTTAGACATTTAAAAGGGCTGCACACAACACGACCTTGTTGAATATAAGGCATTTAATATCTGTAATGCATATGACATTTAAATATTCTTTTTGCTTATATTTACTTATTATACCATGCATTTGATTACTATTAGCCACCTTTATCGTCGTAGTTATTGTGTATATGAGCACAGCCTACATATTATTTGAATAAGATCGTAAATATTGCTCAAATATGATAATATTCTTTATCATGTATAAGGCTTGCTTTTCACTTTGATGATTTCAATTGATTGCCGATTAAATCGGATTAGTTAAAGGACATACTGAGACATGATTAATCGTTTTCTAATGGACAGAATACGATGATAACACGTACTCAGACGAGGAATCAAACCACTTGAGTAAATCATTCAATCTGTTCAGTCTCCATTGTGACTGTTGGAAACCCAGGTCCTGCTATAAACAAGAATGATTACCTAACTCACGGGCTCAGTATCTGACCAGTACTTTATCAGTTAAAAAAACTGTTTATGGGGCTGTAGCTATGTAATCGCAAGCAGCATGAGATGACACTGTTGCCAGGCTACACAAGAAAATAATAATAACCATCATCTATATACGTATGAGAGAGTCTAAATCAGCGTTATCATGGTTATGGTCATGTGTGACCTGTTATTGAATGCGGAGAGTCAACGTATAAACTATGGTTGGTAGACTGCTGATGTTAGTATATGAGTACGGGTACTGTAGTAGACGACGCCAGGATGACAGTGGACAGAGAATGACCACTCGGTGTTGACAGGTCTACACAGAGATACAAACAACCCGCTTATCATGCTTATCTACACTCTTTAGATAGCACTGATAGGTTGATAATACTTACGATAAAGCGATCAGTAGATTGTTGATGATATCAGAAACAGGTTAAGAAACAATTTTCATTCTTTACAGTAGTATAATAATAAGATAAAAAATTCTTTGAATATCTTTAAAAAAATAAAATAAAATGCAGGTAATAATACAGCCCCAACTTGTATATTGAAATGGTTATCATGGTCATGCGGAATAAAATAATATATTAATGACGGTTGAGGTGATGGGTGATGAGAGTGGTCAGGTACATACAAAGATAAAAAGCATCAATTGCCTCAGTATGAACATGATAATGAAATGAACTATGATGTACTGTAGAAAGATAAAAGTATACTACACGAAAATATTAGAAAATAAATAATATTATGTCTTCAATCGTATATTTAAATTTACAGTGGTGTTCATCCCCAAATAATTGTCTGATTATATTGATAATTCAAAATTTACTGATCAGCCTTCCCAGCACACACAAAACATTTGTATAACATTGATACAATATTGGACCAACGTCGAAGACGGTGAGCCAACGTTGTGTAAATGTTATGCAAATGTTTTGTGTTTGCCGGGCTGTCACTAAATGCTCCTTCAATGTCAACTTTGATTGCTCCTCGTGTAAGCAATATACGTGTCAACAATAATGACTTGTCCAGAGTATTTGTAAACAACTATATCAACATTATTATTAGGATTATCTCCACAGTCAATAATCATGATAACTGTGTCCTCAACGATCCCTGATCAACCAGACACCTCACTATGTGATTTAATACACATATTAATTAGGTGTGAAAAATAAAAACAAATATGCCTAATTCATAGAGAGAATTAACAAAGACTACGAAACTGTATAAATTGAGATTTTCCAATCCTTTTCTGGCTTATTTTATTAAAAGTGAAAGTAATTTGTGTACACACATCCCAGCAAACACAAAACATTTGTATAACATTTGTACAAATGTTATACAAATGTTTTGTGTTTGTGGGGATCACAACATAAAGTTTGTAAAGTTTGTAGTTACTGTATTAATGCATTCTAAAGACGTCAGTTTCAACAGTCTGAGCATGTGATCAACCGCTGTGGACTGAAATGGTCATATTTCCCACTGTGAGCGACAACAATAATGACTTTCAGGGATGAGTTTTTCTTTACATGACCGTAGACCGGGGCTAGTGTAATGCCTCCTAGTATACTAGTCTCTTAGTATATCATGACTAGATTTAATAGAGATTAGAGATTAGTACCTCGGTCACAATGATCAGTACGAACGCCGTACCAACGATGTGGAGAAGATTTTGGCGGGCTTCTCAAGGCAGCCATAAGAACGAAACTTCCGTATCTCTTTCTTAAGTTTGTATCAAGGTCATTGATTTGTCTAAGATCTCTACAAACGCCTCAAGAATCGTGGTGCTGACGTACGATCGCCTTAGGAACACTCTTAAGAACTACTAAGAACGCTGTAAGAACTCTGTAAGAACATCTTGATGAGTCATTATCAGATTGTTGTGCTTTGACACAAAAAAGCTGCGAGCATCGTATATAGTTCTTAGTGTGTTCCAAAGGCAATCGTACTATGTTTGGAGATGTTTTCATATAGTTCGTTACATTTCTTACAACCATATTAAGAAGTTGGTAAGGTTGCCGTTTAATTCACACTTTAGACACACTTGAGAATATTATGTGATTTTCTTCGTACGATGGCTGTAGAGCTCCTATATTGAATCTTTACGAGTGGATGCCGAATAAGGTAAATTCGCAGCTTTTGTCTAATTTATATATTATATATCTAGAGTTGAGTTTACAACGCTCCAGCTTTCGCACGGTATGAGCGATAAAATGTATTCCTGTCACCACCACACATATAAGTGATGATGTGCCTATTGAATTTATGATCATGGTTCAGAAAGACATACAGTGAGAGGTGGTGCTGGATTGTAAACACTCTGTGACAATTTTAGGAATGTAGCATGCCCCTGCAAAATATAGTGCAAAAACATGCGAACGTTAACCCACTGTTGGTTTAATGCTGGTCCACCGTCTACGACGGTGGTCCAACATTAAGCCAACATTGGGCCAACGTCTCGCGTTTGCTGCGGAAGTTGTACAACCCCCTTGTTTTCAGAGGGCATCAGGGCAATCTATCAGATCTAGCCGTCACATACTAATTATAAGGATGGAAATGAGGCCACTAATATGGTATGTACAGACTAATCTTTGTTTAACCCTTTAACCGCCAAATTATTCAATCTGAATTTTAACCCACTTGAAGTTGTGTCTCGCTCACGCGATCCTCAACTTCAAGTGAGTGAAAATTATTCAGATTTGACAAAATGGAGGTCATCTGTTTTCAAATATTGCTGATTGATGTCACATTTTATCTTTAACATGTTTAAAAGGTGGTACTTAATGTGCTAATAAAAAAGAAAAACCCGAATATATGCGACACCGGCGGTTAAAGGGTTAATACTATCGCATCCTGTGTCCTGGGAACAAATTAGTCCAACTATTAACATCACTGTGAACTAATGACATGTCGGCTGTAAATGTACAATCGTACTTACTACAGTAAACCCCGCTATGAGCAGCCATCTCCTGGCAACTAATTAAATATGTGGGTGGTTGCACGTCGGAGGTTCATTTGTGTACAAAATGTCAGTTTGAGAAATAATAATAGAACTGAATCAGCTGATTTATGACATATATTAGTGACTTTCCATATCACAATGTTCTAGCATAGCTTCAGTCATACATTATGTGTCAGCATTGTAAAGTTCCAGAACATTGACTAAAATGCTTTTGAGCGTAATTTTTAAAACTCTATAGGTTCTTTGAATCATTCCAAAGCAGAGGCATGAATGAGTTGGGCCTAGGTCACATTTGTGCATCTACACGCTCAACTCTAAACTGGGCCAGGAGAGAGAACATCCTGAAGATAGTAAGATGGATCAAATGACTGCCCTCCAGGCACAGGCTTCAAGACCTGTCAGTCTGAGGAGCGATACCTCTCGGTCACGAAGGCTCTTATTATTGAATCTTTGTCAGTATCAACACACACGAGTTACGGCGTGACAGGCAGATAGCTTTAACCACTGCATGACTCCAGCTCCAGGACTCCAGCCCTATAAGCAGAGAAACTGAATTCTGTTCTTTCGTATTCTCGTATGAATTAGTAGAATGTTGTCAAATTGTGTTGAGCCCTTGTAATTGAGCTCTTATGCACATTTTAATAAAAAAGTTGCGATGTCGAAATATAATACACTGTTGTAAAAGAAGTTTCTTGAAGGTTTAGATCTACCTCCCCCCTCGATGCCCGTCCGTTATTTGGTTGTATAATCAGATAATTAAATAGAGAACACTTTCATAACAATAGCAGTATATAGAACCTTTCTTTATTGTACTAAACTTTAAAAAACCTTTTATTCACGCATATCTGACATGTCCTTGGCATGGGTGTGATGATGTCGCTGGTCTCTTAGGTGAGGATCAGATAATACGGGGGGGGGGATATGAGTTTTTTTCTGAAAAAACGTTTGTTCAGAAGATATCGACCAAAAAAGTTTGCCTAAACCATAAAAAAAAAAAGAAGTTTCTTCAGTGACCAAGATGACAATTTTAATTGTCGAAATCCCAACGTGTATATATTCTACGTCCAACCCCCCCCCCCCGCTTGTTCCGGGAAACTCACATGAACTATATGTGGTGCGGTTTCAAAAAAAAATGTTTGTTTCACTTTGTCAATCAAAACAAAATGTGTTCATTCGTGGGAAAAAAAAAGAAAAAAGTTTTGCTGGGGTGAAAATTCATAGCCGACCCCCAAGTATCATCTGGTTCGCCCCCTTATTCTGCATTTTCAACAATATCTAGCTATATTCTAATATAGTAAAGTAGTGCACTGTGGGCCATATAGAGTTAGAAGTGTGTGGGTTTGTTTGAGGGAGACAAGTGCAGAGACAATGTACATGTGAATGATGATCCCCAGACTAGCAGTGAGATCAGTCCTCCACTCCTACCAGTCATCACATTCTCAGGTTCCATCTAAGTCACACACCACCACAGTGACACAGCGCTGGCTGAGTGCTGGCCCAGCGTCGCGGACGCTGGCCCAGCACTCAGACAGCGCTGTGTGGACGTCTATCAGTTCGTGGGACGTGATAATGCAACCCACATCATCGAGCAGGGCTTATCATGCCTCCACCTGTGGCATACCACAGCCAGCTGTCCTTGAATCTGCTAAAGTCGTCCTCCAAGGTTTTGTCAGATGACTTAACGTTTTTTCACACGACTTTGGTGACATTATTGAATGAAGTAATCCGGTGAATGGAAGGAGGAATTGTATTTAATATACATTAAATTATATAATATAATTTTACACGATGATGTCACCAATTTAAATAGGTGTAATACATAGGTGGTTAACATTTAGCTCTCAATTTTAAGCTTGGGTCTTTGAAATTAATACAATATGACAACTTTTTAAAAATAACTTCTAATAGACGAAGCGTCAGAACCTCAGATAAGCTGGGCTGGGTCGGGTGACAAGAAGGATATTTTTGCTGACATCGGGACGTAGATGACTGCAAGTGTTGACAGGAATCCCTTCCTCATGAAACACAAGTCCACCTCGAACCAGCGTTGAATCAATTATGGACCGGAATCAAAGACGCCGGCACAACATTGAACCAACATCGGGACAATGTCAAGCGCTTGATGATAGAGGAGATGATTATTTTGGCGGGAATACTGAAGCATGTCATACAGGAACACCCATCTTGTCCACCCAAGGCTACACCATCAGAAAGCGCAGCTAAGATTCGGAACACCAAACTATGAAATATATTCGTTTCAAAATTGCAGTGATGTTACCCTTTTAACTACCATATTTTTGTAATCGCTGTATCAAGTCACATCACAAATTAGCGATAATCACCCGATATCATAATATATCTCAAAAGGAATCCGGAATCCTTAGAACCGCCCAGAAGCAGATCAAGGGTAGAAAAGTAGGGTCACGGAAGATAAAAATGTTAGGCCTACATAGGCCTACTTATAAATTTGGAGGCGATCGCCGGAGGAGCGAGGAATGGGAAAATAACTGGCATTACCATCTGATGTAATTATAATTTTCATAAAATTTGATATTCTACATTTCGAAAGGGGCACTTAAAAATTACAGGGGATCCGCCCCTGCCGTCTCATCTCGATGTGTTACATTATTTCCTATCTTACATGCATTTAATTTAATCTCTGTGACGCACATGCACGTCATGGGTAGTTGAAGGGCCGAACAGTGCCATCCTGTCTTGCCGGTGTAGATGTGACCGTGGTCACATCTACACCGGCAAGACAGGATGGAGCTTGCAGAGATGATGGAGCTTGCAGACTGACCAACCTGTTTGAGATCCAGAGTGATGGTGACATAGTTATAGTGTGTGCCGCTCGTGATGGTGGGACTCTGCCACCAGTGATTGGATCCATCTATGGCGTTGGTGACGGGATGATGGTTCCATGGATCCAGGCTGTTGGGATCACACACTCCACACTGGATCCGTTCTGTAGGTCTTCTCTTCACGTGGTTCACCAGCTTACAGTAGGACTCGGCGAACACCTCACCACACGTGGCGTTCGTGCTGATGTCAGCTCCGGTCGCCAAGTTGAAGACCACGGGGAAAGAACCGGCCTCTGGAAAAACACAATTATATATTATAATCATGGATGTTGATGTGGTGTTTTTTCTTTCTTTAAACACTTCTCAACCGGATTCTGGTATTGAAGGTAAAGTGAACCATACACTCCAGTCGCCGGGCCCATGCAGTCATACAATTATTGTAATCCATCTCAAACATGTCAAATGCCTCAAATTAAACAAATATGAACAATTTTTATCCGCTTGAAATTGTGGGTGGAGGTACAACTTCAACTTCAAGTGGGTGAAAGTTAAATGTATATTAATTCAGTGCTTTAACATAAAAGCAGCCCCTTGGGATGACATCAATTTTCGTTTTTAGTTCCGTATTGAAGTAGTGTATCCCACGGATCTTGTTTTTATTTTTTTCAGAATTTTAATATTTTGACAAATATTTTTAATCAACATTTCTATGAAACCAGAAGTAACCCAAACAATCTATTTGTATACCTGAAGGACGATTGAATGTTTCCACAGCATTGGGCCACATGCTGATGGCATCGGCCCAGCGTTGGGTAGCCAATCAGTGCTGCAGGTGTGTCCTCCCGTGTCCTGACTATGAGACACCAATTAGCGGCGACTGGTTTGATCTTACCGTCTGATACGTGGGAATATGTGATCTAAAGTGCTGAATATTGATGACTTGTTTTGTTTACATGGCAATATACGACCTGGAAATACAACTATTTCACTCTTTTTCAGTGCTTTAAAATTGTTTTTTGACTTTTTCGTATTTTCATTTAAGATCAGTAGGCTATATAGCTTCAAATAAATATTTTTTTCAAAATTGACAACATTGAAAATGTCTCATCCCAAGGGGTCCCTTTAAGGAATAATCTTCCTCCCAGAGAGTAGGCTACAGATTTTGCAATATGGAACTGTATGTGTAACCACGAGTAAACCCACTCTAAAACATTCATGTTTGACGAGTTAGCATGGACTAACAGGAGTTATTAGGTACATACCCGGGATAAATTAAACAGATGAGCGTGTGACTTGTATGTGGGTTGATTCATTTTAGTAAGCAGACACAAAACTCACATAACTCACAACCACTCTGTCGTTAGTGTCGTGGGTGTTATAGTATCACGTGGTGGGTACTGCGCATGTATTCATTTTCCTTCTATATTCCAGTTATTAAATAAAATGTACAAAATATATTGTTGTCATAAATGTAGTTCATAAAAATCCTCTAACTTTTATTTATTAAACCCTTTCAGCGTGGAGACAGTAACGACTGGCTTTAGACGTCAGAAGATTCTGACGTCTTTCAGTGCGGGGACCGACTTTAGACGTGAGAATCTGACGTCTATGGACGTCAGATTCTGACGTCTGAAGTCGGTCTCCGCACTGAAAGTATTAAATATTTATAATGGTCGTAGACCTGTAACAGATTAAGATTAAGTATCATTGCTGTGCATCCCGTCTGGATGGGCGTGGGCGGACACATGACGCGCACGACGGATCAGCGCACAACAGATAAATCACTAATTGTCCACCATTCTTAAACTATCTGTCAACACACATCTGACACATCCCGGAAATACAAAGCTCTGAATACATCACGTCTTCCAATAAGAACATCACGTCTTGGAAAAGTTACCACGATGTTTTCTATATCAGGCATCTGGACAAACTTGGTGTTATCCATCATTAAGTGTGGGCGGTCCTTTCTGAAAAGTCCTCAGGAGAAAACTTTCTCTCATACACTCAGGAGACACAAAACTCTCAACGTCAAAGCCGTTGGCCCAACAAGCATAAACATAAAATGAGAAACAGCCATAATATTGTCTCGGACAAAAAACTAAAATGTACGCTGTTCAGATATTGTCTGTAGACCATTATTAGATGACGATGGTCGAAGTATTTTTTCCAAGGACATGGCAGCTGTCTTCACAGCAGATGTCTCAAACGTAGGCATAGCAACCCAGCAAACACGATATATTGACCCAATGCTAGGTAAATGTTGGGCCGACGTCGACGCCAACATTAACCCAGCATTGGGTCGATCATCGTGATTGGAGGGGAAAACCTTTGGCAAAGCAGCTAATCAACTTTGGGTTAGTCTAACGCCTAATTTGCGCTGATTTCTGCAATATTATATATATCGTAAGAATGTAAAGGACATATATATACGAGAATGTCAAATACATATAACAGACTGTGGTTAACTGGATGTTCGGATTCCCAGACGAAAATTCTGATTTTAAAATGAGGTCATAAAATATTTAGGCAGATTGAATGATTAGTGAAATTTATACATCTCAGCTGCATTCGTAGCTCATTTGTGACTGAAATGTGTTTTTCGTCGTTTTCTTCATTCCATGACAATTTTACGAAGACGTAAATATGCTTACTTTTCGAATGACATCAAGAATCATAGTACACATTATCATTTAAAGCACTACACACCCTAGGCCTTGTAACATTTTACAGTATAGGGTACGTACGTAAACCACGACAGCAGAGTACAATCGACAAACAACACAAAACAAATAACAACTGTTCCAAAACAATTTAGAACTTATAGCTATGGGGATTTTTTAACTTAGCCAGCTGTTAGTGCAGTGACATATGTTGTGGTGGTTTACATTATGCTGTATTACCATGCTGGTATGATGGCTCCCTGACTATAGATACACGAAACGCGGCAAAATCTTAAACTGTAAAATTCTAGATCGTTATTTTCAGCTAATTATGTACAACTAAGTTAAAGCACATCTGTTTGTTTTCACTTCTAACACATATTTCAACTCGTTACACTTTCCAATACTATGTATACGTGTAGTATTTATTTAGCTTAGTATTTAATAAACGTTTTACTCTCTATCGATAATATATATTATTATTTTTATTGCATAAGATAACGCTCTGGTGAGCACGGAAGTTGACATGTCGTACAAAATTTACATCTGCATTTTTAACAAGGCAGTGCTAATTTGTATTCAATATATGAGGAATAATTGCGCACGAGTTGTAAATTAGATAACTTTATTTATGTCAGCTCACCTGAACGCTCTTTATAAATCTCAACCAGACTTGTATTGCGTGAATCCATATACCTAAGTGTTTCATTTCTCAGCATGTCTAACATCAAGCTATTGTCACTGCCACCTGCTTCGTCTTTCCCATATATTCCATTTGGATGTACAGTAGCAGGAGAACTTGTTAAATTTCGTGGTGAATTTGTTCTGGATTTCGTAGATTTTGTTGGTCCTGAGGATAATGCAGCCACTTGAACAAGAAGTATTAATCCCAGGTAGAATGTCACGTTATTTATCGGGATCTTCATTGTGGGTCCTGCAGCACGCTGTGTGGATACCGGGATCACACAGGGGCGTGTGTCTATGATGAGGTAGACCAAGGCACTATGTGCGTTTTATGTGTCCAGACGAAGGAAAATGATCAGTGCCGGCTGCAAGTCGTCACCTGCCGCCACACCAGCAGATACACCAGGCCAATGGTGGCTCAATGCGGGACCAACGTCTGTGATGCTGGCCTACATTGACATAACATTGGTAAATCACTCCTGTTTGCTGCTGCACCCGTGGCCAACTGATGATGTCTTACTTTCACTAAGATAGAATACAGTGCATTGTCATCACAACCTGACCTTTTTATTAGATTCGATGTAACTTGGCATCTATATTGCTTTTTTTACGAAAAGTTATTATCATTCAAAGGATGCATTCATTGTACTTTATATTCTGATACTTTTGTTGTTAACGCATCGTCTCGTCCATTAATAAAATGGTACGTGACTAATTTTATTCACTTTTACTGTTCACATGAATTAACAAATCCTCACAGCACCATGTGGAGCTGTTCAAATAAACCACTGTCACTGGCATATATTATACCAGTCACTAGCCGTTTCCATTCACTAAAACCGCTACAAAGTTAACCACGTAACGGAGCCTCGGGGGCTGTGTGCACCAGAAGTAAGTCAACAGGGAAATGTGGCCTGCTTCCCTCCCAGGGTTGACGCCTCATTCCTGAAGAAAATGCTTCGGATCAAGCACGCGCTGTACCCAAGGTCTCACCGCCATGATAATGTCCTCCGACACATCATCAAACAAGACGTAGACTCAATGTTCAGTTGATAAGTTCCACGCGCCTAAATGGCTGTAGGACTGTATGCTGAAATGGTCCACGAATGAACAGGACCAGTGCCCCCGGTCTCCAGACTTGATATCAGACTATAAACCTACACCTTTACCTTTATACCTAACATTATATTAACACAAAATTGTACACGTGCTGTCTATAGGCATATCTGCTCTTTCAGGCGTACATAAAAAAACAATTTTGTATTACAATTGGTATAAATATTAAGAGTCTGTTTGTTATTAAACAGTTGTAAAAACAATGCAATTTACATTAAATAGTGAGATGTGTATTGCGAATAAAATAAAAGCAAATTTCGTTAAATAATTACCAGCGGGCTGTTTGACAACATGTTTTCAAACTGTTGTAACTATTACTTCAATTTATTACAAATACAATAGTGAGATGTGTACAGTGAATATGGTAAGATAATCCCGTAGTAGCGGTTCGGGGATTAGAGGGAAGCACAACACGAGTCAAAGGTTTGTCATACCTTCATCCACAGCAAATGCACAAACACGCCCCAAGGCCACTGTACACCGCGGACATCCAAACCTGCCAGGAGGGAAAATATACAACTCCCACGTCTAAATTGCGTCCATCAGATGCTAAGACACACACTGGCATCTGGACTGACCGGGATCTGCCAGATGCTCAATCCAGACATCACAGGTAGCAGAGAAAAAGGACTTGTAATAGCACAACAAGCCTGATAAACATGTAGTATAGACTTCAAAGGTAAGACATGACGTCTTACGGCTTTCAGAAGGTCTGAAAGTTTACTTGCATTTATAAATGTCTGACATCATACCACGCACAACTGAAACCTACTTATCGTGATAAAATCATGGCATTCATTATCATGATGGGCTTAGAGATTAAATGCGCAAGATTCGATATGGACTGATATGTATATACATGTATATACAAATAAATATGCATTGACTTTTTCTTCCATATTAAGCACGAGAAAATGCTACAGTAGCTTAGTGTTTTCAAGCATACTTGCATTTATGTTTTTAAGCGTACTTGCATTAATGTTTTCAATGTACTTGTATTTATGTTTTCAAACATATTTGCATTATTGTTTTCAAACGTATACTTGCATCAATGTTTTCGATCACACTTGCATTTATGTTTTCAATCGCACTTGCATGCGTTCTTGCATTTATGTCTTGCATTTCGTGCTTGAATCATCGTTTTTTTACGCGTACTTGCATTAACGTTTTCTGAACTTGACCAACTCCCCCAGCCCCTATTACACTCATGAGACACCTGGTGAAGAAACTAGATAAGTACTCAGTAGGTTGTATGCGTGGGCTAATTATATGCCCTGGTACAATAGTTCAAAGAAGGATCCCTATAAATTCCTTGGTTCAATGCTGCGGACTATTGTGGGGAGTTTCATGCGTGACTGAGAGTAGCGTGCACGACCTCAGACTGTCAAAGCTCGAATTTAGAGTCCTGTGTCATCCATCACACCATCCTTAGGAGGTTCACCCTATATTATATAAAAAACGTTTTCTAAAGGCTCATTCATTCAGTCACTTATTCATTCATTTCCATACGTTCGCTTCAAGTAATGTCATTATTCGAATGTTTCTAATCAAAGGTAAACCTTTTATGCAAGCTATACTAGGATTGTTTAAAAAACAAATGTTGGTGACCATTAATTGGAACACACTCACTATTCCGCCTGTATGTAATCAGATTAATAAATTTCTTTTTTACGTTGCCAGTGTGCACGTATGGATACGAGGTCCATTCTTCTGACCGCTGCAGGGCGGAGACCCTGGTGCAATGGTTAAAGCTGCCTGCTTGGAAAGTAGAAGATCGCGGGTTCGAACCCCAGTCTGGAATTCAATTTTCAAAAAAAACGAAATGTTTCTTTCCCGCTCATTCGTATAGATTAAATATTGTGGGGAGCCTCCGTGACCGGGGTGTAGCGTGCTCAGCCTCGGACCATCAGGGCTCGAATTTCGAATTCTGTATCTGGAGGGTAGTGTCATCTCATTCATCTCACCATCTCCAGGAGGTTCTCCTGGCCCAGGTTCTCCCGCTGCACCTTACATAACCGAGTGTCCATTGCATTTACACAATTTTTCAATAATGCCGATGAATATATATATATATATAAATACACATTGTAGGTGCAGCTATACGTAATCAGGTAATACGACTCGTTTTCAACGATCTATCACTTATGTTGATCAGAAAATGTTCTAAATACAAGTTTGTCATTGTCGTTAATAATCAGCTGATCCAATAGAAGGTGCGGACAATAATTTGTCATGTCATTTTGGACTGATATTATATCTTACGTCTGGATTATGGAATATAGCCCCCAACCCTCTTCCCATAGCCTATCAGCCAGAGACGTATAGTAAAGTCCATGGGCCAGATATGAAACCCCCCCCCCCCCTGGGGATTTTTGAAGACAGTGATTTTTGGACACCATGTTATATGACTATTCAATATCTGCCTGTTTGCACTCAAAATACTGGGGCATAAATAAATACTGGGGTATCAAACATATGCACCCCCTGAATTTTAAGCGGTAAATTTAAATTTAATTTTATAAAAGTCATGTTGTGTATATTTTTTTCAACTGCAGGTATTTATTTTTATAATTAAACACTATTTATGTTACAAGAAGATGCTATGTGAGACGAAAATAAAAAAATTAAATAACATGGGGTTCATTATTATATGTAATAACCCTTTAAATCCCAAATTCCACATATCGCTTGCTACGTTTACATGACAATCTAATATGAAAACCCTCTCCACCCCCCTTCTCAAGGGCAAGATATTCGAAAACGATAATTTTAAGACAGCGTATTCAATATCCATTAAAAATCTGCTTGTTTGCATATATTATTGCGACGGGAAAAAATACTGGGTCATCAAACATATGTACCCCCTGGAATTTTAAGCGTTGAATATAATTTACTGAAAGGCATGTTGTATATATGTTTTCAACTACAGGTATTTATTCTAATAATTAAACACTAGTTATGTTACAAGAAGATGCTATGTGAAACTAAAAACGAAACAAAAAAAAACAATTATTATGGGGCTTATTAATACATGTAATAACCCTTTAAATCACAAATTGCAGGCCTCCTATGGTACGTTTATATGAAAACCAGATAAACAAAACACTCTCCACCCCCCTCCTCCCGGGCGGGATTTTTTAAGACAATGATTTTTTAGACACCTTATTGTTTATTTGTTCTATATCTGCTTGCTTACACTCAAAATATTGGGGCTGGAAAAAAATAACGGGTCATCAAACATATGTACCCCCTGAAATCTAAGCGGTAAATTTAATTTCCTAGAAGACATGCTGTGATTGTTTTTTTTAACTCCAGGTATGTGTTCCATGGAATAAACACTAGTTATGTTACTAGAAGATGTTATGTAACAAGAAAATAAAATAGATTAACAAATATGGGATTCATTATAATATAATTATAATGACTTTTTAAATCCCGAATTACACATCTTTCGTGCTATGTGTACATGTATATGAAAACCAGAAATGAAAAACATCCCCTACCCCCTCACCATGGCCGGGTTTTCTAAAGACAATAATTTTTAGACACTTTATTAATTATCTATAAAATATCTGCTTGTTTGCACTCAAAATATTGGGGCTGTAAAAAATATCAGTTTATCAAACAAATGTACTCCCTGAATTTTAAGTAGTTAATTCAATTTCCTAGAAGATATGTTGTGATTGTTTTTTAACGCCAGGTACGTGTTCCACGGAATAAACACTAGTTATGTTACTAGAATATGCTACGAGAAGTGAAAATAAGAAAAATAACAAATATGGGGTTCATTTCTAATATATAATGACCCTTTAAATCTCAAAGTACACGTCTTCCGTACTATGTGTATATAAAAACAATACATAAAAAACATCCCCTACCCCCTCCCCATGGGCGGGATTTTTAAGGACAATAATTTTTAGACAACTTAATATATATTTATTTAATATCTGCTAGTTTGCACTTAATATAGTAGGACAAGAACAATTAATAGGTCATTTTACACAGTAAATTTAATATCAGAAAATACTGGTTGTATCTATTTGTTCAACTCTAGTTATTTATCCCAATGATTACACATTAAAGAAAAAAAAACTGAAATGAAGAAATATGGGTTTAATATTACATCATACATGTAATAACCAATTAACTATATTACAGGTCAGTTATATTTAACCAAGGTGTGATAAAATAATAGTTTCATGTCAGTGGCATTTAGAAGGTATGGGCATAAAATAATCTCAGAAATCACGAACGGCTCAAAAAAATGATAGTCTTTTTGATGACTTTTGAGTTAATGTGACTCAAACCCAAAGCATGTCTCGACATATATCACTGAATAATAATTAGCAGGTGCAACGCTAGGTGCTGATAAATAGGTCTAAACCTTATCTTTCTTTTATTAATATTCTAGATAACTTGTTACCACCAGCTAGTATGCATAGTGTACGTAACCTTTCTAATAATATGCAAACCCATGTTCATAATAAGGCTTTTGTCTGAAAAAAACCAACGCCATAGTTTTCTGGCAATCAGAAGGTGCACGATATGTTCAGGCGATGTGTTTATTTTTAATTCCCGAATATCCTTAAAAATGTAATAAACATGTTGATATCCCTAATATTCATATTTCGATGCTTGGTAACTAGCTTAGAAGGATATGTGGGCAACCTTTTATCAACATTAGGTTCTAAATTACCTTTTACATATTATTTGAACTATAGTTAAGAAGCCCACACTTCGGAATTAGCAGCAGAATGAAATTTAAAAAATGCTACAGGCACATGCTTATTTTATTGGTCACTTTGTGTATGTATTATCGGACAATCATGTAACTATAGGTTAAGGTACCATGCTGGAAATCATAAAAAATTCAAAGTAAGAAAATCACAATAAAAAACACATTTTGGTATTATGGTATAAGTATAGTTGCCCAAACCCAAATAATTATACAGTAAATAGGTGTCATTTTAATTAAAGGTAATTTCCAAGAGATGCGGGTTATAGGGTTACCCTAATATAGTAAAGAAAACAAAGTAGGGTCTACTACTGTATTAAAAGATCAAAATATGAAAAATAAACGTTTAAACTGGTCGTGGGTATTAGCTGAGAGGTCAAGGGGCTTAGTGAGAGGTTGTGTGTGGCGATAATACGTCTTTGAGTTTTGTCTTTTTTCACGAATTTCTATTTCACAACGCCTTAACTACATGTGTGTACACAATTACCAGTTGAAATGTTATATATTACATGTAATGTGGAGATTTCCGAACTCTTGAAATGTTTTCAGATGAAAGGTTGACCACAAAAATGGGAGTGTAGATATTTTATGTTTTACTCTTTGGTTGTTTAGTCTTTGATATAGGCCCCTATTGCTTGACACCTACCTGATTTCCTATAATACTTATTATTAGCTAATTTGCATATTTTATGCTAATATGTTTTCATGATGTTGATAACATATATTTTATTGCAATCTTTGTCCATGAAAACCATAGGGTAGACATTTTTTCAAGATTCTAACTTTCTGACATATTTCTTGAAACTGGATTTTGCGTAATGGCTGCTTAATTTGCATATGTTATGCTAATTTATTATTCTGATCCTAATTAGATATATGTTATTGCATTCGTTGACCATGAAAACCATATGATAGACACTGTTTTTAGGATTCTAACTTGATTAGTTGCTGAGATATTGCTTAAAACTGGATTTTCGGTAATAAATGGCTGCCTAATTTGCATATTTTATGCTAATTTATTATTCTGATTCTAATTAGATATATTTTATTGCTTTCGTTGCCCATGAAAACCGTATGATAGACACCGTTTTTAGGATTCTAACTTGATTAGTTTCTGAGATATTGCTTGAAACTGGATTTTGCGTAATGGCTGCCTAATTTGCATATTTTATGCTGATTTGTTATTCTGATCCTAATTAGATATATTTTATTGCATTCGTTGACCATGAAAACCGTATGATAGACACTGTTGTTAGGATTCTAACTTGATTAGTTGCTAAGATATTGCTTGAAACTGGATTTTCGGTAATGGCTGCCTAATTTGCATATTTTAGCATATTTAGCCCCAACAGCTTAAATGCTAACAACCGGATTACAAATAACCACCGTGAAAAATCCCCAGGGGGGTGGGGAGGGGGTTTTACGGGTGGCCCACGGTCTAGTATGTGTCTCTCAAATGAGAAAATACATCACTCTCAGTCTGGCTGTTAGAGAGTGATATCAGTGCTCTATGTGTACGAGTGTTGTACTTCATACCTCTACTTCCATTTTGACACCACTAAATCTTAAAACTATTTCACCAATGTCTGATAAATAATTAATGTTGCAATTTTTCGTTGTTCTATTTATAGAAGAAGTCATGGCGATGTTTACATGCCAGTGAAGACGTTAAAATTTGTGGATTTTTTTTATTTTGTCGGGTTCGTAAACAAATATAGTATATATTCCTGTGGAGGTAACATAATCTGATAATCTCAATATATGTTACCTCCAGAAACTGTTACTTTGAGCTTCAGAACTTGGAATTCGTAATTTGTCATGAGCTATACTTGAATATTCTTTGATTAGATATTCCAAGAAAACACGATATTTAATTAACCCATGTTATATTGGCTTAATGGCTGTCGACAGCAGGCGACGCTGGTCCAACATTAAACCAATCTCATGCTTACCGGGATCTATCTATGATACAGAGTGGGCCCCGGGGAGTCCCTGTCCTGTGAGTTTGTTCGGGAGCAGGACCTCTGTAACCCAACCCGGACTGTGGACATCTGGGTGATGTATGACCGCCTGACCAACGAACACCACACGCTCACCCTGTGTTGTTTAAATGTTGGGCCAGCGTCGAAGACGGTGGCCCAACATTTAAACAACATTGGGTCAACATCTCGTATTGCTTGGTGACCTGCTAACTATATAACCAGAAACATCAGTTTACCGCTGACCTATAAGGTCGTGTCGTGTCGACGTGTCTGGTGTTGGGCCAGCATTGGGTCAGCGTCTCGTGTAACTACATGTGTATTCGTGGTAGTGACCGTGTAAACTGTCAGAGCGGCGAAATTCTAGCGGGACCTGCCGGGACGCTAATTCTGCGTGACTCTGGGTGATAAGAATTAAGTGGGGTTTACTCCACATACTTAATTAAACTGTGCATTTATTCTCATTCGCACACAATAATGTACTGTAATTTGCAGGCCAGATGAGTTACTGTACAAATAAATCTGCCCGCATTTGGTGAGTGAAGGCTAGGATATCTCGTGCAATTAATTACATCAGAGCATCGATATCTCAATTAACTACGGTGGAATGAATATACAATGCATGGGATATAGGAAAAGTGGCCTTTAACACGTTTAAAGATATGTGGCTGTCCATTGAATTTTCAATTGTATACAGATTGACAGGTGGCCTCCCATTGGAGGTTGACTGTTAATAATAGAGGCCCATCATATCAGGTTTTACTGTATATTAGTTTTTACAACGATTCTGAATATCCCGGTGGCTCAAGTACAGAAGCATCGGACATAAAATCCATCTGATCATTTTGGTTTTCTTAACATAATCATCATAGGCCGCCATGATCTCCTTATGTACATGTAATGCTTAAAACGGTTCCAATGATTAAAATGTTCGCCTGCATACCTCCTGATTCATGTCATCTCAGAGAAGGTACCAAAAGATAACGTGAAAAGCGGTGACATACCAGAGATACTCCAGCAAACTGGGGACGCTCACCAGATGCTGGTTAATGTTGGCCTACCGTCGGTGACGTCGGCTCGTGTTTACCAGGACTACATTGAGTGGTGCTGGCCTTGGTGGCATTATTATCTCCATGGTGGCAAGCCTTCTTCTGGATCATACGATTCCAGCAATGAGACTCAGAGATACACATACGTTATCTGCGGCTTTTAGGTCAGAAGAAGTATTCTTTGTAAAAAGTCAGGATATAGGCCTGCTCATATATATAGGCCTAGGCCGTGAAAATGCAAACAACATAATCTGGCTACTTTCCCGATATTGTTACCTGGTTACTGCTGTTCACCTAGTTGCGTAGTTGTTATTGTATGTTATATAGCATGAGAAACGGAACGCAAAAATACTCGTTTTATTAACAAAAGTGAGCAGAGATCTACACTCTAAACAATATAAGTTCTTTCAAAATAATCCTTCAGTACTATAACCATGCAACCCCTGAAGAACCCTGCAAGGGTTCTCCAGGTGTTGCATGGTAATAGTACTGAAGGGTTCTTTCTAAAGAACCTATATTGTTCAGAGTGTAATGTTATACATGTGAGAAATGACAATACCATTTTGAAGTACTAGAAGTACGTTTTACATTTGAAAATGAATGCCCTCAACTATTAAATACAAATTTTAGGTTCAGATAATTTATAAAACTATGTTGCTATTAGACAACGCATCAAACTGGCTAACGGAGAACTCTTTTTTGCTTAGTTTCGATTAACTGATTACACTTAACAAGTTTGATAACATGAAGTTAAAATTCCAATAACCTAAAATTTATAAGAAAGTTTTTTTATATAAGAAATTAAAATATAACTTGAATTGCTACCAACAAAAAATGTTGACCTCAAATTTATCAGAAATCATATATTACGCTATCTCACCGTTGCTTTTAAATATTGATACAAAATAGTTGCTATCTACGATTAGAAAGTCAAAAACATTACGTAAAATTATAATAAAATGCTCAGTCAAGCACACGAGTCGCCAAAACACAACACAAGATGCACACAGTTGTTCGCCTAACCAAAAACAAACACAAAGTGAACATGGTGAATAGCGAATGGATGAATAAATGTACAAAAGAATATGGTTTTAAGTCACCATGGTGTACATACAGGCTAAACCGGACACAGTATTTGAAACTCGAGCACTGGTGGGCTGAGACCGAACACGCTAGTTCACGGTCCGCTAGAATATTGTTGTTTCAATGAGTTGTTTTGTGGGTCACCCCGTGTTGTATACAAAGAATTCAACGACATATTAAAGCCACTCCACGCCACATACATCAACAATAAATGCAAAGTGGTACATAACATGTTAGTGCTATAAACTATAAACTATCTTAAATTTATTTTTACAGAAGGTGAAATGAGTGTCTGAATGTGGCTGTATGCCGCTTTGTTCAAAAAATATAACTCTATTGAATAACCAGCCGCATGGCACATTACTCGTCAATGAGTTGAAAGAAACACAAATTCTGATATTATATTTTCTATTGCATATAAACATTGAAAAGGTAAAAAAACACATAAAAACTTGCATTTCTACAGTTTAATAATTAGCTTGATGGAGCCCCATAGCATACTGTTGATGCATCTGTCAGGATATCAATTCCAGCAGGAGTTATAAATTCAAAGACAGCCCGGGTAATTGAAGGTTCTGCACCATAAACTCACAACCTTATTGGGTGGTCTGAATCTAAAGTTTAACGATCAAGACAGTTACAAAACGAAAAGGTGTCAGAGTGACTGTAACATATTTATACTTCAATTAAATAAAGTACACGCAAAATTATCAGGTTTCTAAACACAAAAAAATCATAGGTAGGTACAAATGGTTGGCATTTAAATTTCGTTTTCTGGGTGGTTTTATAAGTGAGCCATAAATCGCGCAGTTAAATAGCTACTAGTTGATCAGATCAGAATTTGAGGGTGTTTATGTGGGCTGATGAATGAAGTTAGTCAGTGGGCTGTGTTGAATGAATTCCTCGTCACTGGTCCGTGAGACATTAAATCCGCCAGTGTGGTACAGGTGTGCAAATATCACAATACCACACTGATTTCAACGTTGCTTTTAATATGGGCCTACGTCCTAGACGTTGGCCCAGAATAGAAGCAATTGAACGTTAGGCCCACCTAACGCTATAACACATCTATTTAAACAGAGTGTCATTCAAATATATATCAAAAGGGTATTTGCGAATGGGAGCACTATACGCTATCATAAAACAGAATAATAGTATTCGCTCTGTTATTATCGTTTCAGATCTTACGATGCTTTCAAACAGAATATGTCATTGCTTTATTTATACAGAGCATACAATTCTTTAATAGGGATGCATTTAGATAAGAACCTTTCACATTATATTATACATCACAAGACAATAATTATGGAGGAGTTCTGTAAAAGCCTTTATATATGACCTAATATCAGTCTTTGATATTTTACAAAATATATTCACATTTCATTGAAATCAGATAATTTCAAAATAACTCACAATATGGACAATGTCAACATAAGTCATTGCGATGTTTTTCGAAATTGCTCATATATTATATTCAACCAATATGAAAAAGATAATGATGTACACTTGCAGACCTTGCACATGCTACAGGGCGTGACAGCGCTGTCAACTGTAATTATTATATTAGTATTGTACACGATTTCGCCTGTACTATAGAGGTCAGAGAGTTAAAAATCATTATCATGATTTGAGATGCATGTAACGTTACTACAATATATGTTAGCTGGTCAGTGTATGCCTAGCACTTAGTTTTGTGTATTTGCTTTACTGTTTGGGTGTGATGTGTTGATTATTGTGTGTCGCGATGATCAGAATGGTATATTATGTTCTATTTATGTAATTACTGTATTTTGTAGATATACACTATATAATACAGCAATGATTTAATTATATTTACAGTATTGATGCATATTGCAATCTTACATGCTTTATTGTAATTATATTTACTTTTGGATAAAATTTTGTGTAAAAAAATTCTGACGCAGAAAATATTATATTTACAGCAAAACATTGAAATTGTCTACATATTTATCAGTTATCTCTCTATCTGCCTCCCAGAACTAGTACATCCTGACCGGAGTGACTCTATGTAGAATGTGGTAGGTAGATAGCTCTGCGAGTGGTCACGTATAGTAAATGATATTCAGGAACAATACAACCCACTGGCAGATAAAACGTTTCTTTAAACCCTTTAAGCGCGAAGCACGAGCGTTTCAAATTTGTTTTATTAGCCCATCACATCACTGATATTGGTAGTGAAATAAGTGTTTAAACATCAATATTTGCAAATGTTTGGTCTCAAATTAAACAAATATGGGTAATTTTCCCTTATATTTTTCATATTTAACGTTTTTTTAATTGAGTGTAAATTTTGTACATATGGAGGTACCATAGGTATCATGTTTTTGAACACAATTAGATATTTGAAAAACATAATTCATTACACCAAAAAGTTGTTCTGAGACACGTAAAAATCACATATTTCATTTAATAATATAATTATATGTGTATGTGTAAAGCTTTGGTAAAGCTAATGTTCTTCTGGTGATTGCTCAGCAAAAACAAAATGTGGAACCAGTGTTGGTTTAATGTTATTGATTTATTGTACATTGACCCAACACTAGTTTCACGTTTTGTTATTTTCTGGGTGGCTGGTGTAGCATTGCCAATGTTTGACCTCGGGGTCATGTTTCAGTGGCACAGATGCTCTGACTGTGTCACCGAGAAGCGCTACCAGCTGTGTCTCTAACCCATTACAACTCAACGACAACAAGAAGTGGCCAATAGACAAAGTGTCATATCATCTGCTAAATCATCAACTATTACATATTTGTGATAAGTTTTTTTACCCATTATCACTGATTATCTGTAAATTATCGCTGTATTTAATACAAAGGTTTACATCTAGATTGATGAATGGTATTTTGAGTGAGGTAATAGAACAAAGAAATAAAAACGAAAACGCGCCCCTAGACCATGTATAGTAAGTTTTAAACCATGTTTAATTAGATTTTTCTCAAAATTGTTTCGAAGAGAATATCTATTGAGAATATATACTAAATCAATTTAAAATTTACGACTGTGACTTTCGTCAATAAAATAACTCATTACAGAAGATTGAAAACAGTAAGTTTTCATTTAGTTAACATCGTTGAGCATGTATTGTGGGTGTAAGGGGTTGTTGTGATTATGGATTTGAGGTTCTGGCGCTACCGGGGGGTCACTGCAGGAATCACACCATGCTGTCATCCACACGCAGGAACCACCAAGTGCCAGGCCAACCCTGGATAATAATCAAACCAACGTCTATGATGTCGAGCCGCAATTCACCCTACATTGGGCTGCCGTGTGTTCAGATGGCGTCAAGCCACACGTCTCCCGTGTTAACATTTACAATACTGATTCATATACTACAAAACACGAGGCGTTGGCCTAATGTTGGGTTACTATTGGGCCAGCGTTGACGACGATGGGCCAACAATAACCCGACATTGTGCCAATGTCTCGTATTTGCTGGGTACTAATTTGACATAGTTGCAGAAGGATGATCTTGATGATGGATCAACGTTGACCCATCATCGTAGCAACGTACAAGACAATAGGATTTTTGTTGAAAAATAATCACATCTAAAACCGGGGTGCACTATAACACGGTCCGTAGTTCCCAAGTTCCGAAGGTTCCACGTTAAAATTAATTATATTAATCTTGCAACTTTAAGTTTTAGTTTTCAAGTTCCGGCCGATAATGAAAAGCGTAATAAGCATACTCCCGTATAAGCATGTTTTGAAAGTATGTCTAGCTACTGCAACCCACAATTGGGTTTGAATATTTTGTATGGAATTTGAAACAAATCGTCAGGTATTGTTGCTGATTCAACGTAAATTTCACTCCCAAGATGCTAGTAAGGACTTTCCCCTAACTCGCTAAGCATGACTATAGTCGTTTAAATTAAACAAATAAATCTGAAGAGTAAATGTTCACCCACTTGAAGTTGTGGGTCACGGTAGCGAGACACAACTTCAAGTGGGCATAATTTTTTATGTAGCGCTTTAAGGTTTAAACATCCATGGACGTGATTGACGCTGAAGGGATTTGCTGGTAGTATCTTCACCAATCAGACGCCTAGGATTTTAATCACAGGATACGCGCCACCTGGCGAAACACTTATTATAATAACACATCTCCGTCTGTGGTTGGTTGCAGATAACAGCGCTTACCTGAGTCACTAAGTTAAACCAGGAAAACATAATAATCCTTGTTAACAAAGGATCGATGTTACCCTCCTTGATTCATTTGGGTGGTCCTGGCCTCGCGACAGCGGTTTTTTATTCTTAGCGAGGGTTTACCAGCCGTGTAATTTGGTAAATTAAACGTGTTTTGCCTGTAGAACTGTAGACCATTCTGTCTGTAGACCTACCTGTATGCCATTGCTGGTAGTGTGATATTCAATAATATATGTATCCGTTTATAAAACTCAGCCTCGTACGGCCATGCAAAGGAAAACAGGAGTAACTGCTCACTTGAAAAGTAAGCAGTTACTGCTGTGTGCAAGCGAGGAAAATGTTATTAACAAGTGTCTGTGACATATGAGCAATCCTCTGCTCTTCTAGACTAGGTGTGAAACATCCCACTGTTTACATGCAACTAGTAACACCAATATGATAAGCTATGTGTCTATAGTGGGAGAAGACAGGCAAAATAAGTACGTCCATTGTTATTCCTTGACAAGTATATGTAGACCATAACCAGACAACACATCCTCCATAAATTTCATTGTCTGTAAAACGATATTTAACCAGTTCATACTTTAAATATCCGAAGTTTTACATTGACATTATGAGGCGTACTTGACTACATGCATAATTCGCATAGATAAGACACATGTAATATATTATTGATATCATTCGTTTTGACCGGTACAAAGATGAAATGTTTTTGTATAAACCACGAAGACAAATGTTTTTTCGTCAATTTGAAATCATCATAAATGTTTTAGTTAGCTCTTTCTGCTTCATTAGAATATCTATGCTATGGGTCTATGGCAATATTTTTTAAAATTTTTTTACAGTGCGGGGACCGACTTTAGACGTCAGAATCTGACGTCTGTCAGATTCTGACGTCAAAAGACGGTCCCCGCGTTGAAAGGGTTAATGTCACGCATGGGGAATGATTACACAGTAACAAGTGACAAATATCAATATGCCAACTAAATCTGAATAAAATTCACCTTTTAAAGTACCGTCATTTACTTTATACAACGCAGATATGTCTGTTTTGTTTTTGTCCACTGGTTCACCACGTTATATTTAAATAAGTCAGAATGTAGATTGGAAGTTGAGATCTG
Organism: Flabesymbios commensalis; assembly: GCA_964017125.1. Taxonomy (NCBI): domain Eukaryota; kingdom Metazoa; phylum Annelida; class Polychaeta; order Terebellida; family Flabelligeridae; genus Flabesymbios; species Flabesymbios commensalis. Next base: position 101,912,210 of record OZ024902.1, read on the forward strand.
GTCAACATGACCACATGACACTGGTGTTTGGTCTCATGCCCCATAATCCCTGTCTAAACAAGGATTACTGTTCTGGTGACTTCGTCAATTTATCACCAAACGCAAACCATGGCTCACCTTCGTCTCGTAGTTGGGCCGATATATTAGACGTTGGCCCAAAAACTGAGTCCGTGTTTGATGACTGTCTTGGACAGGTGGATTGCTACCTATGTGGAGCGAATGACCTGTCGTGTTTGACAGGTATATATATGTATAGTACACAAGTGCCTGCAGGCTATATATATGTACTCTGGGAATAAATAATTATTCTCAATATTGTTTTTCAAATACGCTGGAAATTGACATTGCGGACATATGTGACCTGATGAGACATGGAGTGAAAATGAAGAAAAAATCACTGATTACATTTTTACAAGACGGAAAGATAATATAAAACATTGGCGTTCAGTACTAGCTAAGCTTACGTCTCTTTCGTACTACACACCCACATACTCTATTTTCTCTCATAAATAAAAGGATGATGTTAAAGAAGGTTACAGTGTTTCAGTACATATCCCGTAATCCGTGTCTCTATATATCATGATCATAAACACAGAGTAACTAAAAGCCAGTGTTTCCATTATCTGGACTATATAGAAAGACGCTTTAAATTAAAATACAATGATGATCCTGAGGTAGCGTAATCAAATGGTAAGGATTTGTCAAAGGCCTAAGTTACTTGCACACTTATCCCTTAGGGCAGCACGGAATTCAGTGACCAAGACGGCGTAACCCATGGTTATTGGGATAAGGTCTCACACACAATCATGCACTCTGAGTGATGCTGGGGCCGGTATTCTCGTACAAGATCGTAGGCTTCAGATGGGTCGAGATGGCCATCTCGACTAATCCGAAGCCTACGATATCTCGTATCTTGTACGAGAATACGCCCAGGTGTTTGTCCACATAGTTATCTATACTCCGCTTCGTAACGTAACATGCCTAATTATCAGTCTGATGGTATTTACACGGGATAAGGTTTTATCTCCCCTTGATGTTAGGATTTCCTTGCGATTAATTCCCCAGGATCTCTGGTCATTATATACAATGTCAGTTTTCTGTTTTTGCCCATAAATATAATAATTTTCATCTCGTCACCTTGATAATATAAACACAGGTATCGTTACCATACTTCAATGCCAGAGGGTGCTGAATCCATGGTGATGATGCCTTGTTATTTCTCCGGGAATTCACGATGGGGCAGATCCAAGCTTGGTTTAGTTGACAAAGTCACATTTTCTAACGAATGTACATGTAGTTTGGCCTCCCCTTAATGTTTATCTAGTGGGTATTGGTCCACCAAAGCTAAGATCTAAGATCTTGAGCAAACAGCAGATTGAGATGTTATCTAAATCGGAGAATCACACTTATCTCTATCCCGCCGTGCAAAGCAGTAACTGCTTACTTGAAAAGTAAGCAGTTACTGCTGGCTGTTTTTACATTGGTGGATAAACGTGTGTGGTTTTCCCGCTAAATACAAACGACTACGTGTCACGTGGCAAAGCTGAACAAAATGCGTCACCTATGTGTGACTCGTATAATAATACAATCGTCACTCAGATTTTACACATCATAAAATCATAACAAAATTAATAATGCATAATGCAGATATATTACGGCAACATGTGAGTGTTTTAAATTTGTTGTGAATAGATAATTATATATCGACATAACTGGAACGGATTCATTTTTTCGGATTCATTTTTTTGAAGTCAAGCCATAAAACAGGATTCTAGCATGGTCCAGATATTTAACACAGAGTGCACAGTTTATTAGCAAGTGAAGGTTATCATATTTATCACAGCAGTTTACTTCAAAGCACGTATTAACCATGTCTATGGATCAACCATATCAATATTTCAAAGTTAATAGTCTTGTTCACATTATTATTCCTCGTATTATTATTCAAGTCACACAGACACCGTGGATATTGAATTATATCCGTTTACACAAGAGATGATATTTAAACCAAATAGAACCTGGACTGTGAACAACGATCACGGTCACACGTAACGCCCAGGCCCAACTATACTATATATGCGCATATTTAACCCTTAAAGCGCTGAATTGTTCTGTATAAATCATGGAGACCAAAGGGTTTTTTCAATTTAAAATCATCATAAACGTCTTAGTTAGCTATTTCTGATTCATTTGAATACCTATGTTATGGGTCTACGGTCATTATAAATAGTTTTACTCTTACAGTGCGGGGATCGACTTTAGTCGTCAGAATCTGACGTCTGTAGACGTCAGACTCTGACGACTAAAGTCGATCCCCGCGCTGTAAGGGTTAACCCTTGGGCTGCTAAATTATTTGTAATTTCAAAATAAATTATTTGATAAACTGAGTGTCTATCACAGCACAATTCAGCAATTTTAATGGTGTTTTCTATAGTTTGAAACTCATCTGAAAACTTATACGAGCCTAGCAGTACAAGGGTTAACCCATTGGGTATTAGTACCTGATTCAGGTATTAGAACCTTTCTCCGTGTCATGCTTTAAATGAACATGCTTCAAGTGATTAAATCAGAAATTTCATTAATCTAGCCGACATTATTTCATTCTTTTTTCATTTTTTCATTTTCATTCTAGTCTTTGGCTAAGATATTAATACTAACCGAAAATGTTTTGTACGCTTTTTGATGGTAAATAGTGGCACTCCCCAAAATGCGTTTCAACCAATTATAATCATTTATCCAGGCTACATGGTATCAAAATGATATCAGTGGAAATAATATTTAATCTGCATTGTTCACGTCAGCATGACAACGTAACCATGTATACTTACAATATATATTCCCCCGGATCTAATACAATTACCTTTAAAATATATGAAATATTATAATTCTTCAACTGGATAAGATTTTGTTATTGCAGTTAATGACGAAGAAAATGTATTTAGATAAATCTACAATCATGCTACATGCGCAGATGCGCAAATTGATTGGACTATAATAACAGTTTTAGAAAAACATATCATTGTGATAGTTGTGTAACTCTGAAGTTACTCTATCCCTTCACTTTGCATCAAAATCAGTGGAATAATTTGGTATATTGCTTTATTATTTTGACATTGAGTGGATATGGCTTAGTGGCTAGAGATCCCATAATGAGCAGGTTTGGAAACACCTTAAACTTTGATTGAAAGCCGACAAACCAATGTGGGCACATGACAGATGCACCGGCACCTGACAGATGCACCGGTTGACATCGTTCAATTTAGTTTTCAAGAGGCGCCTTACAGTAACCATTAAAATTATCACGATGGGTTTATTTTATCATATTTGACAGACTAATCACATAATTACACAGCGGGTGAGTCAGAAAGGAAAACAGTCCCATCAATGCAGCTTGAGGGGGTCTCTTGCAGACAATGTTCAGAGATAAATGAAGCTGTGTCTCTTCTCAGTTAAAGGAGGAGCCCGGGATGTTCAGCGAAAACAACGAACAGAAACGCTTAAAAATATACGATATTAGCTACACACAAAAGGCGTTACAAAATCTAGAGAAGTAGACAAATGAACAGGTGTCTTTTATTCCTTCTATATGACTCCAGAAATACCTATAGTTTAAAGTACATAGGTCTACCTGTACTCAGCGATCTTATCTGTCTGTTGTGACAGACGTACACTTTATTCTCTATGATTATGGTCTTCACTCTCACAAGTTATACCTATATCCTAGATCTCCTCCACCTGCACCAGACACTATATATGCCTCCACATATTATAAAAACCTCTATTTTTTGTGCAACTGGAATGGTAGTTACCAGGTTACTCCCACTAAGCTGATACAACGTCGTGTATCTATAGCGGTCTATTATCAGTCACCCCATTATAATCATGATAATCTGATTTGTTTTTAAACACACATATATATGGTATGATATATGTTCATAATAATATTGATAGGGCATAGACATATGGCTACATTTATAAAACAGAAATACTTGAAAATAATACTTGAAAATATACTAGACATTGTAAGTATGCTTTATAAACATGTAAACAATGGATACGTTATCATGGTTATAACAATGATGATAATAGTCAGATTTAATGATAATAGCTGTGACAGTCGTGCAACGCAGGGCACTTTGACTAGTACTTGTAACTGAGAGTCATAAGGATTTATTTATGCTTTGTATCATGCTGTAGGTAAACACCATTGCCACTGGAGCGTTAATAAACCTATTGAGCAATGAAACTGCTACCGCAAAGTGGCTACAACAATTAACTCGGCCTTGACTGTTTAACCGAACGAAATGTGTCATTTGATGGCAATTGTTGGAAATTCTCCCATAAATATCGCCATTACCCTTTTTTCTCTCATGGCGGTAATTGTCATACAGCACCAATATAGAAGGCATGGATAATATCATTAGGACATGAAATACAAAATTCGTGAACCTAAGCCAGCTAACACGAGGCTTTGGCCCAGTGTCGTGTCAATCGCTAGCCCAACGGTAAAACAACATCAGGTCAACGTCTCGTGTTTGCTACGAATATAGTCTACCTGATTTAGGGGTCCATCCCACAAAGAATCTTAAAACTAAAATCATCTTAACTTTCTCATATTTGCGTTAGAAAAGTTAAGATCATCTTAACTTTTTTAATGCAAATAAGAGAAAGTTAAGATGATCTTAATTTTAATATTCTTGTGGGATGGCCCCCATGCTTAAATGAGACCCTAGAGGATTAAGATTGGGCTCATTTAGGTATGTGGTTTGTGTTGACCTTTAGGGAAGCCATCTAACATATAATGACAGGTCATTATGATACAGGTGATCATGGTGATATGGCAGCCCAATGAACATGTATAGTCCTTGGTCAATTGATGTCTATTATCCGCCTTTATCCGATTGCAATCGTATGCAATAGGATACTCTTGAGTTGGTTAACACTATGCTCCCTATTGTAAACCCCGACAAAACCAGAGTTAAAGAAACGTATTTTTAAAAAAGTGATGAAAATTTGTGTAGGTCTATAGCTACACATGAACTCCCGGAGAACTTCGAAGAAGGATATTAAATTAATGAACACGTGAATGTTTGTGTTAATAATCATTTCACTTTATTTAATTCTTTTTGCCTGGGTGGTTATGACTTTTAACGGGTTTAGCTAACTTAACATTACATTTCGGAAAAAAACATAGCGATGATGGACGAAGGCTGCTCAAACTAGGGCTATAGTCACTGATAGTATGACCATTGTCAAATCTGTTGGTCCACCATCAAACCCATCAAACCGCAATAAAACCATGCTTAACTAATTGTTGCAGTGTGCTAAGATGACAAAAATACTATTAACATTTAATTGGCCAATTGGAAGAATAGGACCTACAAAACAATAACAATGCAATGTGCCATATTTAGAATAGATTTTTATCTTCTAAGTGAAGTAAAGTTACCGGGGATGAGTAAAGTGAAAGAAAAAACTCACCAACTGATTGCAGCCAGAATAGATTAAGTAATCCCAGCCAGAGAAAGGCCGTCAAAGTGGCTACATGACAGTTACAGGGCATTATCGACAGCCTGCAGGCCTATCCGGTAGCCTGTCAGCGCCTGTGATAGCCTAAGGTATAGTATCCCGTTCTCCGAGGTGTGTGTTATCCAGTGGTTCGCGCCCTGAATTTGGCGGTTTCACGTCCTAGCTTTACATGTACCGTCACCAGAGTGTCGTCTGCTGAGTGGTGTGTGCCGCCACCACTAGGTGGCGTGCTGGGCCAGTAGAGCGTGGCTGGGCGCGTGGCCAGGTCAGCAGAGTTCACTCACTGACACACCCACTACCCCCTACATCTCTACCCATTTCGGTAGCCAGTGGTAGCCATATTTTTGTAAACCTCATGTGTTGGTACCCCTTCATACACATAACAGCAATGTGGTCGTTGACCACATTGATATTATGTAGGCCTATATAGGCCTACTAACGTTAATACATTCAATCCCATAAGGCCTATTGACTAGAATCGATCAGTTTAAATCTTCATTTTATTTTTCAATAGCTCTGATTTTTACAGGCCCATCCTGTATGCGTTCAAGGAATTTGATGTGTTTTATAACTTGCTTGTTTTAGCCTGAGCTTGCATAGGTTTCAAGCAAATACCAGACGTTGACGCGATGCTGGCTTGATGTGGTGCGAGATTACATATATAAAATTATATACAAACATAATACCCCCCCCCCCATATAAACAGTTTTATTCTAAATTTAAATTTGCTTTCAATACTATATCGAGGCTGTAGGAGCCTTATATGACTAATGTATTCCGACACTAGTAAAACGTGCCTGCCTTAGGATGGTAAAATAATTTTCATCAACTAAAATAAATGAACCCATTGGGACACTAAAGTGCCCGTGCATAATCACAAAATTAAATATTGGACATAGAGCGATATCATCAGCATTGACCTTGGATGACCCTAAAGGTCAAACGAAGGCCACGCATTCCGCAGGTGCATATAGTCTTATAGGGCATAATTTTGCTCCGAATTGGTAAATAATAATCTACTATAATATACCTTTCCCCAATTTTTCACGTTTTATTGTAACTTGTCTTCCCTCAAGTCAAATGTGAGTCTTCGTGATATTATTATCGTGTTTATTACTTCAGTCATGACTATACCGTATACCATCTTGTGTGGAATGTGGTAAGCAGAGTAGACCAGATGGGATGATCAGCCCATTTGCCACACCCCTCTCTGCGGCACATTATTTTCGGTTCCACTTAATAAAAATGGACTGTGTACCCAGCGGGTGGCTATCATAAAAAGGCCATGTGAGTTCAACCCTACTACATGTATCACTAGTCTGAGATGAAGCAATTACGTCTATTGAAGATCACTAAACGGGACAAGTATGTTAGAATATAGGCCCATCTGGTTATAGCCAGGCATTATCATTTTCTAAACCTAGATTTTATATATCATCAATTTAATTGATTTTCTTAAATGCAAAGTAGAATCACCTCTAATATACAATTATTTACTTTCAATCTAAAAAAGCGAAATAAAAAAACAAAACTCGTTATTAAGATAATTAATGTGATTAGCCTAAACCATCACTGTAATCACGTAATATGGAGATATTAAAATATCATATAATGAATTGCTTATTTTATAAATTGATCATCCACATCCCTCCCTCCACAATACACTTCATAGTGTTGAGGGGGGAGGGGTGGGTGTGAAAAGGTGGTAGGCCCCTACCTATGATCTATCATCTAATTTTGTATTATGTCTAATATATTATGTATTGTAGGTAATTGTATTATTTTGTACTTTTCATCTGGGTGGCACGCTCGTCGGCGTCTTTGTAGGAACTGTTATGAATCCTTAGTTTATGGTCAAGTGAAGTCTGAGTCTGAAATTAATAATTTTGTTTTTCCAAGATATGAGATAACTGGGACAGCGAGGCTGGCCCAACTAAGGAAGTCCAACATTAGACCTAAGCCAATATTCGGTCAACGCTCGCCAGCATTCGGTCAACACGAGACATTGCATTAATTTAGATGATGTTTAAATGCTGGGCCACCGTCTGCGACGCATACCCTACATATAAACAGCATAGAGACAATGTCTGTTGTTTACACGGTTGGAACTGTCTAGTCTACCAATTCCTATGGCCTTAACCCTTTAACCGCCAAATTATTCAGATTTGACAAAATGGAGGTCAACTGTTTTCAAATATTGTTGATTCATGTCACATTTTATCTTTAACATGTTTAAAAGATGGTACTTAATGTGCTAAAAAAATGAAAACCCGAATATATGCGGCACCGGCGGTTGCATGGTTAAAGCAGCTAGGTCGTTATGCTTTACTGAACCATAATATTTACATTATACGGCGCACCCCACTGCTGCATGATAACCTACCTACTTCAACCCTTTCAGCGGCAACTGCTAGTAATAACCACAGCTTTAAATTGGTAAAATTACTCGTTCTATAATTTGAGACGAAAAACATTTTCGCTTTTTGTTTACTACCGTATTAAACAATTTCATTTCTTTTGATATAATTCCAAGACAGAGGATTAAAAAGAATAGTCTTATTTGCTGGTCCAGTGGTTAACAGTCTACAATGATAACGTTGGCAGTGAATTGCAGCGAAGACCAGTATGACCAGTATATATGTGTAGCCTACCTAAACAACGCTAACATAAGCTTCAGGGACATACTCGCCTGCTCGGAGCGTGCTGTTGTTCTAGCTGTTCTAGAGTTGCGTGTTCTAGAAAAATCTTTATAATAAAGCTTTTGGTTCTAGTATCCTTGTCATACGTTAATAACAATACTTTCAGTCATGGGGTCTTCGATGATGTGAGCCATTAATTCCCGCAAACTCACTTATCACTAGATCAAGTATTTTCAGAGCCACCTGGTGATGAGACGCACATTACATATCAATTCACTCAGGAAATTTTCGCCAGGAGGTGCTGATTATATGATGTGTTCTTTTTTCTAGTTTCTTCAAAATTTCGCATGATACACCACAACAAATATTGTTTTTGACTAATCTGCCGGCGGCTCAGCATTGTTTTATCAGAATAATAAATATTGAACAATTACCGGTGTAACACCCCAGATCATACCCCCCTTGAACCTATACCCGGGTACATTTTGGGATTTACCAGAATCTACCCCAGGGTAGATTCTAGAATGTACCCCGGGGTAGATCCTGGGGGCTCCCAGAATCTACCCCTCCCTCCCAGGATCTACCCCCATTTTCGTGATTTGCTGAAGTATCTTCGGATCTCAGAATCTACCCCTCCCTCCCAGAATATACCCCCCTTTTCAACAAATGCATATGTGCGACCCTCCCAGAATCTACCCCTCCCTCCCAGAATATACCCCCTTTTTCATCAACTATATGCGACCCTCCCAGAATCTACCCCTCTCTCCCAGAATATACCACCCCCCCCCTTTTTAACAACTATAATATTATGCGACCCTCCCAGAATCTACCCCTCTCTCTCAGAACATACCCCCCTTTTCAACAACTATAATAGTATGCGACCCTCCCAGAATCTACCCCTCCCTCCCTGAATATACCCCCTTTTTCAACAAATTTATATGTCCGACCCTCCAAGAATCTACCGCTCCCTCTCAGAATATACCTCCCTTCAACAACTATATGCGACCCTCCCAGAATCTACCCCTACCTCCCAGAATATACCCCCCTTTTCAACAAAATTAATGTATATATGCGACCCTCCCAGAATCTACCCCTCCCTCCCAGAATATACCCCCCTTTCAACAACTATATGCAACCCTCCCAGAATCTACCCCTCCCTCCCAGAATATACCCCCTTTTCAACAACTGTATGCGACACTCCCAGAAACTACCCTTCCCTCAGAGAATACACCCCTCTTTTTACAACTATGTGTCCCCCCTCCCTCTCAGAATATATCCCTCGTGACCTTTCTACAATGTTCCAAGAATCTACCCCTCAGTCACTGAATATGCCCCATTTTCTAGAAACTACATGCAACTGTGAGAGAATCTGCCACTCGTTCCCAGAACTGTAAAATATTCTGGGAGTGAGGGGCAGATTTTGGGTGAGTCGCAAAATTTATAGTTCTTGAAAAGGGGGTAGATTCTGGGAGGCAGGGGTAGATTCTGCGAGGGTCGCACATATAAATTGGTTGAAAAGGGGAGTATATTTCGGGAGGGAGGGAGGGCTAGATTCTGGGAGGGTCGCATAATATTATAGTTGTGGAAAAGGGGGTATATTCAGGGAGGGAGGGGTAGATTCTGGGAGGGTCGCATATAGTTGTTGAAAAATAAGGTAGATTCTGGGAGGGTGGGGTAGATTCTGAGAGGGTCGCATATAGTTGTTGAGACGGAGGGTATAGTCTGGGAGGGAGGGGTAAATTCTGGGAGGGTCGCATATAGTTGTTGAAAGGGGGGGTATATTCTGGGAGGGACGGGTAGATTCTGGGAGGGTCGCATATAGTTGTTGAAAAGGAGGGTATAGTCTGGGACGGGGGGTTGATTCTGGGAGGGTCGCACATGTGCATTTGTTGAAAAGGGGGGTATGTTCTGGGAAGGAGGGGTAGATTCTGGCAGGGTTACATATAGTTGTTAAAAAGGGGGGGTATATTCTGGGAGGGGTAGATTATGGGAGGGTCGCATATAGTTGTTGAAAATAGGGGTATATTCTGGGAGGGAGGGGTAGACTGGGGGAGGGTCGTATATAGTTGTTGACAAAGGGGGTATTTTCAGACTTTACACCGGTATGCTATTCTAGCTATTCCAAGTTGTTTCCTTCATAAGCCTATATTTATTCGGGCCGGGCATATTTGTAGAAAATAATATAACGAGATGTAAAATATAATCATGCATATTGTTAGGGACGCATCATTATATATCCAGCAAACACAAAACATTTGTATTACATATTTGTACAATGTTTCACCAACGAGCCAATTCTCAATGGGTACGCCATATTGGACAATTCAAAAGGGCCGCCATTCAAAAACAGATATAAAATATAATCAGAAACTATAACAGGAGTTCCCGAGCTCTGAGACCCGGCTTTAGTCTGTTTGAATGCTATAGACAAAATATTTTCTAAACATAACACTGTATTGGTCTTGCTCATGGACCGGAATCCTAAATATCAAGGATATAATTGAGGAAAGAACCAAGGAGACAGGTTAAATTATATCTTCAACGTGTATCCCTTCCACCACCATCACCGGTGCTGGCCAACATTCATTCAATACTTGACTACGATGTACCTCGTACAGAGGATGTAGGCCTATACCACCAAATCCCTTTTCAATGTTGGGCCAGCGTCGCAGCCCATTTCTGGTACAATGCCGGTCAATCATCTATGACGCTTCCCCAACACTAAACCATCACTGGGTCTGCTGTATACTTTGCGCAAATACGTGGCATTCACGCTGGCCGGACATTGAAACAGCATTGGGTGATTGTACCGTGTTTTCTGACTGCCGCATTGTTATGCGGGTGACACTTTTCCATCCCGGCGCCAGAAACACCAGATAAAGGTGCAGGTTTTTTATAGTCTGATATCAAGTCTGAAGACCTATCATCGGACTTTACATTTTACCCCCTGGTCACTGGACCTGTTCATTCATGTTCTATTTCAACTACCCGGGGAGCATACAGTTCTGCAGCCGTTTCGGCGCATTGAACTTATCGTTCACATTGCCATCTCTGTCCTACCAGGTACTCATTTTCACCTGAGTCAAGTGAAGCATTTGAGAGTGAAGTGTCTTGCCCAAGGACAAACCATCTTAACACCGTCCCAAGATTAAGAAGGGAGAAACATGATATTTCTCTGAAAATCCTGCACCAAGCGGGTTTCGAAACCGCACGACAGGCAGCTACATCGGCAGAGCGCCACGCTCTAACCATTGCGCCATGTCCCTCTCTATATATATTTACTCACAAATCTATGCCTATTGTGAAAGTAATAGATTACTCTATATCAGTCAGTAGGGCTTTAAACAAGGATATTCATCTGAACTTGCTGCTTTGGAATTAATAGATAAAAGCCTTTGATACATTAAATCATGATTTATTATAGATAAACTTTCATATCTAGGTATTTCAGGTATTTATGAAGATCTTCTAGCATCTTATCTTTCAAATAAACAACAGTATGTAAGTTTTGACAACCAAAATTCCGAAATAGCACATATCACGACAGGGGTTCCCCAGGGATCAATTTTAGGCCCCCTTCTTTTTCTAACATTTATTGATGATTTTGTAAATACAAGTACACTTTTTAACTTTATCCTGTTTGCTGATGATACTACTATCATCAGCAAAATCGATGCAAAGAATGTGAATTTAATTAATAAAGAAATAGATAAATTATGTTTGTAGCTGAAACTTAATAAACTCTCACTAAACATTTCAAAATCCTAATGTATGTTTTCCCATCAGAGTCAATTATTTATCCAACAATAACTTTAATTGCTGTTGAAATTCAAAAGGTTGATAATTTTAATTTTCTTTGTTTAATAATTAATAGGAATTTGAAATGGAATTCCCTTGTCAACTATATTGCTAGTAAAATGTCACGCTCTATAGGATTATTTCTGATATACATTGCCAACTGATATTTTAGTTTTGTTACATAATTTTACCACACAAGACATATTTTTTTTTAGTGTGATCACCATAATAAGGTTTACTTGCAGCAGAAAAAAGTTTTAATAGTGTAGGGTCATATGTCAGTAAATGTGGTCCAGTGGGAATTGCATGTTAATTCTTAACACTTATGTTCAATTTGAAGAAATATTATTACTGAACAAAATAAAATAGGGTGTCATATTTTTCTGAAGCTCTGAAGGTCATTTCCGGGATCTTAGAGGTCATGACCCTAAAAACACACGAGGATTTTTGAAAACGTCTGTATTTCAAGGTAATATAGTCGTGTAATATAGCAAATTAAAGGAAATTGGCACGAAACAGCAAAGTTCATAATTAACAAAATTTTTGAAGCTTTAAATGTCATTTCCGGTCTCTTGAAGGTCATAGCCCTGAACACACATATAATCCATAGGCCAGAATTAGTTACCGTGCACGCCCCCCCCCCCTCCACTACTCACCCACACCAACTTTTTTTTAAGCTTTGATATGTACAAAACATGAAATGAGATGATACCAGTAAAAAATAGAGACTAAATATATATTTTGATCGCTTATGTGGGGGTACCCAAACCTGTCTAAAATTAGGGGGTAGGGTCACGCAAACGCAGTTCTAGCTTATCAATCTACAAATTTCCGTTCTTCTGATGTATTGCATGATGCAGTGGATTAAATAGTTATCTCGACACATACGCTTAAGCAATTTCTTTTATTACAAATAATCGGCAACAAACTAGGATGGAAACGACCGAATAAAACATAATTATTCGCCATATATTTATTTGACCTATGTTTTCTAAACCCAGATGTGTATATCTTTAAAATTGAGTGGTATTTAGATTTGTACATTGCATATATATTTTTAAATGAAAGAATATTGCAGACGTTTTTGAAAATGTGTATTTATCCTGAGTTGAAATATGAAACATTGAACATTGCTCTGTATTTAAGTCTATATTTTTCTTCCGCTTGCTTATGCATAATTTGTGTGTGCTAAATTCGAATCTGTCGGTATTTTTTTTTTAAATATTTGGTGGCCTTCACCTTTAAATAAGCAAAACAAAAAATGGCCGCCAAACCACATCTTTTCTATATGTTGTTACAAATTATTGCACGATTTCTGGTCTCTGCATGATTTTGAGTTGATAAATTTATGTCTCACGTTTTTCGACCAAAATGACCTTTATTTGACCTACAAATTCAAAAGGGTTAACACCAACACAGAAATAAAAGGCTTTTTTAATGCACGTGAACTATAATATCATAAAAAACATTTGTTCAATGGAAATCTAAATAATAGACTACGTAATCATGGTAATACGCCACATTATTTTGTGTTTAAGTACAGTATATTCTAACATGCTTTGATGTGCTTAGTATTTAGAATGACATCATTTTTAATAGTAAATATGCAAAATGACGTCCATCTTATAAACTATAGGTCGGACGATGAACAACATACACCAAAAATGATTGTTTCTGCCCCCAAGTCACACAAAATCTATAAATTGAGCAATCCCAAGCCACAAATAAAAAAGAAGAAGTTTAGTTTGCATATTGATAGCCATTTTGTTTCTTGTTTATATGAAGGTAAATTTCGCGGCCATTTTGGTTTTTTCTTTTAAATTTACTCGTCAGTAACGTTTAGTCCCAATTATCTGTGTTACCACAAATACGTCATATTATCGTGAACATGTTTAGCAGCATACTTATAGTAAAACTTAATACATAAAAAACGGCGCATATCTTGGGTCTAAAGGTCAAATAAAGGTAATTTCAATTAAAAATCTTGCAGAAACCATAATTTGTGCGTTTATGTGCGATAAACTATAGAAAATATGTTGTTTTCATTTTTCATTTTGGTGGCCATTTTGTGTTTTGCTAATTGGTATGTGAAGGTCTCCAAATATAGAGCGTTATTCGACTGATTCGCATTCAGCACACGCAAATTATGTAAAAACAAGTGAATACAAAAGTATACACTAAAATGCCGAGCAAAGTTCCATGTTTTAGATTTCAACCCAGGCTAAATAGGCTTATTTTCATGAAAGGCTGCACTATTCTTTCAATTAGAAATATGTATGCCATTTATAAATATAAATAACGCACATTTTTAAGCATACACATATCTGGTTTCAGGAAACATAAGCCACATATGGATATGTTCAATAACTACCATTCATTATGTTGTTTTTAATGACCACGCTGACTAGTTTGTTTTGCTGTTCATTCTGATTATTCTATGCAAAAAAAAAGCTTATTTAGAGAGACGACTATTTACTGCAATTAGTGATGTATTGATAGAACGGGAACTCAATTATCTGTTATATGATATATTGCATAATATGCACATTGGGTGATCAGAACATCAACGACAGACGCTTACGAAACCCTACCCACTACTTCCAGACAGGTTTGGGAGTACCCCCCATCTCTATTTTTTTACTGGTAACATCTCATTTCATGTTTTGGACATATAAAAGCTTTTAAAAATGGTGTGGGTGAATAGCGGGGGGGGGGATACATGGTGACCGATTCTGTCCCATGGACTAATGGGTATATTTGCAATTGTTGACCTTAAAATGACCACTACTGGGCAGAAAATGTGCTTACAATTTTTTTCAACTTTGATGATATTTCCTAAACATTGTCGATCATTTTGCTGTATTACACGACTAGTGGGCCATGTGTTTAAATAAATAAATAAAGAGATCTAGGGATCATGACCTCTAGGGGTCAAAAAATGACCTTAAGGTGACCTGAAAAAATGACACCCTATTTTTTAAAATCAGCATAAAATTCTGAACAAAAAAACGTAGGTGACAAGAATTAACATGAGATTCCCACGGGATTACATAAGAACCTACACTAAAAGTTAATAGTTTGGATAAAATATGTCTAAATCTGTCAGATATCGGCCATTCAAAAATACAATGGTATTCGTCGCCAAGGACGCCACAGGTACTACGCATTATATACTAACCTGTTTCTCCCTCTACTTAGTAAAACATAGGGAAGGCTGTGGTTTTCCGTACGAAATTTTGTAAGTACAATTATGTGTTAGTTATATTGAAATATTCAGAAAAAGAAAACGATACATGCGAATCCTTATACTAAATGCAACTTGGCCTTTGACTTATAACTCCAAACCACCATTGCTGTATATATTGGTCACACAATCAAAGTGATAAAATAAAGCACATTCGCTACAAACTTGTCGGTCCACACGAGTCCAAACCCTAGATTATTAAGTAGACTTTAAACTAGACTTGCCCAATTTATTACACGATTATCACTTAGAGTTGCATTGTACAATACATTATACATTTGTTTCACCAGTGGACATGCCTTACCGTTAACAATTTTCATCCAATATTTAAAAATTCTAATTTTCCAGTTGATAAGCATTGGAAAATAGTACAATTTACATTTGATTATGGATAAGGTTAATGTATATTATTATCGTTTAAATCTATCAGAATTTAAAAACACAGTCTCTGATTTAATGATCTATATGAAACGGGTTTTTTATTGAAAATTATTCAAATAACTGTAATAGAGACGAAATTCCTGATTTCTAATTATTGACAACCATGTCAAAAATAGGAAATACGTCTCTATATCTAGTCTAACTGGTGAATGCGCAGCAGAAAAATTAACAAAACTTTTACAGTTCTAGTCTATGGACATGTTTACATCATATGGTCATATTAAGAAGCCAAAATAAAATCACCGATTTTTTGATGATTTTAGCCTGGGCCAGTCCCTTTAAGCGCCACTAGGACGATAATTTAACACCTACCCTTTACCCGCTTATATCTTATTTAAATTTTCACCCACTTGAAGTTGTGTCTCGCTACCGCGACCCACAACATCAAATAGGTGAAAATTACTCATATTTGTTTATTTTGTTTTAAACCAAACATTTGCAAATCTTTACGTTTAAATACTTTTTATTTAATTCCCAATAACTGTGATTTAACCTGTTAATAAAACATATGAAAAACGCTTATATCATAGTGGTTCTTAGCGCTTACAGGGCGAAATAACACGCTTGGAACGTGGAATATATCTCTGATCACCAATATTTGAACATTTACCGGTCTAGGATTTAACAATTATTCTAAATGAATGTTGATAATTTTCACTGTCTTGAAGTTGCGGTTCGCGTTAGCGAGACACAACTTCATGTTTTAATGAGATCACTCAGCGGTAGACTCTAAAAGGCTGTTCTTTTTAAAATTTTCCATTTAAATGTCAGATATTTTTTATCGTGTGACATATTTTAGGCGCTAGGCCAAAATTATTGTGGCTCTCAGGATTAGACGTTTAATAATAAAGGCTTATACTTACACCGGATTTTTTTGTATGCCTACTCTGAAGTAGGCACATAGAGAAGTGTTTACGTCATATTTACACGTGAACAATCACACATAATATGCGAAGAAAACCCCCCAGATTATGTACACATTTATATGTAGGCCGTAGTCATTATGTACTTCAGGTATAGCCTATATTTAACAGAGCGAGACAAGGATTGGAATAAGAGCTGTGGTATATGAATCGTGAAATGATCACATTAGGTCAACCAAGAAACATCATCATCAGTATCGTTAACGTTATATTGAACTGGTGTTGTCTTAATGTTATGCACCGCCGGCTACGCTGGCTCAGCATTTAAACAACATCGGATAAAAGTCGCATATTCACTGTAACGTACAGGTAATGATCCTAATTAGTTTCAAACGCGATAATAACGCGCATATATATTGTGAGAATAATGTTGGGTAAATGTTGGGCTAGCGTCGTAGTCAGTGGACAAACATTGACATAACATTGGTTGAATGGCTCGTCTTTTTCTTGGACGGATATAGACTGGTTGACTGGAATGACTGTATAAAATCAGTATGGGTACCATCCGACTGCCCTTTATGCATTTCTGGAACAAATGTTTGACTAGTCCACATGATGACAATAGCATTATGGTTAATATGGTTAACAGGCCGCGTCTAGGTCGTCTCAACGTGTTCCTGTCAGCCAAAGTTAATAACATGTTGGGAAAAAACTACTCAATTAATAATAATAATATTGTACTATTTTTTTAGCATGTTTTTAACTGGAAATATATACCATGATAATGGTCTAATATCAGAATGTTTCATTACTATTTAAAAGTTGTTTATAAATTGAAAGAAGAAAATATCCATAGGCTTACCGTATTGATTTTGTAATGTTAATTTATCGGCGGATTACAATCGTTTCTAACCTAAGATATCTTTCTATTCCTTCTAACTTTTCACAACCTAACTCTTGTTTCAAAACTTCTATCACGTCAAAAAGAAAAGCTATTTTCTACTTTGCTTAGGTAATACACCTTTTGAAAAATATACTTTGTTTTAAAATGTACGTTGTATTATCATGTCTATTTGTCACGTAGCGAAATGTCACCCAATTTATTCACAAAGTAAAATATGATTCCTTATGAGTTTCATGAGTAAATGTTAATTTAAATTCATCCAGTTTTATTATTTCCCAATAAATAAGCTTAAATAACAATGTCCGGCTAATTTATGTTCCGCACAAGACATTTGGCCACCGAGTTATTATTACTCCATCTTCTGTAACGTTGACCCAAATTTACAACAACATTGGCTCAACAAAATTATAATACCCGGTTCATCACGTACGTCACTGTACCATTTTTTTCTGAATCATTCTGCTTCGACAAATACCAAATACCAGAGACTTAACCCCCTGGAAAGCAGCCTAAGGCTCTGTTGAAGCTCTCTCTGCCTATTAATCATCCTAATACAAATGAGTAGGATACGAGTTTATAATTATAAAATAAAAATAAATTAATTATATAATTATAAAATATTTTCAAATTGCAAAGCAATCGATCGTATAAAGACCGCACTGAAAAAATTAAAATATTCTAATTAGCGTAGACACATAACACAGGTATTCAAACACATTTATGATGATTTCAAATTGAAAAACCCTCTGGTTTCCATGGTTTATACAAAATAATTCAGCGTTGTAAGGGTTATTATGTGGTAAAGCGAACCTCACTGCACTGTGTGATTATTAAGCCTACTTCACCTATTTATAACTGCGTCCCGAAAAAGTACGATAACACGTTTTTTACAGTCTTTAAACTAATAAGGTGAAGAATAGAGCTTTAACTTATCGAAATGTAGGCTATATTCTAGAATGTGCCATATTTAAAAAGATAATGTGTAGGCCTATAGTAATTCCGGTGTAACACCCCCCCCCCCCGGCGGAGACTATAAGTACCTAGTCCTTACACAGCATGTTGACAGGTATACCGTTCCCGAAAGACCAAACAAGCGTGACAGCCTCACAGTGCGAGGAGTCATTATTATATACATAGTGGTGACACGGAGGAGAAGACCTGCTCTGCCAGTCCCCAGGTATTCCTGTCACTGACAAACACATATAGACTGGATATAACACATCACCAACATATCTGACCACCGCATCCACCATGGACTAAAACAGGACTATAGTGGACCTTCACCTGGAAAATTTTCTTCAACACCTTATTTCTTCATTCGTGACAATACAGTGTGACGTTTCGAGAAATCTTCACTCATCGCACTGATCGCGGCTGTTGCCATGGCAATATTTGGAGGACATGGCGCCAGGGTTCGCCGGGATGCCACCTTTTTGTTGCTGGTCGTGATGTTGGAGACGTGCACAGCTCACGTGAGACTAACATGGCCTCCAGCCAGGACGTACGCTCTGGATTTCCTGGATAACGTGAGGACGACTGGTCCCTGTGGCATGCCCAGAGGTGAGTGAAAGCCACCATGAAACAATGCTGGTTTAATGATAAACCAACATTTGGTTAATGTTTCCTGTTTGCTAGAATCATCGTAATCATTGGCTTACAGACGTTTTATACTGTTTTCACCACACAAACAATTGTACTTTAAATTAATAAAATGGCATGCCTGGAGGGGATGTTCCAAACTGACTATTCATCGGTATAATATATTAAAATTCACAGTTGTCCTTCCCGATTTATTCGGGATTTTCAGCATCACTATGTGGATCAATGTCAGTTCAGCCATATACATGTCGGGTGAAGCCCCATGAATGGAATTCTTGACCAGTCAATAGGGGCCCTATGTCGGATGGATACAACCAACTTGTACCCTTTGAGCACCCTCTACATTTAATAAATAAAATACATATCCAATAATATTTCATGCGGGGCCAGCGTCGCAGACAGTGGGCCAACATTAAACCACCATTGGGTCTTTCATATGGACAGTACAGTAGAACCTTTCAAATGGTACATTTTAAGATTGAACTAACAGTTGTAATTCCATCAAACACAAAACGTTGACGCAATGTTGTTTTAATGTTTGGCCAGCGGCGCAGAAAGTGATACAGCCTTAGATTAACGAATAAGTCAGAATCCAGAAGCCCATAATCAAATTCTAATCAATCTGTCGTAACAAAAATAACCCAACAAAATTAAAAATAGGCGCAAAAAAAAAGATTCTTAGGTATTGAAGTTGTATGCTATTACTTTTTTAAAAATTCACAGTTGTTCTTTCGAATTTATTCAGGATTTTCTGGATCACTATGTGGATAGATGTATGTTCAATGATGTACATGTCGGGTGAAGCCCAATTTACTGGATTTTTGACAAGTCAATATAGTTGAGACTCCATTCTGGTAAACTTAAGCCCATGCGGAGTATAATTAGGAACAACATCATTCTCAAAGATTTCAGAAAATCACTGTCTCCAAGCTGAAATAATGTCTGCTCATAGTCAAATTAACCATTTTTTAATTGCCGCCAAGAGATTACCGTAACAAAATCTAATCTTAATAAACGGCCTAAAATTTCATTCAAACCCCCTGATATTACTAATCTATGAATACACAAATCATTGCTGGCATTATGTTTGCTTTATTGCTCATATAAATTGTTAAGATTGAAAATGGCTGATAAAATAGCTGCCAAATATTAGTGCAGTTGCACTAGAGTATACTGAACCATATTGGAAAGGGAACGACCGTGTAGCTGTACTGTAGGAGCTTCGTTCAGGGCATTTACAACCCCACTTATTTTCATCATTTAATCTAAGTAATTTTTTTTTAAAAAAATATGTTTCATCAGAAATGTCCAGAAACTGTTTATAATTGTTTTGAGCAGTTCAATTATTCAAAACAGGGGCGGATCCATTATGTGGGGATGGGGGGGGGGGGTTGGGCTCGCACCCTGTTTTTATCGACAAATTATTAAAAAAAGTCCCATAAGTCAAGTAAAATGGTTCAAAATGTGATAAAAGCACCAAATTTTGTACAAAGCTGCACAATGGTATACTGGTCCATAATGGAAGGGGAATAAACTAGTTACTGTAGCGTAAAGGCGCAGCTCATGGCATTTTTCACCGACCCTTATTTTTTTCTAATAAGTATTTAGTATTTTTAGGAGAACCAATTTAAAACTGTATTGTAAGGGCTTCCCTTTTTCCATTTTCAGCCCTATTTTATATTTTTAAACAAATTGAGTAATTATTAAACAAAATTATGTTTTATCAAATCTTTCTTAAAATGTATATTATTAAGGGTATGAGCAGTTCTTTTAATCAAAACAGAAGTGTATCCGAGGTGTGTGAAGAGGGGGACTCAAACACTCCTTTTTTGCCAAATTATTATATAAAGAGCAGTAACCTGACTTTCTTATACAAACGAAAAAATAGGGGGGGGGGGGGAAGGCGGCGATTTACCCACGTCAGCCACAACATCCGAGCTCGCTATTGCATTTAAGCTTTAAATACGACCAAATCTAAAAAAAATATGTTTTTATTTTGCTATTTTTTTTAAATGCGCTAGAGATTTTCCCGTCATTTTGCAAAAAAAAAGAAAATAATTAACACATTACAGCGCTTTAAAGCATAAGAAGGTCTTGCTGTTGTGCAGTAGTCATGCTGCTTGCATCAAAGGATCAGATTTTTATTATAAGACTTTGATGCAACTATTTCATCGCAAAATGGAGTGCGGCCAACTCATTATCTTGCTATATTATTGACAATACCAGAATCAAGATGTGAAAGCTGCTGTGTCTCAGATAAATTTAGGAGAATTAGTGAAGTACCAATAGAACTGAGATACCATTTCACTGTCGTCATTCGATCCTCCATTATGTTTTTATGACTTTGGTAAGTTTGATTGTACCCAGCATGTAGACTGGGGAATATTGTTACATATTTTAGTGGATGTAATGGCAAGCACATAACATTTTCCCACCTACAAAATAACAGCTGATGGGGTAAAGTGGGACAGTTTATTATATCTCTTTAGATCTATCGATAACAGAAATAAAGGGAATTGTAAGCAGGTATAAATGATTAAAACAGTATATGAACACGTTTACACAATAAATATCCAGTTTATGAAGAAGTACTGGACACGTAGCCTACGTGGAGAAGTGGGACACTAATGATGAAGAGAAAAGTTCACCCAATGCCTGCCACTACATATTGCCCAAGTTCTCCCTATGCCTCCTAAATGTATAATACATTCACTTGCTCAATTTATCACTACTATAATCATAGTGAGCAACATTTAAAATATATATACAGACAAATAAAGTAGCACGGTTGTTCTAAGCACAATAAATATGATATACTAAACAGTCATAATAAACTTTCTTTACATCTGCTACAAATGAAGATGAACAATTGCATCCTGCGTCTGATTCAACGATGATAACAAGATGAGACCAGATACAGACACAAACTACAGATACAAACTTTTTACTTAAACTTTTCACCTCTGTGGACATCCCCCTGGCCACACGTCGTTGTTGCGACGTTAAATCAACGTCAATGACGTTGATTCAACGTCGCAACAACGTCGTGTGCCCAGTGGGATATCATACCACTACTGACACTTCAACACCCATTTCCCATGCTCCGATATAGATAATTGAACACAGACCTGGTCCAACTTTACTTTACATTAATGACCTTCAATAATCTATTGTGACCAATCCCAACACTTCCAGCATCTCAATGTCCATTTGTCAGACTGCCACGGGCCAAATAAATAGACTTTCCAATGAAACCAGACACAAAAGTCTTTAGTTAAATCACCCTTATGTTTTGAAATGACCTTGGGTGATGACCTCTGGTTCCCCTTTCCACCACCACGGGTAGCCCAGCTTTCATTTTTCATACTCTGAGATAGATAACCTTACCAAACACACACATGGTCAACTGGTTTAGAGACACCACCTTTACATGTTAGCGTGATTTGAAAGTTATGATTAAAAACACGATTTGTCAGAAATTTTGGCGGCTATCTTGAATTTGGCTATCTTGAATTTTAGGCGCTAGGCCAAAGGTATTTAGGCGCTTGGCCAATGTTATTGTGCCGGCAATAAATTCTGCACCAATAGATTACTAATAATATAGCGTTTGAATGTATATTTAAGCCGGCTATTATGATTTGATATTTTTGCAGCAACTTAGTGGCGCCCATTTTGTAAATGGTTAATTTGACGGTGATCGGACTTTTCAGCTTGGAGACAGTGATTTTCACATTCTACGGGAAATTTCCTATATAGTCAGGAAAAGTTAGGGAAAACCTAAGATAAATTCCTTACTAAAATATTTTTGTACTACGGTCTTGTATAAGGTCTGGACTAGCCATACAAAATTTGTTTACTCTGGATAGTCATAGGAGGATTTTTAGGAGGGTAAAATCTTAAATGGTCGACTACTTCACATAAATAACATAGGGAGTGATAATTAATCATCAATTTGTTAAAACTGTGCTGATTAAAGGATTGGAAGTTGTTTTATAATAAATAAAAGACATAAAAAAACAAAATGGCCTCCAAATGTTTCATTGATGGAACATTTTTTGCGCCTGGCTGTAGTCTTTGTCTCAAATTAAATTTCATTTCACTTTCCATTTTGTGTTTTTCGAATTTTTTTTCGAATGTTTCGCATTATTTGAAATTATTTTTATAACCTTTGGATGTGGCTTTGATAAGCTTATTAATCTAGCCACAGCCACTATACAAATTATCTCAGCCACTATAAAAGTGATCTTAGCCAAATAAGAAGTGATCACATCCTCCTTAATAATTATCTCACCCACTACAAAAGTGATCATGGTCACTAAACAACTGATGTCAGCCACTGAAGCCACTTTAAAAGTTATCTGAGCCACTACAAGGGTGACCTTGGTCACAAACGAACTGATCTTGGACACTGAAGAAGTCATCACAGCCATATTAAAAGTTATCTCAGCCACCACAAAGATTATCTTGGCCCCAAGCAAACTGAAATTGGCCTCCAAAGAAGTTATCACAGCCACTTTAAAAGTTATGTCACCCACTATATAAATGATCGTGGCCACTGAAGAAGTAATCCAAGTCTCTTTAAAAAGTATCTCAGCCACCACAAAGGTGATCTTGGTCACTAAGAAACTGATGTCAGCCAACAAATAAATGATATCGGTCACTACGAAAATTATATTTACCATTGAAGAAGTGATCATAGCCACTTTAAAGGTTGTCTCATTCACTACAAAAGTGAACTTGATCACTGAAGAAGTGACCACAGCCACTCTAAAAGTTATCTCAACCACTATGCAAGTGATCTTAGCCACTGAAGAAGTGATCACATCCTCCTTGAAAATTATATCAACCACTACAAAGGTGATCTTGGCCACTGACACACAAATGTCAGCCACTTAAAAAGTGATCTCGGTCTCTACAAAAGTGATCTTAACCACCGAAGACGTGATCACAGACACTTTAAAGGTGATCTCAGTCACAAAAAATGATCTTGACCACTGAGGAAGTCATCACAGCCACTTTAAGAGCTATCTCAGCCGCTACAAAAGCTAATGACTCGCCAGTGTGGTTTTTAGAAGCTAACTCAAAATATTTATTGAACATACAAGCCATATCATCGGGATTGGTGGCGCTTAGACCTTCATGACAATTTGTTCTATGTATATTTATTGTTTTCGATCTACTATAAGACCATAATCGTTTAGGGTTTTCCTTTAGTGTTTTTAGGCAAATCAGCAATGAACTGCAATAATTTATGTAATTAATTTCTTACTTTTCTAAATTGATTGCAATGATGACCTTTATTAAACTTCTTAGCTTTTGTCCAAGCTTGCTTCTTTTTCAGACGTCTCATTTCAGAGTCAAACCAGGGTGGTAAATTCCTGGTGGTACATTTGATCTTGTTACATCATCGTAGCACTAGAGCCAACATTCCCAGACCAGATCAACATCTATGTTATTAGTAGGCCTAAACTCGACTGTCTGGAGCATTTTAACACTCAACAAAGCTCCTAACTTATTCCAATCTATGTTTCTACATACACTACACATACACTATATTTATTACACATGCATCTAATAGAGACAAAATAAAATGTTGTTCCTAATTACAAAAAGCCGACCTGTTCCCATTTAACAAGAGTAGTATCGATAACATAAGATTCGCATGCTGCACTTCACAAACCAAAACGGCAAGCTTGAACATTTTACTAATCACTATCGTGCTTTGCTGTTTTTGGCGGCCATGTTGGTTTTTCTCCTGTTCATATCATTTTCTTTTACATTTAAGGTAACTGTCTACCCACCGCTGATAAAATGCAGGGTAAATTAGCATGCCATGACAAAATATGTCTGGTTTCGATTTTTGTCATAACCGATTTTGGCCATCTTACATTTTGCTCTGTAAAAAAACCTCCTAGGACAGTTGAGCGTATACAAATTGTCAGAAATTCGCTGAGACCCTATACTATACTAGAGCCAAGATTCCCATGCCAGCTCAACATCTATGTTATTAGTACATTCGACTGTCTGGAGCATTTTACCACTCAACAAAGCTCCTAACTTATTCCAATCTAAGTTTTTATGCACTACACATATACTTTATATAGTCCAATACATTTATTAAAGACAAAATAAAATGTTGTTGTCCAATTATAAAAAAACAGTAGTGTTCACATTTAACGATAGTTATATCGTTAACAGAAGATTTGCATGTTGCAATTCTCAAAGGTGAACACTTACTGATCACTATCGTGCTTTGTATTTTTTGGCGGCCATGTTGGCTTTTCTCCTGTTAATATTTTTTTATATATAAATAATACTACTCTTAACGTAACTGTCTACCCAACGCTGATAAAATGTAGGTAAATTATCATTCCTTGACAAAATATGTCTGGTTTCGAAATTTTTTATTACCGATTTCGGCCATCGTACATTCTGCTCTGATGGCCGAAATCGGTAATGAAAAATTTCGAAACCAGACATATTTTGTCAAGGAATCCCCCCTATGACAGTTGAGCGTAAACTAATTGTCATAAGCTACAGTGTAGCTAAGACCCTATGCTAAACAATGGTAAAAAATGATTTGGTAAGGAATTTGTTTTAGGTTTTGCTAAAAAATTGCCTAACTCACCCTGACTAATAAGAATGAGGATGTCTTCATATTGTACTCATAATGTCCGCCTGAATCTTTTTACAGGCTTTATTTCAGAAATGGAGTCTTGACTAATAGGGGCCTTTTGTTATAGGCGACTCCATACCGACATTCTTTGAGCCACCTTACATATAATAAATAAAATACATTAATTCAGTAATGTTTTAATGTCGGGCCATTGTCGCAGACAGTGGCCCAGCATTAAACCCTTATTGCGTTTCTTGGTATGGACAGTAGAAAATTTTGAAATGCTACATTTGACAATTAAAATACCAGTTGCAATTCCAGTCAAACACACAACGTCGAGTAAATGCTGTTTTATTGTTGGGTCTGCGTCACGGACAGTGATATAACACTAAGCCAAAAAAAAAGAGTCAAGTCAATGTGTTCACTCTTGGCCATTTGAAAATGCTTCCAATTGACAAACGGGTGGGGGCCCTTTCACGCCGGGGTTCGGTTCCCGGACTCGGCGGTTTGAAAGAAACAAAAAATGTTTTTTTCCCATCCACGTGTGAAAGTCAGTATTGTGGGGAGCCTCCGTGACCGAGAGGTAGTGTGCTCGGCCTCAGACCGCCAGGGCTCGAATTTCGAATCCTGTGTCTGGAGGACAGTGTCATCTCAATCATCTCACCATCCTCAGGAGATTCTCCTGGCCCAGTTTAGCCTATATGTGCACAAAGGTGGCCTAAAGCCCGATTCATTTCATTTCCAATTGACAAACATCTTTTAAACGCAACATTTAATAATTGAAATGCATTTAGATACTGCTGTTTCAATGGCAGGCCAGTGTTGCAGACGGTGCCCTAGCATATGCTGGTTGTTTGCTATGAGCAGCTGAAACCTTTTACATACTAAAATATATTTTGCTGATATTTCAGTCATAATACAATATCGTCGCCCGTAAGTTGCCGTAAGTCAGTCATTTTATTTCGATTCACCCAGAAAATGACACAGTGTGGCATCATATCACCGTGGAGAACTGTACCAAATATTGTAACGATCGTGATTGGTGATCTGTATAAATTCAGACAATTAAATATTTGTAAGTCACTTTGCATTTTTTTTTAAATCATTTGCACCAGCCTGTATCTCCTCGAATGTTCAATATTTTACAAATCTGTTTTTGGTAGCATGTTCACGTGTACAAACTGGTTAGTTGAATATTGGTGTTGTATTTTTAACATTCGTAGTTTGTTCGCGACAGCTTTGGGAAGGTCGGAGGGGTCGCATTTCTCAAAATGCATTAGAGCCGCCCGTAAGTCGCCCTAGCTCAGTCATTTTTATTTAGATTTATCTAAAAAATGATACTATGTGGTATCACATCACTGTGAAAAACTGTACCCAATATTGTAACGATCGTGATTGGTGCTCTTTATAAATTTAGCCAATTAAGGATTTTTAAGCCGCTTTTCAATTGTTTTAACCCATTTTCACCAGCATGTATTTCCTCGAATGCTCAGTATTTTACAAATCTGTTTTTGGTAACATGCTCGATTATACAAACTAGTTTTTGAATATTTGTGGTGTATTTTAAACAATTGTAATTTGTTTACGACAGCTATGGGAAGGTTGTGGGGGGTCGAGTTTCTCTTAATGCATTAGAACCGCCCGTAAATCCCCCTCTCAGTCATTTTTATTTAGATTCACCTACATGTAAAAAAAATCACACTGTGTGGTATCACATTACTGAGAAAAACTGTACCAAATATTGTAACGATCGTGATTAGTAATCTTTATAAATTTAGCCAATTAAGGATTTTCAAGTCGCTTTTAATTTTTTTTAAACCATTTTCACCAGCCTGTATCTCTTCGAATGTTAAATATTTTACAAATCTGCTTTGGTAACATGTGCGCTTGTGCAAACGGGCTATTGGAACATTTGTGTTGTAGTTTTAACATTCGTAGTTTGTTCACGGCGGCTTTGTAAATGTCGGAGGAGTTGTATTTCTAATAATACATTAGCGCCACCCGTAAATCTCCCTAAAGCAATCATTTTTTTTCTGACTCGCTTTAAAAATGACACAGTGTAGCTTCATATCACTGTTAGTAACTGTGCCAAATCTTGTAGCGATCGTGATTGGTGATCTGTATTAATTTAGACAATTAAGGATTTTTAGGGCAAATTTATCTGTTTTTGGTAACATGTACGCTTGTACAGACTGGTTATTAGAACATTTGTGTTTAATTTTTAACATCTGTAGTTTGTTCATAACGGCTTTGTGAAAGTCAAAGGGGTGGCATTCCTCATAATACTTCGTACTTTGGAATTTGTAGTTTCTACTTTGGAATTTGTACTTCCTACTTTCGAATTTTGACTCACTACTTCCGAATTTACACTTCCTACTTCGTCATTTGTACTTCCTACTTCCGAATTTGTACTTCCTACTTCCGAATTTGTATTTGAAGTCCGAATTCTGAAGTCTAAATTTCCAATACAAAAAGGCTGAAAAAAAACAATAAACAAGATCTCAATCAATCTGCCATAATAAAAATAACAAACAAAATTTAAAATGGCTGTCAAAAAAGCATAAGACCAAGTCCAAACATTATTGTTACCTGAGAAGTCACAATTATTCTCTAGTTTCAATCTGGTTGTGCTTATAGTCCATGAGCAGGGACACACAAAAAAAATCTTTCAACCGGCAGACTATCTACAATCTGAATTGACAGAATGGTAGAATATCTATGCAGGAACAACGCCAGGTAGTATGTAAAATTAAATTGTGGTATCAGTTTTTTTGTACAGCCCATTTTCTAACATAGGGGGTGTATTTCGCTAAGTTCGTCAAAGTGGAGGTCAAGTTCGAAAAATAGCCATATCTTTGCTATGAATGGGCCAATTCTAAGATTGTGTATTGTGATAATATACCAACTTATATCAAGTCACATCTCAATAGTAAATACGCTATGGATTTTTTCTTAAATCTTCACAAGAAATGAAACATAAATTAAACTAAGCGTATTGGCTAAAACTGCATTATATTATCAAAATAATCAGTGCTTCGGGGAAAAAGTAAGATTAAATTTGATTCCATGGGTGTAACTTTAATGGGACTTAGCTCACTTCATGCAGCATAGGCCTACGGTCCTGGTGATTTTTTGATATATTCTAGTGGTCATTGAAACCACCCGAACCTGTTTAGATTTAGGAGGTTTAAACTCTGCTGTTCTAGTTTACCAATGTACACATGGAAATTTCATTCCCATTAAAATGATATATTGCATGTTGCAGTGGTGTTGCACATACGTTGAAACATAATTTTATTACACAGGAATGAAAATCAGAAACTAAACAAAATAGTCAACATGGTCAATGAAAACGACTAAATAAAACATAATTATCGCCCATATCTCCATGTGGCCTATGTTTTCTGAAGCCAGATATGTATTTGTTTACCACCCAGTGGTATTTAGATTTATATGTGTTATGCATCAATAGGCAAGCATTGCGTCAGCGCCTCGTGTTTGCTGAGATACAGCAGCCCCGCAATTTTCAAATGAATTAAAAAAGACGATTATTTCCGGGGTGTCGGCAGCGTGTCGCTCTTTATTCAGCGTATTGGCAGCGTGTCGGCGATGTTAGTAGCGCAGCGGCAGCGAAACTTGGCGTGTCGGGCCGATACGCTAAAACGGCCTGGTTAGAACCCTGAATTTATAAGTTATATTCTCACAAAACACAATCTTACCTAAGGCCAGACGGAC
Organism: Flabesymbios commensalis; assembly: GCA_964017125.1. Lineage (NCBI taxonomy): Eukaryota > Metazoa > Annelida > Polychaeta > Terebellida > Flabelligeridae > Flabesymbios > Flabesymbios commensalis. The sequence continues at coordinate 101,941,578 of OZ024902.1, forward strand.
CCAAACGTTAGATAAGGTAATACTGAGTGTATTGTTACTAAAAATGTAAGAATTGGTCCTTTCATTGCAAAGATATGGCTATTTTTCGAACTTGCCCTTCACTTTGATGAACATAGCGAAACACACTTCCTACATGTTAAAAATGGGCTGTACAAAAAACTGATACATCAATTTGTTTGTACATATTACATATTACCAAAGGTCCATTCTACCATTCTGTCAATTCAGATTGTAGATACTACGCCGGTTGAGCGAACTCACTAAATAGAGCCCCTACAAAAACTAGCTCCTGGACTACTACGGAATGCATGCACATTGGTTAGCACACATATTTTCATTGAAAAATACCGGTTGCTATTAAAGGACTAAGATATCAGCAGTGTTCAGTAGGGCGTGTCTAAGCTATCAAAGTGGCAGGCAGTACCAGGTGATAATAAGGTAACAGCAGTACGATGCGTTGGTTCAATATTGGGCCACTGTCTATGCCATTTGCCCACGATCAAACCAACATATGATCAGCGTATCGTGCTCAGGGAGGGGAACATGCCCTAATAATATTTTTAGAGTATCACCGGTATCTCTACCATCGTTGACATTACCACTAACTGCGCGTATTCACAGTAAACACGGGACGTCCCGTATACTCTTCAATAACTTTACGTTATCCCAAAGAAATAAAGATAGATTGAATTAATCCGTCTATCATATATGATTTTTGTTTTTGTAAGGTCTATTCCACTGATAACGGTTCCATTCTCTTTTCTCCATATAACTATTTATATCTTGACAAATGTATAGATCAATTATCGTGGTGATTGCTGAAGTGGGCAATTACGAGACCGTGAAACGATTACTATTTCAGATTTGTTCATCTTTACATTCAAACCACATCGCCACAACGTTCGTTATTTCGGTTATTGAGTTTCTCGATTATTTTGGATAACTATAGATTGCGTTTATTCGTGGTCAGCTTGACACTTGTGTCGATAAAATGAATGCTAAATTTGGATATTAAATCAGTCACTACACAAGACTTTATTAATTAAATTCACACCTGAGTAAGCATCCCAGCAAACGATAATTTTTGCGATTGAAGTTCAAAGTCATGTAGGCTAATTATACCTATAATTTAAACTGGCCGAGTTTTGGACCAATACATGATGTTGACGATTCATCTGTAAAGCGCAAGTTTCGATCTACAGCAAATCGCCAAGCTGTTTAATTGGAATTTTCATCCACTTGAAGTTGTGCCTCGCTGACGCGATTCACAACTTCAAGTGAGTGGAAATGATTCAGATTTGACAAAATGGAGGTAAACGATTTTAAAATCTTCCTTATTGATGTCACGTTTTATCTTTAACATGTTCAAATGCTGGCATTTAAGTGCTAATAATAAGTAAAAAAATAATCGGAACCCGTTGGTTAAAGGATTAATATAAGGTCGCGGCGATTGCCAGAGCGATCCTCTCATTATGGACACCTTCACTTGGTACTGAAAGCTAGGATCATAATCATTATTTCATACTAAATGAAATGTAAGTTGAACTAGCAGATTCTTTATTGGTCAATATGTTATGTGAGAAGTAGTTGATTGGTCGATATGTGAAGTGACAGTCGTTTGAATGGAAAAATGTATTACTAACAATTACAAGTAGTTAACCACAATACTGCCCTGTTAATAGACACTCTGTTGTCTTAAGTTGTGTCTTTGAAACATGTTATCATTCCCTAGCAAATCCACATAAGTCGGTCTTTATCAGGAGCCTGAGCCTGGTCCTAAAGACCGACTTATGTGGAGCTCAAAGTTTTTGATAATTTCTCAATAAATTTAAGTGACCTCACATGAATGTTAAGGTTTGGATATCACCACCTATTAGTGGTGTTTAATCATGGGGGTTGTACATACCTCTACGCAGCTATAACTACTATTTAAAACGCGACATTAGAGCGTGAACAGGGTCATATCATAAGCTTGCTGTATATCACCAACTTTCCAGTGATCAGCAGTTAGTTACAGTCAGTTACCAGATCTTTACAAGTTCCTTCATCCATGATTTGCCTGAACTGGAGCTTGGCTTCAATGTATGTTTTTGATTTGATTTGATTTAAACTCAATCAGCTTTTCAGCTTATTGACGGGCAACACTGTGTTAATACAGTCTTTGTTGTTGCAGTTAATAGCAAAGTAGACTTGGCATTAACCGCGACGATGCTCCGTGTACAGGAATATAATGGTAACATCACTGGAGGGTAAAATAGTATAATTGTCAAGAAATAATAACAAACTTATATAGATAATCACTTGATAGTGGTAAAAATCGTCAGATACAATGAATCAATGCTGGTTCAATGTTGGGCCAGCGTTGTAGACGGTGGCCCAACATTAAACTAGCTTTGACTAGATGTATCGTGTTTACTGGTTTATAATAGTTCATTGTGAAAAGGATTACGAACAGCATTGATTGCCACTAGTTGTGGGGGGGGGGGGGGGGGGTTGTGAGGTATATGAGAAAATTATAACATGTTTTTTAGCTGACTTTGGGATAGAGCATTAAGAAACACCCAAACGATATTTTTACACATTTTTGCAAACATAATGCCACATTTTGTCATTGAATATATTCAGGACAAAACATAGGAGCAGTTATGATTTTTTTTCAGAAAACATGAACCCACCCTTACATGTTGAGAGTTTTGTAAACGCGAAACGAGTCTGTCTGCAAGAATTGTCAGTTGAGGTAGCATATTGCGTGGTCGGGACACTTTGCACAGTAGGGAGTGTAATATACATGTATAAACAAAACATTGTTTATTTCATGGGGTGGGGGTAAGACCCGTTCACCCAGTATATAAGGTGGGATGTATCTTTCTTATTTAAATAATAGTAATAATAGTAGTTATTTTATCTCTGGTTTTGGTGTGTGAATACATATGTCTATTATGTATAGTATTATTAATATGTATATTTCTTTCAGTTTTGTTTAGGCTATACTTGTACATATATTTTATGTATAGTATCATGACTATAATCTATTATTTACAAAATGAAATATTTCTTGACTAATCCATGCCATTATAGGCTATCCTAAGTGAAAGTAAAACATGTAAATAAAAGCAGAAATGCGGGTATAGTAATGATATACGGAATCTTCGCATGTTCATCCAGCATAAATAGATATTTTTTATATTCTCTGATGTGCACTCATCTGCAGAAATGCCTTTACCTGTATGAGAGAGACATCGCTCGAGAGGTGCAGTAGTAGAAGTAGTAGTAAATTGATGCTTAACATCACTTTTTGGCCAGCACAATAATTTAAGTCACATTGTAATAGGTTAAAACAGTCCATCCCGTTGATGTAATGAATTATGTACACATGATGACCTGAGGGTGGGGTGATAGGGCATGGTCGGTCATTGAGACTATTTTCCTTCTCTCCACCGATAAGGGGTTCTGGGCATGTCTAGGAGAGCATATTCAAATCATTCAACTATTGCTATGCCGGAATCAGATAGATGCACATATATATTTAGTTCCACACATCTTGAAGTGATTTTGGTTGTTGCTAAACACACGTTTGCAGTGATAATGTAGGTAACTGGGTAATGTACCAGTATTTGTTATGATATTTTTACTGATGTGCTTTACATTTCACCTGGTATTGATTATATGGCATGAATTAGTGAAGGAATATTACATTTTGTGAATAATATATTATGATGTTTGACATGACAATGTTAATATGAAGATGACATTTGCTATTATTTCTTAATAATTAAAGCTTCAGTGGTCAATTCCACATTAACTGAATATAGTTCATAGAACACATGTATCGGGTTTGAACAACACATTGAATGTCATATTGGAAGAAATCTAAATCTAATATAATATTCACAGTTTGGCAAAGAAATCACCAAGGCGTTATTTCAGATCATAAAACAAGACGGTCTTTTTTCCAATGTCGGTTGAAAATGTACTTATGTTGCTTAGTCGTTTGTGCTGTGGTGTTGGCCATATCAACTTTCCAAAATAATATACGCCCATCCCAGCAAACATGAGACGTTGGTCCAACGTTGGTTTAGTGTTGGCTCAACGTCTACGTCGCTGGCCCAACGTTGGGCCTACGTCTCATGTTTGCTGGGATAATTATGTCACGTGCGTCAAACCTCAGACTCCAGAGAATGATTCCAGACCTTTTATATATAAGAATCGCAATAAAAAAAGTGACCTCGTAATAATTATCGTTCTATCTTTATTACGCGATAGCTTAATTACGTGGGAACGTAATAATTATATTTCTGTTACTTTTTCGATGCTGGATATGGGTCACCGCATGTGCAGAATCCTTTTGTATCAAAGGTTTTTATTTACGTTTAAATATAAATAATTGACCAAGAGTAGGAAATGTAACTATAATGATAAGTTTATCCATATTGCTGCATACAGTACAATAAACTGACTGAGAAATCTTTCTTCTTGGCCTTGATAAGTCAGATATAGAATGAGACGGGTATCCTGGAACTTCATCATAATAGAATATAAAAGACAATATCTTGATAATAACGGATAGTATGTCTACCCTTTTAGTGTCAAACAAGAATACTAGCATGCCGAACAATGTAATGTATCCAGGGAGCATTAACCCTTACAACGCTGAAATAATTTTATAAAATTATGGAGACCAAAGGCTTTATTTCTATTTGAGATCATCATAAATGTCCTTGTCGGCTCTTTCTGATTCATTTGAACACCTATGTTATGGGTCTACGGCCATTAGAAACATTTGTACTCTTACAGTGTGGGGACCGACTTTAGTCGTCAGAATCTGACGTCTACAGACGTCAGATTCTGACGACTAAAGTCGATCCCCGCGCTGTAAGGGTTAACCCTTACCACGCTGAAATATTTTGTATAAACCATTGATACCAAAGGGGTTTTTCAATTTGAAATCATGACAAATGACTTAGTTAGCTCTTTGCGCTTCATTTGAATACCTGTGTCATGGGTCTACGGCCATTGTACATTTCTGAATTATATTAGTCGGGGACTGTTTTTATACGTCAGATTTGTGATAAAATATTACTAGACTATAATGCTATTTTTTATCGAAATTTGTCTCACTGAGCTTAAAAGGCCTAATACTTGTTTTTTTCAGGATTTGGCCCTAGTACAACACTTTTATCTGGCTCAGTTTTCGACACGGAATGGCATTTATCATATCCTCACAGAGTAAGTCAAAATATTACATCATCCCAACAAACACAAAATATTTGTATAACATTTGTACAACGTCGGCACAGCGTCTTTGACGTTGGTCCAACATCGTACAAATGTTATACAAATATTTTGTTTACTGGGATTTACACCACACTGTAGTTGTCCTCTTAGTCTAGTCAGGTGAGTGTCACAGACAGATGTGATATCGTGAAGATGCGACGCCCACATATTGCTTCTCCTGGCTGAAAATACTTTACTACTCTCATTCTTATGCGTAGAGAGTGACTTAACAAAATGGTACCCATACATTCTTTCATACACACATTCGGTGATCAATACAATGCATAATGTTATAAACTAGACACACTATGTAATTATTACATCATTCAAAGTAGCCTACACTGAGATATGTATATCATTCCATTAATAGAATGACGGGAATCACACCCGGCATTTGCATTTTTTGCATAATGTGAACATATATAAGCGGAGTAACTTTGCTTACTGACAAGCATATTCAAAAGGCCGAGAAAAATGGCTGACTGGTTAAATCATGTCGCTCAGTGGGGAGGGTAATTACCACAGGGTAGGCTTCTGAATGGATGACGTCAACAAAGCATTATGATAGTGCGGTGAAGTGTTTGAGCTATTACCAACACAATTCTGCTTCCATCCAAGCAAACGCCATACAATGATTAACGCAATATCGGGTGGATGTATCGTGTTTGCTTGTGGAGCATCCATGGCCGAGAGGTAGCGTGCTTGGCCTCACATCGCCAGGGCTCGAATTTCGAATTCTGTGTGTGGAGGGCAGTGTCATCTCATTCATCTCACCATACTCAGGAGGTTTTCCTGGCCCAGTTTAGCCTAAGTATATGTGTACAAAGGTGGCCTAGAACCCCATTCATTTCATTTCATTTATTTGGATGGAAGCAACATTGAAAGGAATGCCAATTTTCTGCAATAGAGGTCAATAATGTAATATTACATTTTTGCTTTAGGATTTTATTTGGTAGCAAACCTAAAGTACCAGTAGTCCTATGTGAGTAAAAATGGGAAACATTGACCAGGTGTTGGTTTAACAATGGGTCTAGGCCCGTATTCTCCTACGAGTTACGATACATCGTACCTTGTACGTAAATACGGGCCAACATTAAACAAACCTAAATCTGTACAAAATGTTTGATGTGTTGTCACTGGTCATTTTATTGGGATTATTTATTTAAGTGTTTGTCAATAAGAGTTGAGTTTGATTTGGGGCTATAGATGATATTATATGGAAATGCTACTGGAAAGCTACAATACAGAACGCTGCTGTATACAGGACAACGCGAACGCAGCATAATATAATAACACTACTAATTTATTAGATAAATCAAAATGTAACATATTGATATAATCTAGATAAAATCTATATATTCTATATAGATATTTTTGACTTGTCGTTTCAAATCCTTTATATTAGCATTTTGAATTTAATGCTATTATAATACATGACTAACACAGTTACAAGGATAACTTGAACGTGATGCTTGTCAGTTCAGGATTACAGAAAAACTGAATATTAGAATGTTTCGTTTGATATTATTTCAATTATTCCACAGGGTGGTTATCAAATAAAAATTTATGGTGACGACGGTAATGTGGCCCACCATCTGACGCCTGCAGGCTCCTACATTGGAGGCGATGACACCACGTAAGTAAAACAATACCCAACAAGCACCATATGTTAGCCCTTATAGCGCTGACATATTTATGGTATAAACCATGGGATCTAAAGGGTTTTTTTTTTCAATTTGAAATCATTATTAATGGCTTAGTTAGCTCTTTCCGCTTTATTTGAATACTTATGTTATGGGTCAACGGTCATAATAAATACTTTATTTCTTTCAGTGCGGGACCGTCTTTAGACTACAGAATCTGACGTCTGTATTCTGACGTTTAAAGACGGTCCCCGCGCTGAAAGGGTTAAAATTGGCATTGGTTCAACGTGTCGTGTTTGCTGGGTAAAATATCGTATCGTCTAAACCCGGACACAATATTGTATTTGCCACACAATAAGTGGGCCACGGAGATTTTTATTTTGAATTTTATTTGGAATTATCTTCATGTTAAGGGGTTTTGTCAAGTTAAAACAAATAAAAAAATCCGAGAAAAACTTGGACGTGGGTGGGTGGGTCAAGCCCCAACTCGGATTTTTTGTTTGTTTTTGGAACTTTTGTGTTTTTTTTGTGTTTTTTTTTGCTGTACATGTTTTAAAAAAATATCGGATAGGGGGTGGGTGGGTGAGATCTGGCCAATCCGAGTTTTTCTCTGATTTTTGGATTTTTTAAAACTTGACAAGACCCCTAAGTAGGTCTATACTTTCTTAAAGCAATAAGTGCGACAATAGTCGTTTTAAATGTCCTTTCCTGTTAAGAGGTTAAATCACTGTCAGTGGGAATAAAATTAGTCCAAATAATTGGTCTCAAATAAAACAAATAATGTTCACCCACTTGAAGTTGTGGGTCGCGGTAGCGAGATACAACTTCATATGTGGGTAAATAATTTTTTTTGTTTATTATATTTTTTAGCGCCATGATGGTTAATGAAATAGTCGCTGCCACAGAAACATATTTATGAACATTTAAATAATGGTAATAATGATTTTAAATGACTCCACCCCATGTATACCTGTCTGTGGGATTTTTAAATAAGTTTACGCTTATACTCTGATTAACTTTTCATAATATAAGCGTTGGTCCTGCTTGGGAATGACATCAAAATGTGTATATTTAGAAATATAGCTATATTAAGGGGACAAGCCCAGGTCTAAAATAATCAAAAAATCGGTGATTAGGCTTTTTAATATGACCACATGATGTAAACATGTCCATAAACTAGAACTGCAAAAGTTTTTTTAATTTTTGTGCTGCGCACTTACCAGTTAGGCTAGATATAGAGACTAAATTCCCGTATTTCTTATTTTTGACATGTTTGTCAATAATAAGAAATCAGGAATTTCGTCTCTATATCTAGCCTAACATCATATAGTCATATTATTAGGCTAAAATAAAAACACCGATTTTTTGATGATTTTAGACCTGGGAATGTCCCTTTAAAATTTATAATATTTCTAGTGATGTCTTTCATGAGGAAATTTAATATCACCCTGTGAACCCATGTATATCTAGGAAGATTTAGTTGATGAGTAAAAAAATTAGAAAAATACTTGAATAATAAAAATCAACATGAAAATGTACACTCTGATTGCATTTATTTCAATATAGATATATATAACTTCAGCATCAAAACATTTCTGAAAATAATTTGCTATCTAATACATAGTATCTAAAATAATTATTGTTTTCCAAATGTAGACCAGCCAGAAACGTATTTTTGGAACGTGTTCTTTTTAATAAATATTTGCAGTAGATCAGTACATGATTACAAAACAGGCCAAAATTTTGCACCAATTGGAAAAGTTAATGAGGGCGACGAATTAAAAAACTTTTGGCCAATTTCTGTGAAAATTAATGTAAAAAAATAGCTGGAACAATGTTTTTATCTCCTGACTTTTACATTGGAGATAGGATACATCGAATGCGAGCGCTGGACCGGAAAAAATACAAAAAAATTGTTGGTAATGCGCGGCCTTAATCTAATGCGCACGCTCATCTAAAACAGAAAAAATGGTGGTATTAGGTAACAGAATATCTGTGCACATTTGATGTCTATATATAGTGAGCGTTTTAGGTTTCTCTAATACATGTCAATGTATATCATTGTTTGCACGGGTCTGATAATCTTTGCATAGCTATAAGCATACTTTTAAGACTAAAGTCACAGTTTATATTAGAGTCTATATTATTACAAGTGTATGTGACCAGGTTGTACAGACAGTGGTCTAAGACTGAGATAACGTACAAACTGTGGGGGGGGGGGGGACTACTCTAAGATTGATGTTATTTGTAGTTTTATTGTGGTTTTATAATTGTAAAATATAAGTCAACTCTCTTACGCAATCACCACCGCCTTCACTCAAAATGTAATTAAAGAAATATTATTTTGACAATTTCACGGGCTTTTGTTTTTGCTCTTTTGGCATGACGATGCAATTTACTAATTTACTGCATTTACAATGTAAAGGACACAATTACACAATTTGTTTCAAGCATCTCCATGTTGAATGTATGAAAATCATTCATGAATGAAGGGGCACTGATGATTAAGGAGGGTGGGATAACTGCAAGATATATGCCTATAGGTGGGGGTCGCAGATGCTCGAGTGATAAATCAATTAACAATTTCTTCTCATTTTGCACGAAACAAACATATTTTTTAGATTTTTATTGCTGATTTTTACATGGTTGCTTGAGGAAGGTAAGGATGTGGCCTGACATTGTGGGATGGTTTGATCTAGATTGGTGGTCTCTTCAGTCACATGACTTGTTTTCTGGGTCACCGCTTGACACAGATTCTGATTTTTATGATGTTGGCAGGGCACAGTCTTACTCGGTGTCGCTACCTGCTGGATACACGTGTGACCACTGCTTCATCCAGCTTCTGAGACAGGCCACAGAATGGGGTGGTGGATACCGCTTCTGGAGCTGTGCTGATGTCACGATTGTCGACTGTAAGCATCTCAGTAGTATGGAATGGACTTTGGCCCCATCGGCCAAAGTCCATCCCATTCTACTCATCTCTCACCTAGCAAACACGAGACCTTGACACGATGTTGTTTTGATGCTATGCCAGCATCGTATATGGTGGTCCAGCAATAAAATTAATATTAATATATAAATAAACATTAATATATAACAGGTGAATATCCTGTGTTGTCTGGGTAACATCATTCAGCAAAAAGTGTCTGCATAAATACCAGCCCTTTGAATTTGCGTGCTGATGTGCCACTTTGAAAAGTAGCATATAAGTATGTTTGACCCTTTACCCAAAATGCAATTCCATCATGTGACTAGATTGTTACTTAAATTTCATACCAACTTACCAGAGCAGTTAATAAAACACAGAACTGTATATATATATATATATATCAAGTCCGGATAATGGTATTGTGTAATCTACTAGCGGCTGTATACATCCAGACAAAAGACTGCTCCAACCACGGCACATTTACCAGCAACAAGTGTCACTGTGAGAATCTTTACTCAGGGGATGACTGCCAAAACAAAGGTTTGGTAAAATAATACTACAAAATATTTCCAAATGTGTTCATGTAAAAACTACTGTGTGCTTTTAAAGATATTGTACCATTATCTTCTGATTTTGAACATTTGTAACGAGCTATTCTATGCAATACAAAATTCTTATTTTAAGAGAAGTTATATTAAGAGCTGTATCTTCACGTAATATTTTTGGATTCAATAATATTACATTTAAAGCTATGATGGGGCCTATCATAACGTTGAGGCTAGATGAGTTGTCAAGAACATTAAATTTACAAAGGTTTGGAACTAAAAATTAGTCATGCATGAACAATAATTTGAATACATTACTTTCACAAATTCGTTCTCTCTGCTATTCAGAATAATGATTGATCGGAATTTTGGGTATAATTTCTGTTAAAATATATATACTCCAAAACAGCAACATTAATGTTATTCTTTTAGTATATTCTAGATCAGCACTATTCACAAGAAATGAATCTGTCCTGTGCATAGACATGAAAATCCATAAAAAATATTAATTGACGAGACAAATCAGTCAGCTGGAAAAATCACAATTATATTTAAAAATGCAATTTAATAATTCATTTATTCTATTGCATGAAATATACTCTTAAAAACAAATTTTGGAAATCCTTATAAAGAAAGTTCATCTATTCTTCGACATTATCATACATACATTTATCAAGTATTATTATAAATTATGCATAAATAAAAGATGACACGTGAATGTCTGCCTTTAACATCACAATTCTTCAATTTAATTTCGGTTTCTAAAAGCCATTATTTGGAAAATGCACGAAAAAAGCTACAAACAAAAATATCAGATATAACATGAAACAAAGTGTCGTTGTTATTTGTATTTCTACTTTGTGGTAGACGAGTGTTGGATTGATACTGATTGTGGTGCTAATGGTAGGTGCGAAGACGTCAACAGGAAGACATACCCTCGTCAACAATGCTTCTGTAAACCAGGCTGGTTTGGAGAGAAATGTGAGAAAGGTAACCACCATATCAACGTTACAGTCAATTATAATAACTGCGTAACAAGATAGAGATATCATGCGGCACACTGTTCTCTCATTGCTTCAAGTAGACACTATAATGTGTTCATGACAATATTCATGTGTTTCTTTTCTAATAGAATCCGTGCTGAGATCTACCGAATTTAATCCAGACGACTATCACATGAAGGAGCTGTCAGTAAACCCGGTCTATAACATATATTATAGAGTTTTAGAGGTGAGAGAACTCATTAGACAAACATGTATGTATGTAGATATATATTTACTATATCACTGAGGCCATTACATATGACATAAATAGAGACTTTAATATTATCATGATTATATATATAAACTTTTTTTTTAGGAAACACAAGAGCTGGAGGTAGCCTTACAGACAGAAGGAACAAGTTATGTAGCTGTGGGATGGAGACCACAGAGTACGTTTTTTTAAATTATGTGACTAGTTTGATTACATATAAAAGAATTTATCAATTTATTTTGTTGTGTAACTATAATATTCACAATTGCAGGTGCTCCGGGGAATTGTCGTCTAGCATTCCCGGTCTTGGCCAAGGAAGGTGATTATGTGAATTTGTATATTTTCTCAAAAATCAATGAATGAATTAAAACATTTCAATAGTTGGTACCTAGCTGTGAAATCCTAACAATGGTCCAGTCTGGAAATAAGTTGTCATATAGGCGTCAGATTAACGAGAACAGCAAGATTAACGAGGGCAGGTTAACAAGGTCTGCCTTTCAACAGGTAGACTGTACAAGTTACTGATATTGAGTTTGGATAGTTGATAATGTTTATATCGGTCATTCCACTATTTTCCCTCTTATAGCACATATTTAAGATAATGTGATTATTTTATTTTATCGAAGCATATATTTCACTTTCCAAGCCAAATATGTAACCCTCGTAAAGTTATTACTTGCAAATCAACAAACAAAGAACAAAACACCAGGTTATTGGATATATGAAGTCTTTTTATTATAAAATCTAATTATAAATATAGATACACAATTATTTGCAATACAAATAAAAGTCTATGCCCAATATAACTACTCCCAAGTGATCTCTTACTCCTGCATATTCAAATCTTCACTGCTTGGATATATCAATGTCCAATGTCAATGTCTAATTATAAATATATATATACACAATTATTTGCAATACAAATAAAAGTCTTTATGTTTTGTGATGTCATAGACAACAGTAAAATTACATTCTTTTTCGAAAATTATATAACAATAAATTAGATAAATATTTATGAATTTATCCTGAGTTGCAAAATATATTTTAATAGTATTCGTCATGATAAACATTTTCTGCAATAATAATTCATATTTTACATTAGGTTTCGTGCATCTAGTATCCTAGAATAGCAGTGTCTTCACCCACCATTTTGGAAATTACTTTAAAGTATTACCTCAAAACACTGGCAAAGAAAATGACCGAAAACATCACAATTCACAATACAAGATAAAGAAACACCACAATACAGCAATGCTTTAATGTGGAGCTGAGGAGGTGGCTGGAAAAAAACTTAATAAAAGTAGCTGGAGAAGTGTTTCTCTTGAGCAACGCTGACAAGTGCCAAGCATCTGTATCTGTCTATGCCCAATATAACTACTCCCAAGTGATCTCTTACTTCTGCATATTCAAATCTTCACTGCTTGGATATATCAATGTCATATAATCGATTATATTATAAACCTCACATCCTCACTAAAATTTCTCCACTGGCCTTGAACCCACCTGTTGCTTTTATAATTAGGCTATAGATCAAATTTAACCATGCAAACCTGACATTGAGTGGATTATAACCTTCGGTAATCGTCCTGTATATATTACAATAAAAGACCACAGCTCAAAACACTATCTTCATATTTGCATGGACTAAACGTCATTACATGCTACCAGACGTAATATTTACACATATATTGACCCTTTCATAAATGATTATCCATACAGGTGGGCCCACAACCATACACCAGTACTAAGAGTGTTAAAGTGTATTGTTAAGTTATTTCATAAATTAATAATATTATTTTATGCACTGATATATTGACGACTGCGATTGCCCTGAAAACAGCTGAATTTTCTCCTATTCCTTTATACATCACGTGTAAAACCAAACGTATATAACAGACATAGGTGGTATAACTGGAAATGTGAAATTACACGCCTGATAACATATACAATGACACAAAATATTATTGTTGCTATCAGTGACATTCTTTTGTGAAAAGCTTCAAAATCACATCAATATTCAGAGGAATATATTCCTTCACGAAAATAGTATATAACTAACAATGTATAATTGTTTTGTCAGGAAATACAGGGGGAGAAGCATCTGGTGAGGGGGAGGGAGAGCCATCTGGAGAGGGAGAAGGAGAGGGAGAGCCATCTGGAGAGGGAGAAGGAGAGGGAGAGTCATCAGGAGAAGGAGAGGGTGAAGAAGTATCTAAGTATCATGGATGTAAGTTTCTTTTATTATCACATAGCATTGTACTTATTATTAGTTCTTCCGGTACGTTTGTCATGCTCAGCATCATAAATATTGTATATTTCTAGCTTGGGAATGGCCAACTGATTGTGCAGATGATGCATGTGACTACATGATTGGTTGGATTATTGATTACGGCAAAACTATCAGATTTGATATCACAGCTCGTCAAGAGGATTCTAAATGGACCGGTGTTGGTTTCTCCAAATCTGGCCGAATGGTTTGTATACTCATATTCATGCAAATGTAATATAACATTCTTTCACAAATAAATTTTAATCATGACATTTACAACTCTTGATTTAATGGGAATGATTATGTGCAGTACAAGGCAATTTAGTTTTACCCTAATTTATTACGGACAGAAGTGGTCATGTGTTGCTGATTGAAATGTGTTTTTGCCACATAGGCTAGATATATAGACGAGGTTTACCCCCGTAGTTATCCTTCAGAGAGATGGAGGAGAAATCAGAAACCTACACCAAAAAAGTGGATTTTCATATTGAGAACGCTTTGTATTTAGATATAGTCAAAAGTCAATTACATTTATCTGGATGCAGCCAACCTCGTATATCGGCCTTGTAGCAAGTATTCACTGCAGGTTGATCAGCAGGTATGATGCTGCTGCATGGAGAGTTTACAAATAAAGACTTCACCATCCACACGATCCCGAAACTGTGTCCAATGTTGAAGCAAGGATTTTATATTTGGCGAGCTTGCCAGGATTCGAATGTGGAATATTCTTTAATATGATAATGTGTTCTGTAGTACTAGTTTTATACAATATGTTTTAGGGTTGTTGTAAAAATGCCCTTTCAATGACTAAAGATTCTAGATTTATTTTAATTAAGAATATTGTGAGGTTTGCAGTTTTCTCAAATTTCTTATTTTTAATGTAGGAAGAATCAGATGTTGTGTATGGATGGAATACGGGTAAAGGAGCAAAGATATTTGATGGGTAAGCATCATTTTATTGATGCAGTATTTAATTGCCTATTGTAGGAACAAACGATACTTCCAATCAAGCAACTATTATATTTCAAGTAGATGTCTCCTGTTCTCTACATCATATAAAAATATTATTATGCAAGTTGTATTTACATTGTGATAGCAAAGTAGAAAGCTAATAAATGATTCTGTGCTTGGATCTGGGTCTAGCTTTTATTAATCTGTGATAATTTTGAATAAGTTTGTATCCGAGTTCCATAGACATATAGATATAATATGGAGTTGTGAATTATTTTGAATCATTTTACATAATATATAGATCAATTTTTATTTTAACACTTGAAGCCCTTAATTTACAATACCAGTTTCAAATGAAAGAAATATCGGTGAACCGAAGAATGTGATGCTCATGATTGGTTTTGACATATTAATCAGATAATGCCAATAAACCAGTTGACACCTTGTTTTCATGCAAAGCTAAACATTATTTTGATTTATCACATTGTTTGTTAGATACATAGGCTATCGGTTCAGTACTCCAGAGATAGATGATTCAGATGATCTCACAAATTCCTCTATCGCCTATGAGAATGGGGTCCTATCTCTCTCTTTCACCAAACCATATAACAGTACAGATGAGCAAGATGCTAATTTCTTTGACGAGTCTTGTCATCACCTGCTACTTCCAGTTGGTGGAGGTGATAGGAAAAATAAAAATAATCAAATACGTCAACATGACAGCACACCAAAAATTACATCAAAGAAAATATGCTTTGAGAAGCCAGTGACACCAGGAGAGGGAGAGCCATCTAGAGAAGGAGAGCCATCTGGAGAAGGAGAGCCGTCTGGAGAGGGTGAAGGAGAGGGAGAGCCATCTGGAGAGGGAGAAAGAGAGGGAGAGCCATCTGAAGAGGGAGAAGGAGAGGGAGAGCCATCTGGAGAGGGAGAAGGAGAAGGAGAGGGGGAGCCATCTGGAGGGGGACAGCCATCTGGAGAGGGAGAACCATCTGGGGAGGGAGAAGGAGAGGGAGAGCCATCTGGTGAAGGAGAAGGAGAGGGAGAGCCATCTGGAGAGGGAGAAGGAGAGGGAGAGCCATCCGGAGAAGGCGAAGCAGAGGGGGAAGAAGTATCTAAGTATCATGGATGTAAGTTACTTTATTATCACATCGCATTGCATTTATTATTGGATATTTCTGTACGTTTGTCATGCTCCTTTTCATAAATATGGAACATATATTCATTTATATTTCTAGCTTGGACATGGCCAACTAATTGTGAAGATGATGCATGTAGCTACATGATTGGTTGGATAATTGATTACGGAAAAACGATCAAATTTGATATCACAGCTCGTCAAGAGGAATCTAAATGGACCGGTGTTGGTTTCTCCAAATCTGGCCTAATGGTTTGTATACTCATATTACGAAAATGTAATATAACATTCGTTCACAAGCACATTTTAACTATGACGTTTACAGTTCTTTATTTAACGAGACTATGTGTAGTAAAGGGCAATTTAGTTTTACCTCAATAAATAACGGACGAAGAGTGGCGATGTGATGCTGCTTGATATTTGTTTTTGCCACATAGAAAATTTATCATAAAAGGGGTTTACCCCAGTAGTTATCCTTCAGAGAGAGGGAGGAGCAATCGGAAACTTACATAAAGAAAGATGATTTTTAAATTGAGAACGCTTTGTATTCAGATCTAGTCAATTCCATTTATCTGGATTCAGCCAACCTTGTATACTGGCCTTGTAGCAACTATTCACTGCAGGTTGATCAATAAATCACTGATGACGCAAACCTGACTCCTTTAGAATGAGAACATGTAGCAAAGTCTGGTGGTCGTATTAATATTAGGATTATGACACTTCTGACTGGAATGAGCTCGCTTATATCTGCAACATGACAGCTTCCAGATATACATGTAGTAGCCAATTTAAACACAATACAGCGATCATGGTGATGGGTCTCAGCAATCCTCAGCTCTACATTTCAGACATCCCAGATGATCTACCGAATCTGCCATTAATCCAATGTTAACTTGTACTTTGTGCAACAAACCCAATCAATGGTTTTATTAATACAATTTTGAAAACTGTGATTGATCACATTGCGAAGAAGGGATCTGTCAAATGACAACATGCAAAGATAGAGCTAGTATCAAAGGCGATGTTGTCATGGAGCAAAACGACATTGATATTAGCAGGTTTTTTATTGATTTATTGATGTTATGCTAGCTGAGACTCATGCTGCAATTCAAGAAAGTACTGCACTGGATCGGCATACCAGTAAACTATGACAGTTCCCAGTTAATGTGAATGGATGTGAGTCACTCACACCATGTTGACGAAAGGCCCAGAGGTGGTACTCTGGTAAATGTAATATTTCTATTCAATATATGTAGTAATATAATTAGTTAGCAAAAATATAAAAGGGATAGTCCAAGTGAGAGGTGCGTGTTGTGCGCCAGTTGTGTGTATAAGTGAGTGTCAACCAAGCAAAGTTCGAGTCTATCAATGCCAGTCTTGAATGCCACACTATCAATCTCTATGATGCTGCTGCACGGAGAGTTTACAAATAAAGACTTCGCCATCCAGAATCAGTGTTATTATGATTCTGGAATCTTTTTCTCTTTATATAACCTTTCTGTTGACTTTTGGTTTCTTGCCATCTTTGCATGTCAAATGTTGAAGCAAGGGTTATATATTTGGTGAGCTTGCCAGAATTCGAGCTTGGAATCTTCTTAAATATGATAATGCGTTCTGTAGTACTATGTCTTACGGTTGTAGTAAAAAAAACTTTTCAATGATTAGATATTTCAGATTTAATTTAATTAGGAAGTGTTTGAGGTTTGCACTTTACTCAAGATTCTTATGTTTAATGTAGAAAGAATCAGACGTTGTGTATGGATGGAATACGGGTAAAGGAGGAAAGATATTTGATGGGTAAGCAGCATTTTTTATACAGTGTTTAATTGTCTATTGTGGGAACACACTATTAATAGATAATCATTGTCCTTATTTCAAAACACCTCAACATATATCAGCCTGGTCGTTTATAAATCCTGCAATACGCAGTGGCTTGGGAGACTTCCAATCCAGCGACTATTATCTTTCATAGTAGACTGTTCTCTACAATATATAAATATATATATATGTAAGCTGTATTTACATGGAATAGCTCACTATAAACGTGATAAATGATTCTTTCCTTGAATCTGAGTCTAGCTTTTATTATTCTATGATAATGTTAAGTGAGTTTCTATCTCAGCTCCATAGATAAATATAATATGGAGCTGTTATTATCAGGCTTGTAGGAATTATTTATTTTAAATCATTATACATCCATAATTCTTTTTTATGACTTGAAACCCTTAACTGCTTCGACAATTGCAGTATAAAATGAAAGAAATATTGGTGAGCCTAAGAATGTGGTACTTATAATCAGACAACGCCAATAAACCAGTTGACACCTCGTTTTCATACAAATCTTAACATTATTTTGATAAGCTAAATGCATATGTTTGGTAGATACATAGGCAATCGGTTCAGTACACCAGTGATTGATGACTCAGATGATCTCATAAACTCTTCCCTCACCTATGAGAATGGGGTTATATCTCTCTCTTTCACCAAACCATATAACAGTACAGATGAGCAAGATGCTAATTTCTTTGACGAGTCATGTCATCACCTGCTACTTCCAGTTGGTGGAGGTGATAAGAAAAATAAAAATAATCAAATACGTCAACATAACAGCACACCAAAAATTACATCGAAGAAAATATGTTTTGAGAAGCCAGTGACACCAGAGCCAGAGGGAGAAGAAGAGGGAGAGCCATCTGGAGAGGGTGAAGGAGAGCCATCTGGAGAGGGAGAAGGAGAGGGAGAGCCATCTGGAGAGGGAGAAGGAGAGGGAGAGTCATCTGGAGAGGGAGAAGGAGAGGGAGAGCCATCTGGAGAGGGAGAAGGAGAGGGAGAGCCATCTGGAAAGGGAGAAGGAGAGGGAGAACCATCTGGAGAGGGAGAAGGAGAGGGAGAGCCATCTGGAGAAGGAGAGGGAGAGCCATCTGGAGAGGGAGAAGGAGAGCCATCTGGAGAGGGAGAAGGAGAGGGGGAGCCATCTGGAGGGGGACAGCCATCTGGAGAGGGAGAACTATCTGGGGAGGGAGAAGGAGAGGGAGAGCCATCTGGAGAAGGAGAAGGAGAGGGAGAGCCATCCGGAGAAGGCGAAGCAGAGGGGGAAGAAGTATCTGAGTATCATGGATGTAAGTTACTTTATTATCACATCGCATTGCATTTATTATTGGTTATTCCTGTACGTTTGTCATGCTCCTTTTCATAAATATGGAACATATATTCATTTATATTTCTAGCTTGGACATGGCCAACTAATTGTGAAGATGATGCATGTAGCTACACGATTAGTTGGATAATTGATTACGGAAAAACTATCAAATTTGATATCACAGCTCGTCAAGAGGAATCTAAATGGACCGGTGTTGGTTTCTCCAAATCTGGCCTAATGGTTTGTATACTCATATTACGAAAATGTAATATAACATTCGTTCACAAGCACATTTTAACTATGACGTTTACAGCTCTTGATTTAACGAGAATATGTGTAGTAAAGGGCAATTTAGATTTACCTTAATAAATAGCGGACAAAGAGTGGCGATGTGATGCTGCTTGAAATGTGTTTTTGTCACATAGATGATTTAGCATGATAGGGGTTTACCCTAATAGTTATCCTTCAGACAGAGGGAGGAGCAATCGGAAACTTACATCAAGAAAGATGATTTTTAAATTGAGAACGCTTTGTATTCAGATCTAGTCAATTCCATTTATCTGGATTCAGCCAACCTCGTATACTGGCCATGTAGCAACTATTCACTGCAGGTTGATCAATAAATCACTGATGACGCAAACCTGACTCCTTTAGAATGAGAACATGTAGCAAAGTCTGGTGGTCATATTAATATTAGGATTATGACACTTACTTCTGACTGGAATGAGTTCGCATATATCTGCAACATGACAACTTCCAGATATACATGTAGTAGCCAATTTAAACACAATACAGCGATCATGGTGATCGGTGACGTCTCAGCAATCCTCAGCTCTACATTTCAGACATCCCAGATGATCTACCGAATCTGCCATTAATCCAATGTTAACTTGTGCTTTCTGCAACAAACCCAATCAATGGTTTTATTAATACAATTTTGAAAACTGTGATTGATCACATTGCGAAGAAGGGATCTGTCAAATGACAACATGCAAAGATAGAGCTAGTGTCAAAGGCGATGTTGTCATGGAGCAAAACGACATTGATATTAGCAGGTTTTTTATTGATTTATTGATGTTATGCTAGCTGAGACTCATGCTGCAATTCAAGAAAGTACTGCACTGGATCGGCATACCAGTAAACTATGACAGTTCCCAGTTAATGTGAATGGATGTGAGTCACTCACACCATGTTGACGAAAGGCCCAGAGGTGGTACTCTGGTAAATGTAATATTTCTAATCAATATATGTAGTAATATAATTAGTTAGCAAAAACATAAAAGGGATAGTCCAAGTGAGAGGTGCGTGTTGTGCGCCAGTTGTGTGTATAAGTGAGTGTCAACCAAGCAAAGTTCGAGTCTATCAATGCCAGTCTTGAATGCCACACTATCAATCTCTATGATGCTGCTGCACGGAGAGTTTACAAATAAAGACTTCGCCATCCAGAATCAGTGGTATTATGATTCTGGAATATTTTTCTCTTTATATAACCTTTTTGTTGACTTTTGGTTTCTTGCCATCTTTGCATGTCAAATGTTGAAGCAAGGGTTATATATTTGGTGAGCTTGCCAGAATTCGAGCTTGGAATCTTCTTAAATATGATAATGCGTTCTGTAGTACTATGTTTTACGGTTGTAGTAAAAAAAACTTTTCAATGATTAGATATTTCAGATTTAATTTAATTAGGAAGTGTTTGAGGTTTGCACTTTACTCAAGATTCTTATGTTTAATGTAGAAAGAATCAGACGTTGTGTATGGATGGAATACGGGTAAAGGAGGAAAGATATTTGATGGGTAAGCAGCATTTTTTATACAGTGTTTAATTGTCTATTGTGGGAACACACTATTAATAGATAATCATTGTCCTTATTTCAAAACACCTCAACATATATCAGCCTGATCGTTTATAAATCCTGCAATACGCAGTGGCTTGGGAGACTTCCCATCCAGCGACTATTATCTTTCATAGTAGACTGTTCTCTACAATATATAAATATATATATATGTAAGCTGTATTTACATGGAATAGCTCACTATAAACGTGATAAATGATTCTTTCCTTGAATCTGAATCTAGCTTTTATTATTCTATGATAATGTTAAGTGAGTTTCTATCTCAGCTCCATAGATAAATATAATATGGAGCTGTAATTATCAGGCTTGTAGGAATTATTTATTTTAAATCATTATACATCCATAATTCTTTTTTATGACTTGAAACCCTTAACTGCTTCGACAATTGCAGTATAAAATGAAAGAAATATTGGTGAACCTAAGAATGTGGTACTTTTAATCAGACAACGCCAATAAACCAGTTGACACCTCGTTTTCATACAAATCTTAACATTATTTTGATAAGCTAAATGCATATGTTTGGTAGATACATAGGCAATCGGTTCAGTACACCAGTGATTGATGACTCAGATGTTCTCATAAACTCTTCCCTCACCTATGAGAATGGGGTTATATCTCTCTCTTTCACCAAACCATATAACAGTACAGATGAGCAAGATGCTAATTTCTTTGACGAGTCATGTCATCACCTGCTACTTCCAGTTGGTGGAGGTGATAAGAAAAATAAAAATAATCAAATACGTCAACATAACAGCACACCAAAAATTACATCAAAGAAAATATGTTTTGAGAAGCCAGTGACACCAGAGCCAGAGGGAGAAGAAGAGGGAGAGCCATCTGGAGAGGGTGAAGGAGAGCCATCTGGAGAGGGAGAAGGAGAGGGAGAGCCATCTGGAGAGGGAGAAGGAGAGGGAGAGTCATCTGGAGAGGGAGAAGGAGAGGGAGAGCCATCTGGAGAGGGAGAAGGAGAGGGAGAGCCATCTGGAGAGGGAGAAGGAGAGGGAGAACCATCTGGAGAGGGAGAAGGAGAGGGAGAGCCATCTGGAGAAGGAGAGGGAGAGCCATCTGGAGAAGGAGAGGAAGAGCCATCTGGAGAAGGAGAGGGTGAGCCATCTGGAGAAGGAGAGACATCTGGAGAGGGAGAAGGAGAGGGAGAGCCGGAGGGTAGTATGTCATGCCTAATGTGTAGTAAAATTTACTTTCTGAGGTATATAACAATAATTGCATAGAATGTTTATATATAAAATATTTACATATGAATTATTACATATAAAATAGTTACATTATAAATAAATAGTCTACTTATTCTAGGTGGTGCTAATCTTCATCCCATGGACTGTGTGGACATTGTGCTAGGTAAAGCACGAGGAGAATACAGTCAGGTTCGTGACTACTACACCAGAGATCGTTCAACACCTCGTCTTGATTCATTCTATGGTGGATCTGACAGTTTGACTGCTGCTGTGGGGAAAGAGGACAACGGCACCACAACCGTCATTTTCCGTCGTAGATTAACAGGTGGGCATATACAAGTATGTTAATATTGTCCCAACAGTTTATGATGTAATTACAACTATTACAGCTAATGAGGACGTTCAGATAAATGTCTATTCTTTGTTAAGATGTAACGACTTTTGTGAGGTTGAGTAGTTACATCTCAAAGAGTGTGAGTGATTGATTGTTGTACTTCAAGTACTGTACTCTAACATTACAATAATCCCTAAGGCGCAACACAACAAACACTTCAATAGCAGCATCCCAGCAAACACCTTACATATTTGTGATTATTGTGGGTGCAGTTTCGCAGATGAGGAACTGAGGTTGGGTGATTGATTGGGCATTGTGGGTTATCGATAATTTTTTTCCTTTAACAACCTGATAAAGATGTTCTGGGCATGCCTAGTGGATTTAGCCACAGACATGCACGAACAGGTTTCGCTGGGCAATTGGTTGCTTTTTGCTCAGTTCCGCTACCCTTGGGTCTGTAATTCTCAAAGTAACAACAGATGTAGGGGTAACTCCAATAATCAAAAGTGTTTGAGCTAATGTCAAACATTCTATTGTCGGTAGTTTATTCCCTGCCATGGCCACGTCAGTGATCATTGATTAAAGTGTCGCATTAGCTGTTGAGCGGAGGAACCAGGGTATCCTGCCAGCAATCCACCCAAAAAGTATACCTAAACTCGTGGAGACTGCAGATTCCCCTTAATGATCTGCCAGACGAAAAGTATTACCACTAACAGCCATACCAGTAAGCCCTGTAATATAAAATTAATATTCATTCTTATACTTATTAGAATGATTCCTAACATGAGAGTATTAAATTTATAAACATTTAAGGTCACTCTCACATGTTTACACTGCTGATATAAAGATACATGTATAACTATTTAGAGGATTTGAGCTCTGCTATTTGATAAATCAGCAGCGTGAATTTGTAACTGACCATACCCTGCCCAACAGCTCAAATTACAATATAATAATATATTATGACTACCATAGCGCCATTATCTCTCAACAATATTAAGACTCACAGCTGCACTTAGTTATTTTCGTCTTTCCCCAAATGGAAAGACAACGTTAAAAAAATCTGACTTGAAAAATAACAGATACAAAGCATATTAATGCATTAAATAAAAGACTACATTGGGTAAGTTACGCCAGTTCACAGCATGAAGTGAATGAACATGAGAATACATAGAGTGGTTGAATAGACAAACATATATGTTTTCTGTTTTATTGACAGCTGACGAGGAGAGTGATTATGCCATAGAGAAAGGCTTGATGCACGTGATCTGGGCACGCGGCCAAGAACATGGTAATTACAGGCATAGCCCGGACTCAGGCATAGAACGAAATGTGGCCAAAGACAAAGAGTTTTATGGAAAAGACGAGTTGAAATATCACGGCCATCAACATCAGCGGGGCGTTCTGACACTAGACCTACAAGGTAAGAATCTAATACAGTTCATTGAACACACGCACAAACTAAGGAGACACATAAAAACATGATCAAGCTACACATTATTACAAAATGTATACGATAGTTCAATTATTGCATGATATATATTTATGGATTATCTCATGTCCAAAGCTGTATCATCCCGGCCATATCATATCAGCATGGCCTAGTTATATTCTCCAGGGAGTCATCAAGGTGGCTTGATACATTGCAGTTGTGTTTATTAACTAATTAGGAGGTGTGGACACTAAATTTACCAAAAATAATCACTTATAAAACATATACCATTATGATCAGCGTCATTCAAAGAAGAATGTTTGTAAAGTCTTAGCGGCTAAATGACGATGTAATATCCTTTTTGAAAGCAATTTTCATTGAATATTTCGGAACCATCCGTTCGTCAGTATAGCCATCTTATTTAGCAGACGAGCTCCAGTCGGTGAAAACATTCGGGTATCACATCACACATTTTATTAGGCCACATTGACGAGCGGATGGGTCCGAAATATTCGCACCATGCCATGTATACGTTGTGGATTATACTAAAAAAAAAATAATCGTGTCCTCATAATTTTATCAAATGGAGCCGGCATCTATCTATAATATAATATCATGCGTTGTATATTTATCCCCAGAGGCACTGGACACTCCGCCGACAGAGAATGAGTGGAAGACACCGTCTGACTGTAGTGGAGATGAATGTGATTACAAGATCAGCTGGGTTGTCAGGGCGCAGGATGGGGAGGTGGACTTCCACATCAGAGCCAAACAATCAATCACACAATGGACAGGTGTGGGCTTCACAAAAGGCACCAAAATGGTGAGACATGCCATGCATGTGGCATAATTATGTTTCAAATAGCTCGATCAGCCAGCCTTTAACATGACGAGATCAGCCAGTCACCACTGTCATTCGGTTGTTAGACTATTTGAAGTCCCATTCTGAGGTGCCTTAAACTTAAAAAAGTTTAAAATTTTGAAATTGTGTTATTTAGGCTTATATCATCGTAAATATATATTTTTTCTCTCCACCCTCCATTTGAAAGAGCTATGTACCCAATAAGTGTGTGTTCATACAATTTCAGACAACCATGACAAAAAATCCATTGGGATTGACAAAATCTGCCCGCTGAGGGTCTAGATGAAGAGTCCGATGTTGATTTGTTTTTTCCTTGATAGGGCCAACACTGAGGAAAATACCTTTTGTCACTTCACTAGCCACGAACATCCCATGAATATCGCCTGTGTATTTCGGCGATGTTCACGATGTTCCGCAAAGATTTAAAACATGTCAATCGGCCGAGTTTAGCTTGTTGAGCCTTCTCGTTTTGAAATGTGTGGCCTGTTTTCCGATGATTTTGTGAATAAACTCGCAGTATCTTTGACGATGTGATACATTTGAGCCCTTACATACTTTTCTTAGTACAAGTTAAAAACTTTTTGTCATAGATTACTAGTAAATTACAAAAAAGAACTAGAAGGAAATAACAATTTGTGACTCATGT
Organism: Flabesymbios commensalis; assembly: GCA_964017125.1. Taxonomy (NCBI): domain Eukaryota; kingdom Metazoa; phylum Annelida; class Polychaeta; order Terebellida; family Flabelligeridae; genus Flabesymbios; species Flabesymbios commensalis. The sequence goes on from OZ024902.1 coordinate 101,967,037, forward strand.
TATATTCCTGTCAAATATGACATAAGTCCATTATAAGTCCATTATAAATAAGTCCATTAAAAAACGGGTTCATCTAAAAGACAAATATGTAATGACCGACATTCTGTCATAATCCGTTTTTTTTGGAACCTGATTCAGTTGCAAACGGATGTTTCTGAAAGTTGTAATCTATCAAAATGTTGCCTTCACTCATTCAAACACCTAAAAAGATATAGCAGAGCTAAAACAAAAACATGCCATTTGCCTGTGAATGGACCTTTAAATTAGGCGGTAGAACATCATACCTTGGTCAAAAATCGTAGGAATAATACTTGTCATATATTTATTACATCACGTTAATTAGCATGTATCCGTTGAATTATGTTATCATAAAGTGAGCTCGTGTATAATCAATGTGTTTTTTGTAGTATGAAGTAGAAGACGTGGCAATTGCATGGGTAGATAATGATAATTTCAACGTGATGGACGGGTGAGTGCTAATATATGTATGTATCGACTTACTCTAATGTTTATCATCATTCTAAATCAGATTAAAATGTTTGCAAAAAATACCATTGTAAAATCTAACAACACATGTGTATTGTCTGCTAGTACTTGCCATTTATTCAACGTCATGTAAAGTGATATTATTTGTTCAAATTGTGTATGTGGATGTGTCATTGACTAGAACACATAAATAAACGATGGCTGACTTTATTTTGACGCAATACACACTGTATATATTTGTGCTCTCTACAATTAGGTTAGATTCCATTGAAATTGACAAGTCAATTTCTGTGTACTGTGTATGAAGATGGTATGTGTGGGTAACTCGTCTGTGTAAACTTCTTTATCAATTTCGGGAAAGATATTAATTGCCACTAATCGAATACAGTGAAATGTGCAATATAATCTACATTTCGGTGAATCGACATGCGCAATCGACAAGTCAGTTTTCTTAGTCAGTTTTCTTAGCGTTATTTTTTAGCAATATATTTACCGGGTGGACAAACACATTTTTTTCGGTCGATGAGCCTTCTTATTTTGGCTCTGCTTTTCCAGAAAATCGAAAATACAATTGGCCGCCAATATGAAAATATTTTTCATCGCATTTTTCAAAGCTATAGATCACTCTATGTATGTTTCTGTTTTTAGTTGTACTCCAGTTGTCTCTCTGTAATTAGAGTGATGTTATTTAACATTATTTTCTCCATATACCTCAATATAAACATTAAACAACCTTTGTGAGTCACATAATTTTATGCTTTCAGGAATTTGAGAGAAACATATCACAGAAAACCACTGTTTATTTAGTTAATGTGAGCTCGAAAGTGGCCGTCTTTCATTCACGTCATTAAGGCATTGTATATTACTTTGACAAAGTGATTACAATTGGTGTTATCATATCTTGAGCAATGAAGCATCTTGTATCTATTTTTTGTAGTAATAAGGAAAATAATAAGAAACAAAGTAAAGAGAAAATGACTAATAAAGCTATTAAAACTGAGGTTATCCAAGGTAAATAAAATTATCGGAAAATCCATTGAAGTATGAAGATGCCTCCGGCTATAGTAACATCAAAATTGGCTTTAACACTTCTTCGAACACTGATACGGATTGTCGCACTTCCGAGCTCGATCATCAGAGATAAACATTGGCATTTTTTTTCAAAACGCCTATATAAAACGATAAATATTTCACTGTTTAACGTATATGGCTTTCGTTAAAAAATGTCGCGTTTTGTTATTATGCTCAGATGTAAGCCCTATAGTTACTTAAATGATCAATGGTCTATGTAAATCTGAAGGGTTTGTATGATTTCAACATTTATGTTCTGTTTAATTTCAATCAAAATGACTTCTCTTATTGTTATTTAATTATAAGTAACTTTATTGATTTTGATATTGCATAACGCTCGCTACATATATAAATATATAGAGTTACGTTGTTGCTGTTTTAGATCTACCTTTTCACGAAAGTAAGGAAATGCGGTTCCTTAGTATCAAATTGTTTTCAGTTGTTGAATTGTATTAGGGCCTATTTTCCTTTATGCATTCTTTAGTCATTGGATCATAACAAAGATACATGGTTTTTCATTGATATCTTTGAAATGAAAATCGCCATCGTTGACTTGCAGATTCCAGATATTTGGCCATAACAACTCACTTTTCATATTTATTATTTTAAATATGTGCTACTATTGAAATCATAATTTCATTTACTTGTCTTTTAACTGTTTATTTCCCATAAAAACGCACTTTTATTGACCGTTTTGGTTATTTCATGGGTGAAGTGGCGGCCATCTTGAATTTGGTAACATAAAACTCATTTTTTATATTTAATATTTTATTATGTGATATTATTGAAATTACTATTTAATGTAATTGTCATATAACTGTTTGTATCCCACAAAAATGTAGTGTTATTGACTATTCTTGTTATTCCATGGGTGTAGTGGTGGCCATTTTGGATTTTGCGAGATTGCGCAAAAGTAGTGGGAAATTCACGTGGGCTCAACGGACGGATCTTTGGAACACTGTAGCCTAAAACCCAAGTCGCTCGTTTGAATTTGACACGTAAATGATTTGTTCAGGTTTATAAACAACTATGGTGGTCCCCAATGGGACTCGTCTCAGGATTTGACGATGCATCAAGTGGAGCACGGTGGTGGAATATTAGAGGCACATTTCACCAAACCTCTGGCTTCAGGAGATGATGATGATGCCAATCTGAAGGAGGAGTGTTATACTTTAGTGTTTCCTGTGGGTGGAGGACCTGTTCAACAGGAAGGATATCAAATCGGGAAACATACAAACACACCTGTGCTCTCACAGTCACCCATATGCTTTAAAGGTATGCTTGATAGGTAAATTGTCACCCCCACCGCCCATGGTGTATTGTGTCTTATCAATATAAAGTAAATTAATTCACTCATACATCAGCAGCTCATACATTCAGCTACATACTTAGTTCGCTTATGATTGGTAACTGTTGTTATCTCAGCCATGGTAATATGCAAAATGTATCTGTAAAAATTGTTATGATCTACCACTGGGTTGGCTACACGTGTATCTGGGGGTAGCTTCCAGTTTTGTATAGTGTCGTTAACATTTTGTGCTTTAAAATGTCTGTATTTGTTTATTGTCAATTGCTATAGTAGTGTCTGCTATTTTTTATATTCATGGTGAAGTATTTAACTATAGAGAAAATCAATAACTACTATTATTAGTCTACACTCAAACATGGGAAGGACCCTCAAATCTTTGTTTTATAGCGGTATATCACAACGCCGGTGATTTTTTCTGCATTGATATCTCTGCTTTCAAAGAAGTTTTCAAGAAGTGACAACAAAGATAAGTTTATATTTCCTAATTATGTATTATACACATAGTATGGTATATATAGAATAACTAATCAATAACATTTCTACCTAAAACGATCTAATTGAATGTATTGCTGTATACTGGGCGATATTACATCTCTCACGAAGTTAATGTGTGTGGTACATGGTGCATCGCACAGCCCAGCAACACGAGACGTTGAGCCAATGTCGATTTGATGTTGGCCCACCTACGACATCAAATCAATGTTGGTTCAGAGTATTTAGTTTGTTAGGGGGGGGGGGGTGATTTCATTGCAATACGCATCTTATTAACTAACAATTAGTTATAATCAGATAATAAAAGATGGCATAGCCCTGACACGTGATTTATTCTTGTTTGTAGCGTCCCTGTACGTCGTACATGTGTACTACAAGGTTAAATAAGAGGTGTGCAAGTCGGTTTACTTTTCTGGCAGACGGTCTGTACCATCAAGAAATAACACGCAGGGATCCTCACAAGTACAATGTTATAGTCTCACTGAAATGGGCAAGGAACAATTTAAATATCATCACAAGTAGAATTCAACCTATAGGGAAAGGTGAATCAACCGAGCTACGAACACCGAAGGAATCAAGTAGATGACTTTCGTCTAGCGATATGTGTGCACACAAGCTGTAATAGCCATGTTGACGACCAGCATGTTCACACTTGAGAACAAGGCTACAAAATACTTTACAACCCGTCTGCAAGTTTTAAGAAAAAAAAGGAGATTCTGAGGTGGATATGTCCGCCGTGACCAAGACACTTACATGTATAATGCTCTGTGAGAAACGCTATCATGTGTAATGTTGACATAATAAGGGGAAAGATTATTTGTACCCACTGTATTAAAGCAAAATAGGAACGTTACAGAAACCATATAATGTACTTTTGAGCAATCATGCTAATTTTCCAGACGGAATCCACAGCTATGCTATGCTATGTAGAAATGTTTTGCTTCAATTAACTGCATGTGAATACAACAGTTCTATAAGTGTGGTAGATAAGTGTGGCAGTCAGTCTTAGAGCATAACACTTATCCATACAAGCTGCATTATTATTATTTTTTAAATTTGATTTGCTTTCTTCTTCACTGTCTTTTTCGTCCTACCACTATAATATTAGGGATGCGATACCTCGACTGCAAACGCCATCGTTGTGGCTTCTGTCTGGTCTAAATTTAAAATCACTATTTGTGGATTAATATAATAGGACTATGTTGTTACTATGCGGGCAATGTCTTTTTGCTAATACTTGGGAATGGACCAACATGCCGCGTTTATTACAGGTAATGGGTGAGTATTCTGTATAAGAGGAATGTCCTACCCACCGGGCACACGACGTTTGTTGCGACGTTGAATATTGACGTTAATTCAACGTCGCAACAAAGTCGTGTGCCCAGTGTCGTTGAGGCATTATCACCAATAGTGTACGACGTTTACCAGAAGTCTGAGACACAGGGTTGGATATTCTATGATAAGAATTCCCTTGTATAACAAATCTTAACCCTTGCAGCGCGCGGAGCGACATTAGACCTCAGAATCTGACGTCTATAGACGTCAGAATCTGATGTCTAAAGTCGATCCCCGCACTGAAAGAATGAAAAAAAATGTATAATGGCCGTAGACCCATACCTTAGGTATTCAAAGAAGCGGAAAGAGCTAATTAGGACAATTATGATGATATCAAATTGAAAATTGCCCTTTGGTCTCCATGGTTTGTACAAAAATATTCCAGCATTTCAAGAGTTAAACGGAAGACAACTTGAGAACTGACCAAGAAGTAACCACGGCAGAATTTACGGATAAACAAGGTTCCTTCATCACAAGATTCAACCACATTCTTATCTCCCGCTGGTACCACAATGTTGACAGGGCGACGCATAATCATAATAATAAGTATATATAATATATCATCCCGAGAAAGGCAAGGTCCTCGTGATGGTTTCCGTAAGTGGACAACCAGACACTAGATGCTGTGAAAGAAACTCATATAATGATTGCGTTAAGCCTAAACTACATGTGGTGGCACATGATATCAATGCAGTTATGATCAGTTATGCAGTTGAAGATCACAACAAGCTCAGTCAAGACTAGAGAGATGATAGAACATATTTCGTCCCCTTAGATATGAAAGGGTGTATCTGCCAGTGGCAGATACACCCTTTCATATCTAAGGGGACGATTTATTGAACAGTTGAGATATCCGGATTGAATATATGATGTCTAATAAACAGTTGAGACACACAGTTTATGGAAAAGATCGATATCATTAGAGGATACAGCAAGATAAAATAAAAAGAATAAACCCTGTTGGAGATGCTGCCCATATGTTCAACATAGAATACCATTTTGTGAGCGTCAAGACTAAATGACATAAAAGAGGTTGCTGTGAAATGAAATTTGAAAAAAACCTTGAGAACAGTTAAAATTTATGATCTTAATTATTGTATATGTCCACGTGCTGGAAATGTTTCAATATCTTTTTTGAACTACCTTTTCACCTGTTCTAATATGTGCTACATCTATATTTAGAATGTTACATTCTTGGTGGTTTGATATGCATGCTCAGTAACTTGGTGATAACTTGTAGAAGATCAAACTATTCAAACTATAATAATGATAGTCAATTCGCTTATCACATTTCATATTCAATACTTCACGCGAATAATATAATCTGACGTAGTATAGGTGTGGAATACATACAAGGTTCAGTGTTAACTGATTGAATATACTTCATCATTCACTTTGTCATTTGTGCGATGTCATTGAAGTATAATTGATCCGGAGAAACAACAAATGAATGTATTTCACAGCTGGTAGTTTAATATAGATCCAACCATTCATGGATAGATGGCTACGTTGTATAATTAATAAAACACTGCTTTGCTTGCCTGCTACGAAACAAATTAACAGTGTATATATGAAATCTTAATTCTAACAAATTTGATTTGATTCTAACTAACGTAAATGTAAACAAACCTTAAACTTTTAATTTAGCAGCAAGTTATTGAAGTGGACTACAAAAAGATTACCAGGACGAGATCAGCGTCTAATTATACAGGGGTAAGTATCACCACTTTTACCGTTGACATCTATTATATCCCAAGGTCTCATTATTATAGACCTTTTTATTTTGGTTATGCGTTAATGATGTTTGTGACATTTTCATATTATTTAACAGATTATATGCAGATAATGCCACAATTTATCCTAAGATTTGAAACTATTTTTGTCTAAAACACACTTCAGGATAAACCACACTTCTGGCTTTGCCTGTCCACACCATACTTTTAATCAGTGTTAATATGAAGCTAACTATGATATTTTTAGTGTGTTAAAATAACTCATTTGTGTTTATAATTCTACAGATTACTCTATCGCGGCTGCTATTCTGGACGCTTGTAAGCTGGATAGTTCAAGAACAAACTTACTAAATTATCACAGTGTTAAAATCGTTTGACGTGAAACATGTTTGTGATTGGAGCATGACTGTTGCTTGCGGAAGCTGACGTATGTAACCTTACAATAATAGTAATGTATTCTGGTCATCTGCCTCGGATGCGACACAGTTCTGCTTTGAAAAGCTAAAGGCAGTATTGGCTTTGCACGGCAGAACTGCTTGTACCGGTACTGACATCAGACAATGTAAATTCACGATCAATGTAACCTTTAAAGTGCCAATTGTTTTTATTTTAATTTCCACCCACTTGAATATAATATAAATAACCATACTCCACTAAATCACACTTTAAAGTGAGTGAAAATTATTCAGAATTGTCGAAATAGAGGCCGATCGTTTATAAACCTAGAGTGATAGCAGATATGTTTCACATTTAAATGTCCTAACCTAACCCTTTAACCGCCAAATTGTTTAATTGCAATTTTCACCCACTTGAAGTTGTGTCTCGCTGACGCGATCCACAACTTTAAGTGAGTGAAAATTATTTAGCTTTCACAAAATGGAGGTAAGCTCTTTTCAAATATTGCTACTTGATGTCACATTTTATTATTAGCATGTTTAAAAGGTAGTACCAAATGTGGTAGTAAAAAATGAAGAACCGAATAAATTCGGTGCCGGCGGTTAAAGGGCTAAGGGTGAAAATCATAGCTGGGATTGAAGGTGGAAGGTGAACATTTTATGACTCGGTGTTTTGTATTTTGAAGATCGCTAGTACACAAGGTTTCAGCCGAATTTTATCTTGTTATAAAAATCAATTTTTATAATAAAAAATCATTATGGTATTATAATATCATGTTGTTTGTGTTTACAGTCAGTCAGTAAGCCAGTACCCAGACATAACACTCAGGTATACACCAAAAGCTAGATAATTGGTTCCAGGTGCTGGGTACATATGTGTAAGTAATCGCCAAAGTGGAGGTAGGTTTTGAAAGTGGTGCAATTTTTTTACACAGCATGCTCCTTATACGCGACCAGACATTAAATATGCAAAATATGAATATCATATTTTAGCATAGCAGCCATGGGATCAACATTTTAAGAATACCCTCAAACCAGATTGATGCTGATTTTTATAGGGGAACATTTGTAGAATCAAGATCTGAATGATGTCCAGCTGAATCATTGGGTATTTTTAGTTATTCAAGATGGCGTTCTAGATGGCCGACAGGATATAGTCAGCATATAGCTATAGTCGGTATATAGTCAGATCTACGAATTTGCGTGAGCAGGTCAATTTCAGATCAATTTTCTTTTGTAATAGGGCCTACACCATTTCAACTAGTTTGGTAGACAGTGAATCATTTTAGACCACCTCGTAGAATGTTGTTTGAATATTTAACTCTTTTAGCCCAGGATGCATTTTTGCTGAACATCTCCAGAATGTCAATTGGGACAAAATTATTACTTATAATAATCATAATAAATTATTCATTATTAATGATGACGGATTTGTATATAAGGCAATATCAAATGTATCGGTCAATTAATTTTTGTTTTCAGTTATTCAAAATGGCGTTCAAGATGGCCGCCACCATTTGGTAAAATGTCGTGTAAATTGGCGTATTTTCAGTCCAGTTCTATTCTGTAATACACCATTTCAACTACTTTGGTGGTCTGTGAGTCAATCTAGATCACCCACAGACAATGTTTAACACTATTTAACCGATTTAACATTAACTTGTAATGCCCACCCCCCCCCCCCCGCCCCAACTACATGTAATTGTAAAACCACTTGCCCTATGAACCTTTCCCAGGATTTAAGTGTTATTTTAATACACCCCAGTATCCTTGTAAGGAATAATCAAATAACACATAATTATTGAGCAGATGTTCTGCTCAGTCTATTGTGCTGAGGACTACTGTTGGAGGGTATAAACATACTAAGCAAACTTTCCCAAACTTTGGATCATATTGATGGACTAACATCATAAATTATCTACCCTTTTCTGTATACCTCATAAAAACTAAGCCTTTCCCGTTAGACTGTGTGACTGACTATTAAACTGTGTCTAAATTGTGAGATGATTGTTTGAGCTGTTTTCAAATGTCAATTTTTGACTGGTGTTCTTCTAAGGGGAGTTTTGAGTTTAATTTATTTGGACGTTATATTTCCGGTATACAATAGATATTTGTACAAAAAACATTGTGCGAATTATTTAATACTTCATGCCATACATGTAATTGTCACGGATAACAACTGGTCGTTTTCTTTGCCCTTTGTAAAATATGTTTATTGAGAGACACAATAAACATGCATAACGTCTTCATATTTGATACTTACTAAACCAAACTAATGTAGACGACTTCTCTGTAATATCATTTTTTTAATTTCTGCTGTAGCGATTCCAGCTACAAGGACATGGCAGAGCCCTGCAGATTGTGAGGGTGACTACTGTGACTACCACATCAGCTAGGCTGTCAGTTTCAGCGGGCAGAAAGTCCACTTCAACATCAGAGCCAAACAGCAGCACTCATGGACAGGTGTGACGTTCACCAAGGAACGCAGTATGGTAGGTGCTCTACACTCATGCTGGCTACAAATAGTTATCATGCACTCGTTTCCCACCATTCTAAAATTGAAATGAATTGTTTTTCGTGAACCAGGCATTTCTCAACCCTTGAAATGCCAAGTTGATGAATTTAACTTTTAATCCACCAGATGTTGTGTCTTAGCTTTCGCGACTTACAAATTCCAGTGGGTAAAAATACTTGCATGTAAACAATAAACTTTTGAACAGCATATAAAGCGTGCAGCCAGGCCTATCCTCAAGCCTTAGGACTCTTGATGGGTTGTAGAAAATGACAAGCTGATTCCTGTTCAATCTAGACACTCACCATCGCCACCACATAAATATGATAAACACAATTTCATCTCTGCAAGAAGGGTTACAACAAAAATTATAATCTTTATAATTAAATAGCATACCTGTATCACATACTTTTCAGTATTATTTTAGGCACACCCACATTCAATAACCTTCTTATCAATATAGCTGTGTGCTTGTTGATCCCCACAAACAGTAGTTCGTTCGACAGTATTATTTTCAGTGTTAATAAATTGCGTTTCGTGCAACTTTAAACTGGTTATGTTATGAAGTGATATAACAAAATCCTATAGCACTGTTAGGGTTAATACCGATGTTAGCTAGTTAATAATCAATAAACTTACCATTGTTATCACATCAAATGTTCTCTTCTAATCAAACGTGATTAATAATATCTAGCGCAAAACATTAATTTCGCACCATCGACGCATAAATGTGTTAAGAAGACATATAATCACATAAAATCACGGTTGGTTTTATGTTGATCCTTGACCATGAAAACAAAGGTCTAGATAAATTTAAAAGCAATTTATCCTAATATTGACCGATATATTGATAAATTTAGATTGTTAGATCGTGTAAATGTTTAGCTTATGGGTTGGAAAGCATATCATATCAAAATATGTTGGCTAGTATTTCATGCTAGATGCCAATAAATAACTGTTCTGAACGTACACATAGTTTTATATTATAATTGTGTTGCCTCTGAGCTAAAGGGTGGTATCTGCCACTCATAAAAGTGGCAGACACCACCTTTTAGTTTTCAATAAGCGACTTTAGCTCAGTATTAGTTTTTTTAACGATGTACGCATACGGCCATTGTGGGTGAATCTTTGTGTTTCCAGAAGCGGATACGTATGTGGTGAAGGTAGACGTCAAACTGGAACGTACATGAAACGAGGAATATGAAAACGAGAAATCTGACGAGTATAAACAACTGATTGGAGCTATCCGTCCCGAGGTAACATCTCAATATATCCACATTGTATATGTTTGTCTTCATGTTACTTGAAGTGTATATGTTTATCTTTATCGTAAATGGCTTGTGTTACAAATTGAAGCTGCAGCAAGCAAAGAAGGATTTATTGTGATTTGATTTATTTTAATCAATATAGGCACCACCTATATCATCTGTGTGGTGGTAGCTCTGGTATGATATCAATACCATCAGTTTGTGTACTGTTTTATTGGACATCACGCTAATAGTGATCATCGGCTTAGTGGTAATAGCTCTGGTATGATATCACTACCATCTGTTTGTGTTGTGTTTTAGTGGACATCACGCTAATAGTGATGATTTAGTGGTAATAGCTCTGGTATGATATTATTATCATCTGTTTGTGTTGTGTGTTTTAGTAGACACCGCGCTAATAGTGATCATCTAGTGGTAATAGCTCTGGTATGATATCACTATAATCTGTTTATGTTGTGTTTAGTGGACATCGCGCTGATAGTGATCATCTAGCGGTTATAGCTCTGGTATGATATCACTATCATCTATTTGGGTTGTGTTTCAGTGGACACCGCGCTAATAATGATCATCTAGTGGTGATAGCTCTGGTATGATATCACTATCAGCTGTTTTTGTTGTGTTGAGTGGACACCACGCTAATAGTGATAATTTAGTGGTGATAGATCTGGCATGATATCACTATCATCTCTTTGGGTTGTGTTTTAGTGGTCACCACGCTAATAGTGATCATCTAGTGGTGATAGCTCTGGTATGATATCACTATCATCTCTTTGGGTTGTGTTTTAGTGGACACCACGCTAATAGTGATCAACTAGCGGTGATAGCTCTGGTATGATATCACTATAATCTGTTTGTGTTGTGTTTTAGTGGACACCACACTAATAGTGATCATCTATTGGTGATAGCTCTGGTATGATATCACTATCAGCTGTTTGTGTTGTGTGTTTTAGTGGACACCACGCTAATAGTGATCATCTAGTGGTGATAGCTCTGGTATGATTTCACTATCATCTGCTTATGTTGTGTTTGTGTTGTGTGTTTTAGTGGACACCACGCTAATAGTGATCATCTAGTGGTGATAGCTCTGGTATGATTTCACTATCATCTGCTTATGTTGTGTTTGTGTTGTGTGTTTTAGTGGACACCACGCTAATAGTGATCATCTAGTGGTGATAGCTCTGGTATGATTTCACTATCATCTGCTTATGTTATGTTTCATTGGATATCACGCTAATAGTGATCATCTCTTTAGTAATCGCTCTGGTATGATATCACTATCATCTGTTTGGGTTGTGTTTTAGTGAACATCACGCTAATAGTGATCATCTAGCGGTAATAGCTCTTGTATGATATCACTAGATCCGGTGACTATAGAGACTAAATTATCTGCATGGGCCTAATTAACAGAATGATTATATTAAGCTGAAATTGTATTTGTATTTATTGTATTAATACTGATGTCTAATATAAGAAGTTATAATTAAATGATAACTGATAACTGATAACTGTTTTAATCAATATAGGCATCACCTATATCATCTGTGTGGTTGTAGCTCTGGTATGATATCACTACCATTTGTTTGTGTTGTGTTTTAGTGGACATCACGCTAATAGTGATCATTTAGTGGTGATAGCTCTGGTATGATATCACTATCATCTGTTTGTGTTTTATTGGACACCACGCTAATAGTGATCATTATACACGTTAGTTTGCCTTCTATTATGTTAGTTCTAAATATAGAATTTTTCAAACTACATCCACGTGAGGTTTGTGCGAACAAAGAACAAATAAAATGTGGCTAGTTCGACTTTTCAGATTAACCCCAGAAAATATCTGGTACATCCAACACTGTTCAGACACACCGCATCCCATGTTCGAACTTACCCCAATTGTGGGGTTTGTTCGAACAGTGAACAATCTAATTTTAATATGTTTTTGTGACTTTTTCTGTTTTCAATTTGACAATAATGTATGCTAAATATAGCATCTATAGTTGAATACTTCTTGACAAAATTATAAGTATCCTGACTTCATCGTATAAAAAAATCAAAAATTTGTTTGAACTAGCCCTGGTTTCCCCACCTGTGTCAATAACTTTGCTTACAATACCTCTGCACGTACAGGTAGCCTACTTTAGATATGTGGACAATCGTACGATGCTCGTACCTATGCCAGGACACTATTATTAAGTATTAAAATGTGACTTAAATGACCATTAGGGCCTAATTGTGAAGCATTATTTAGCTACTACTATTATATGTCATGTTACAGTTTACCATTATAGAACATGTCATGACTAAGAATGTTATTTCAGATTAACAAGATTTGTTTATTTATCTTTTTATATTAACTTAATGATGGTTGAATCAAATTACTATGGACATTTATATGCTGTCATATTTCTTCATTTTGCAGAAGCAGTTATTACCACTGCGCCATGTATGGCTATACGCACTCTGCACATAGACAATACAAGATATTGTGAGAAAACTGTTAATGGACAAATGCGAAACAAACAAGGACATATGTGATAGTTTGTGTTCGCGACCACGGTCAAATAAGTAGATGGAGAATGCAGACAATGTCGTTGGAGCGTTACAATATTGATGAAGGACAGTTATGTCCTTATTGAGACGCCCAAAAGTGATTGGACAACATTCGTTTGTATTTCAAGGGTAGGGCGGGGGCCCTATGGTAGTGGTTAGCACCGCTGCCTTTCGCGCTAGAGTTCGGGGCTCGTTTCCCGGTCTCTGCGGTTTGAAAAAAAATGTTTCTTCCCCATCCACTCGTAAAACTCAGTATTGCGGGGGGCCTCCGTGACCGAGAGGAAGCGTGCTCGGCCTAAGACTTCCAGGGTTTGAATTTCAAATCGTTTGTCTGGAGGGCAGTGTCATCTCACTCATCTCACCATCCTCAGGAGGTTCTCCTGGCACAATCTAGCCTGTATGTGCACAAAAGTGGCCTAATGCCCGATTAATTTCATTTATTTCAAGGGTATATTCCAGGGTAGGGGTGAGGATCCAACCCCCATCCCCATTCATGATCCACATCCATACATTCATGGGATAAACCCACATTTCATTTATGAATATAGGCTGAGTTGAAGTGAGAAAATGTCTTTACCACAACCACATTTTAAAAACTGTCAATATTATTACAGTCGTGGTTGACTCTTAACACTAGACAGACACAGAGAGGGAGAAGAGAGGGAGAGAGACTTATCCTGCTAAGTTAATTTATTTAAATTTTCACCCACTTGCAGTTGTGTCTCGCTACCGCGATCCACAACTTCTAGTGGGTGAAAATTACTCACATTTGTTTAATTAGAGACCAAACATTTGCAAATCTTGATATTTAAACACACATTTCATTCCCAAATCAGTGATGTAATCGACTATTAAAATAGTTTAAAAACGACAATAGTCGCAATTAGCAGCATACGGGTTGAAAGGTTAAGGTATGACAACATCTTTCTGATTACCATTTCTTCTAAGAGTGATCAGAAAGATGTTTCATCGTTAACTCTTGATGAAACGTCAACTACGATTATAATAATGATTTAATTGTCTTTGCCTCGTTAAAAACTATTTTCACGGCAAGCATATAATCAATAAATGATATTTAAAAACGGTTGATCAGTATTTTGAATCATTGTCACTCACTTAAAGTTGTTTATGGCGTCAGTAAGACAACCACAAGTGCATAAGATGTTAGTATTGTAAGAGTCTTGTAAAATGTCCTCAAAGCAGTTTGGTGGGAATTTTTGAGGCGTGATCCCTAATATGTTTCAGCGTATTTTAAAACCAATTTTATTGGGAAAGATTTTTTTCCACTTCTGCTATAGTAGTAACTTCTTCGACCAGTATATTAGTGCAACATATTACTGCAACAGCTGTGTCTATGATATGAGCGAAACAAAAACAATTTTTGACATGCTTTTACGCTTGGTCATTTCTACTATACTTAAACCGCTTTTTCACATTGCGGAGCAGAACGGTGTATAAGAAAAACACATCTGCTTCAGTGTGAATCAACAGATGGCCTTGGAAGGTCTACTATTTCTTCACATTAAACCAGACGGCTTAAATAACCTCCGATATATATCAACCACGTTTCCAGCACTTTCATTGGTGTAATGTGGTGTATCCAAACATATCAAAATAATATGATCACGTGTAGTACGAACTGACTTCGTTTGGAACTTATTGTTTCATTGCTCAATAATTACAGTTTTTTCTGGAGATAGACATCTTTGCTGCAAGAAACATTCACGGATATACTTTAATAAACGTTTACCAATGTTCACCCACTGTTGTTATTCACCTCTGTATAGGTGATTTTAGTCTGATTTGTTACTATGCTGATTTGTATAATAAATCTCCATGACACAAAAATAGTGAACTCTTTTTGTTTATTCATTGATATGATATAAGCAGATGGTGGGATTTTTAGACAATGTGAAGGGTTTAAAAGCTCAGCTATATATGTTAACTGCATGTATAACAGAACTGGTTACTTTGAAGTCTTCTCAGAACACAGCAACTGGGGACTTTAGTGATCTGTGTCAATATGTAAAATTCATCAATTAAAACAAGTCAATCTTTTTCATGGATGACAATGGTTTAAATATCTAGTCTTAGATCTAGCTAGTGACTTTAGTAGGAATTAACTGAAGTAGCGATTTCATAATTTGACATAAGTGTAGCTATTTTAAAACGTTAGGGCAGAGAGATGCCACTAACCCTTTATACATGTACGTAGCTCGTACACTAGTATGTGTAATAATCGTTACGCGTCTCTGCGATCATGATGGCGAAATCAAGCACCTGCCAAGTCAGAGTGAAGTTAGACTAGCAATAAATAGACAAGTTAAATGAAGCAACTCCTAGAGGAGTGCCCCGTCCCGTTTTTTAAAATGCCGGGGCTCACCTAAAAGAACCTCCTCGACTCCCTGCAGGCGTGAGCAGCCTCTGCACGTCCACTTCACAGCCGCTTTGCCACCAATGCCAAATAGCAGTGAAATAGCATACAAAAGCAATTCTCACCCGCGGAAAACAAGAAAGAATCAAGTGGGGGCAGACCTCGTGTATTCCCTACTGTCCGCCCGGAGGCAATGCCCTGGCCGCTGGGTATTCACAGGGGCTTCATGTAGTGAAGATTTAAAATGCCCAACCAGTGAGCTCAGTGAAGTAGCCTATATCATACGTCTTGCAAGCCCAGGCTAGCAGTCGCAACACCTCTCACTGACGCTCTTTGGCTCCCACCCGCAAACGTGCTGAAAGGTATAATGATCAACGGAAAGGACTGCACGACTCTTGACATCGCTTCGGGTACGAGTAACCTATGGATGTCAAAACAACAGCTTCCGAAGCAATTCCCACCGTCAGACGCTAAACTACACTGTATTAAACAGCCTTTTACCCCTCACCTTAATTTGACAAGGCTTTGTCCCAGCCCAAATCACCTTTCAGGCTCTTACTGCCTCCTTTCGGGTACGAGGAGACTCTGGATGCCAAAACAGAAACAGCTTCCGAGGCAATTCCCACCCTTAGAAGTTTGGAAAACTGTAATTGGCAAAGTCAAAGAATGCAGACTTGCAGCCAGTATCACTCACTCAGTCTCAGAGTCTAAAGACCCAGTTAGTGACAGTGTGATTGAAGACTTGTCGTTGTCCCCTTGTTGTTGTTGATTCTCTCTGCCATGTCCATGATGTATGTGCCTGCAGTGGACTGCGATGATGAATTTTGATGCCTAAACTAAAATTAAACCTGTAAATCTAACGTTAGTTAGTGGACTTAATGAGCCTAGCCTAGGACAATCAATCATAGCCAATCATAGCCAACAACTATAATTTTAAGTGACCTTATAACTTATTTAAAATAAAATTTGTAAACGAAATCATTGACGACAGTACGCGTGAGCTATCAGCGATGATCGGTGGAAAACAGCGGTGCCGGTGGACCCGGATGGGCCTGGTTTTTCCCGCGAAAAAATGATAAAGTGAAAAAATAACAGCACTAAAAAACCCAGAAATCTATAACTTCTCGACTTCAACACTTAATACGCAGATAAAACTGTGTCATGATCACAACTCTACTTGATTATACTCTTAATAGAGGTTTTTTTAGAAAATTGTTTGCAGCTTGTGCATGAGGAAAGCAAAAAAAACACAAAAAACCTCAGAGTCAATTCTTATTTACACTGGTCAGGGACTATGTAGTAACATAACGAATTAAAACTGTTTTTCCTTCTGGTCCCCAACACCTCAGAATTAAGGAGTGGTACACCGGACAAAGACTGTGTAGTAACATTGGGACTTTTCTCTTCGTGTCCCCAACAACTCCCACAGACTTCCTTTGAGCACAAGGAGTCTCTGGATGCCAAGCACAGAAACAGCATCCCCTCCAGTCAATTCTTACTCTCAGAATTAAGGAGCGGTACACCAGACAGAGACTATGTAGGCCTAGTAACATAACCAGGAGCTTCTAGATGCTAAGTCATAAAACTCAGTCAATGTTGGCCCACCGTCTTCGACGTTGACCCAACATTAAAACAGCATTGAGTGAATGTCCCGTGTTTGCTGGGTATGCGGGTTGACACCTGGCTGAAGATTTTTTTTTCAAAAAAATGCATTTGGAAAAAATGTGTTAAAACGTTTTTTTTTAATTTGTATTTATAATATGTGCAGTTTTGGCGATGTTGTATAATATTCTGTTGACCCGACATTGTAAAACATTTTCATGTGACTTTCTCAAATGAGTTAGAAAATGTGTTGTTTTTGCTGGGGCTAGGCCTATGGATTAGGCCTATAACAGTTAGGGGAAGACGGGGCACATCGAATCACAATTTTTTTTTTTTTTTGATTTTCCTCTCATCTCGTTGTAAAGGGATTACCGCTGGGATACCCTTAAGCAAGTCCCAAAGTTCCGAAGCTCTCAAGTTCCGGGAACTTCAAGTTCCGAAATTCCAAAATAATTGAAAAAATGTATTGAAATATTATTTGCAAAAAATCGTTTTTGGTCGGAAAAACAGTTTGGTACCCATTATTAATTTTAAGTGCTGTAGACTAAAGTTAGTTTTTCACATATTCATATTTTTTTTATAGGCGATCTTGGCAAACATTTCACGATGTGAAATTAAATATATAGGCCTACAGGTATGAAATAAAATTTGCAATAGAACAGCAAATTTACTATACAAAATCTAAATTATTAAACGATTACTAGTATTGGGTCTTTGTCGTGTTTGATAACCCTCTAGAGACTTCAGTTGTATTCGTTCTCACTCTACCCCTGAATGCGATGAGGCCTTTTCCACCTATTTGGGCACCCCTCTCCACGCAGCTCCCAACTAAATTTCAAACTCTGCCCAAAATTATGAAAGTGGTACATGTAGAACAAATATAGCTTTTATTGCAATAAATATGTTACCCATACATTTCTAATTCAAGTATGTCATATCATACATATTTCACCATGAATAGAGACACATATAACGTTCTGAATTGACTTTATATGAGCACATTTAATCTCGAAATTACGTATTATTTTTCAAAATGAAACCGCATATTTTGCGTGCGTTTTCGTTCATAAGTAGATAATTAGGGGGATTATATCGACACAAAATCACAAGAATAAGAGTTTAGCCATTGTTAAAACTGTTTTTTCTTTATTAGCTGATGTAATCCCCCGGTTTAGGCTCTAATTATTCAATTTGTAATCAGAGGTGGCAATATTTGACTGTATAATCCAGTTGTACACACTCTATAATTGTGTGATAGGCTGTACAAATAACATTTTGCAGATGGCAAGGACACAGTGCTGCCTCAACGTTGGGCCATTATCATCGACGCTATCACAATGTTGGAACAGCGTTGGCCAAGTTGTCGCATCGCTTCGCGTATACTGTCACTTGGCTTGATGTTCCCAGGACAGACGGTGCCGTCTGATTGCCGGCGCGTGGCGATTAGCTTTGATGTCTAAGCTTGGGGGGTGCCACACGAGAGGCACGTGTGTCCTCCTGGAGTGGGGTCCCAAATAGGTAGACACAGGCTCATATCTGGCAGGGTGTAGTGGGAAGACAAGTACACCCTGCACGCAGGATGTGTTTGATGGGATATATTATTTAAAGGGACTAGCCCAGGTCTAAAATCATCAAAAAATCGGTGATTTTATTTTGGCTTCTTAATATGACCATATGATGTAAACATGTCCATAGACTAGAACTGCAAAAGTTTTTAATTTTTGTACTGCGCATTCACCAGTTAGGCTAGATATAGAGACGAACTTCCTGATTTCTAATTATTGACAACCATGTCAAAAATAAGAAATACGGGAATTTCGTCATATTATTAAGCTAAAATAAAATCACCGATTTTTTGATGATTTTAGACCTGAGCTAGTCCCTTTAATATCCTGTAGAGCTATTGAGGTATTTCCTCCACGCGTGACGCTGTTTGCACCGCCCCCCCCCGGCAATCAACAAGCATCTCGACCCGTGAGAAAATTATGACATGTGTCAGTACTTAATAACAGTGAAAACAGGGTCGATGATATTTTAAGGACCAACGTTGAGACTGCATGGATTCATCTGCGAGGTGTGACTTGTAGGCCTTTATCATTATATATTTTTAGACTAGTGGAAATCTGAGATATCGTGCAGAAAAAGTGACCCACGGTAGGAACTCTGCCCATTTTGTTTTCACAACATTTTTAACCATTTTCGGGTATGGCGAATCGAATGCGAAGTCGTGTCAAGCGAAAAAAATCCGCGAAATTCGTTTATTTTGAAGAATAAAATATGACGTCATAATGTATATTTTGTGTACTTTTGCAAATATCATGAATTGATGTGAGGAAATGGGTGACATTGTATTTGAACCGATGGCCAGCACTTCTAATAAGTCGGTTTGTGCCCAACTCATGTACACATGGTGGCATGTGCTGATGATCAGCTTCACGGGGGAGATACCCCAAGGTCATGGTAAGGTCATCTCAAGGTCACAGCAAGGTCAAATCAGCTCAAAACGGTTGAAAATACCATTCTTTTTTCTTTTTTTGCTAAAATTATGTTCACTTGAGATGTCTATGATGGCTCGAAGCATTCTTGGACCCAAACACGGACATATGCCAAAACACCCCAAGAGGTTACAGGGATAATATAAGGGTTGGAGGGTTTTTTACCCCCCGTGAAATCACCCTCGTGTCACTCCTGTCTGATATGGCAGAAATGGACCAAATAACACAATGATGTTATGTTTCGACCAATGGCCAGTATACATTAATTGCATCAGATGGAGTTCGACCCAAGTACACATGTTAGAATGAGTTGGGGTTGGATTTCACAGGGGTGCTACCCTAAGGTCATGGTAAGGTCATCTCAAGGTCACAGCAAGGTCAAATCAGCTCAAAACGAGTGAAAATAGCTTGTTTTGTTGATTTTGCTACAAGTATGTTCCCTTGTGATGTCTATGATGGATTGAAGCATACCTAGACCCCCAACACTGACCAATACCAAGACACGCCTTAAAAGGTAACAGGTAAATAAAGGGTTGAGAGGGTTTTACCCCGTCAAATAACCCTTGTTTCAGCCCTGTCTGATATGGCAGAAAGGGACGAAATATAACACACTGATTTTATGTTTGACCGATATCTAAATAAATCTAATGAAGCCCATCCAAAGTACACATGGTGACATGGGTGGGGGTCGGGCTTCATATGGGAGAGACCACAAGGTCATGGCCAGTGTATCTGAAGGTCACAGCAAGGTCAAATCAGCAGTGAAAGTAGCTTGTTTTCGTTGCTTTAGCAAAACACTTATGTTCATTTCAAATGTCGGTGATTTTGAAACCCGCCTAGACATCGTGTCTATACCATAGACACCCCATGAGATTACATGGGTAATATAAGGTTTCGAGGGGTTTTAGCCTTATCAACTCATCCTTAGGCCTATATCACCCCTTCTTGATATAGAAAAATAATAAAGCTTTATATAGGAAAATAACAAAGTGATTGCTATGTTTTGACCAATAGCCAGAAGGCCTACTTTTAAAAAATTACACTCGTGTCACCAGTGTCTCTACTTCAGACACTGGTATTCACCCCCTCCCCCCCCCCCATCCGACTACCTAATAATCACCACCAGGGGTCAGAGTTTCACAGCCACTGTCTGTACTGCCGCATCCAGATAAAAATGACATAAAAAATAAAAAGGAGACCCCTGGTGTTGATTAAGAGCAATTGCGACGAAAAAATCTACTGTGGCACTCACTGATAAGTCAGTGAATAAATACATTTGATTAAGCCCAGCCAGCCCAAGTATCCCTCAAAATTTCAAAGAAGCTCATGTAAGACCACTACTGAAAAAAACAACTCTTCCTAAAAACGAGCTGAAAAAATACAGGTCTGTATCCAACCTAAGTTTCATTTTCAAAATCTCAGAAAAAATAGTAGCCATCTATGTAATCCATTACGATAGGCCTACAGGAAACATCATTCTACAGAATCGGCTCTACTGAAAGTACATAACGATATCATTATTAGTATGGACAAGGGTGAAGTTACGGCTCTAACCTTGCTTGACTTGTCGGCCGCTTTCGACACCATTGACCATGCTACATTAACAGATAGACTTTCTGATTAGTATGGAATATCTGGCCAGGCTCAAATGTGGTTTTCTTCTTATTTGCAAAATAGGCTCCAGTCCGTAAAAATTAAAGAAACTTTTTCAGATAAAGCCACACTCTCATATGGAGTTCCACAGGGCTCTGTGCTAGGACCAGTGTTTTTTACTTTATACACTACACCACTCAGCGCTATTATCTCTAGTTTTGACATAAACCACCATCTTTATGCCGATGATACTCAAATTTACATGTCTCTATCAGTTTCAAACGCTAAAGAATCTCTTGAGAAGTTGCAACATTGTTTAATGGGTGTGTCGGCCTGGATGACAGGATCTAAGCTGAAGCTTAATAATAGCAAGACAGAATTTCTTCTTATTGGGACCAAACTTGAGCGAGAAAAATTCTTGAATAATTTCCCATGCTTACTTCTAGGTCAAGAAACAAATCCATCTACATCAGCTAAAAATCTTGGTGTACTATTCGACAGTAGCCTGAATTTCCGAAAACACATATCCCAAACATGTAGGGCATGCTTCTATCATATCCGTGACCTGCGTCGAATTCGAAAAAGTCTGGCTTTAGATCTTTCCAAGCAAATTGCAGTGGCACTCGTCAGTAGTAAGTTAGATTATTGTAACTCACTTTTTCTCAATATGCCAGAAAAGGATATCGCTAGATTACAACGCGTTCAAAACTGCCTTGTAAGAGTGGTAACCAACGCCCCACGATTTAGTCGTTCCGTTCCAATTCTAAAACGATTACATTGGCTTCCTGTCAAGTTTCGCATTCATTTTAAAATATGTGCGATAACTTTTCGAACACTAAAAGAAAACCAACCTGCATATCTGGCTGATTTACTTGTTCGGCCGAAATGCTCAAAATATCAACGCTCCACTAATTCGAATAGATTTGTTGTTCCGTTTATAAAGACTAAGACTGGGTCAAGAGCTTTCTCTATATCTGGTCCAGCCTTATGGAACGCCCTGCCTGTGCCAATACGTAATGCCAAAACAATCTTAACATTCCGGTAATTACTTAAATCTCACCTATTTGACCTGGCTTTTCCACCCTAGTCCCTCAGCAGCCCGGCTCCCTGTTGACGAACCTGCTTTGGCCTCGATTATGACACATGATCACGCTAAGGATTTGTGCGCCTCTGAGCTCGGTCCGCTGAGGATATAGACGCTATTATTTGATTGATTGATTGATGTTGACATGAGTTGGGCTTGGGCTTCATAGGGGTATTACCATGGTCGCTCTGAGGTCATTTCAAGGTCACAGTAAGGTCAAAGAAGCTCATAATAAGTAAAAATAGATGATTTTTTTATGTTTTTGCTCTAATTCTGTTCACTTGATATGTCTATGTCAAGTCGGTCATTTTTATTTGATCAAGTTAACATTTTTCAGGAGATATCCCTATTTGAGACTGCATGTATGTTCTATCGTAATAGTCTAGCTATCTGGCACAGTTTTACAAATATTATGCATATTAAAAAATAAATACTGATAATCGGGAATTTTGCCCGCCGTGACCTTGTTTTTACATTATTCGCAACCATTTTCAAACTCTTCTGAGCTATTGGAGAAGTGAATATATGATATTATTTTTTTAGCAATACATAAAAAATAATTGAATGAATCGTTGAAACCCGCCGTATACTCACCGAGAGATTACATGGGTAATAATAAGCTTCGGAGGTGTTTTACCCTTATTAACTCACACTTAGTCCTATATCAACCCTGCCGGATAATTGAAAATAGACAAATTGACAATGTGATTGTTATGTTTTGACCAATGGCCAGAAGGCCTGTTCCCATCAACCAAAGTTGATAGCATGTAGAACAAAATTACTCAATGCATAAAAATGATATTTTACCATTTTGTTGCATGTTTTAAACTGAAAAGTCAAATAAATAAACAAATAAATAAAATAAACACATTTTCGTCTTTGACATGTCATTGTTCATGATTGTTCATGATTATTTGAATTCGACGGACATATAGTGGTGATTGTATTAATAAAGAAAATTCCAAAAAGTAGTAGGGCCTATATTGTCCCTTGTTAAAGTGAATTTATGCTCAAGTCGCCCCAAAATCTGTTACATTCGAATTCGCTAGTTTGTATCTGCAAAAAAATCTAAAATCAATTAAGTTCCTTTCTGTGTAATGAATATGCGGTCTAGCGAAAATATATAAGAATACATATATACAAACTATGTAATACTAAGATTAATACGTAACATGGATCGGCAGACATAATGACTGGGTAAAAGACAGTATATACAGCAAACATTATTCGACTAGGTCTTCGTAGGCAAAGTGGACAGATTTTGATAACGATTTTGGAAACTTGTTTTGCTTTTTAATATAAAAAAACGTCTTTATAATGTAGCCGTGTCGTCCTCTCCGACTCCGTGGATTGATGTATTTGCTTCACCCAAAAAATCCAACATGGCGGTGACTGAGAGCGATCCCGACCCCAAGGTCCGAAAAATGTCCGTACCTTCTTAATGACTGTGCAACCTTTGAGCTCAAATGTTACTGGTTCTAAAAGAATCTATTTTCGACCTGATTATCTCACCGGAAGTCTTATTTATGACCGTCCAAAGAAATGTCCCACGATTTTGTACGCGGTCAATCTGTGGCTGAAACCTGTTTGCCCTGGGGCTAGTCATAATGTACACTGTTTCGTAATAAATAAGTGCGGACCACTCACAATATGGATAATGCAGATATATTGCTGTAAATGCTATACATATCACATATTATGGAAAAAAATAAGTGGAGAACCACTCATGTCTAGGTATCTTAGTAAACATAAATGGTGGAATTCCTTTAGAGAGAAGATATCCCGGAATGTTGACATCCCTTCCACAGGGATTAATCAATAATACAACGAGGTAGTAGTAGTAAATCATTGCTTTACGTCACTTTTCGGCACAAATGGTCTTTCAAGTGACATTGTAATACGATAAAAACGTTGTAGACAATTGATGAGATGAATGATGTACAGATGATGATGTAAGGGTTGTGGTGATAGGGCATGGTAGGTTATTTCCTCCGCTCGCCTGATAAGGGATTCTGTGCATGTCTAGGGGATCTACCCCCAGACATGCCCAGACAGCCGGAGACTTAGGCTTCGCTGTGCAATTTAATGCTGGCATTTCGCACAGCTCCGCTATCCTCGGGTCAGATAATCCCCAGAGAAACAACAGGAAGGGTAACTCCATTCATTCGCCGTGTGAGCCCAGCAGGCATTTCATCATGATTTGACCTTCAAATGATGTGAAATTGACAAGTTGATGTCTTATTGATATCAAATTGACGTCAAATCGAGACGAAATGCCCGCTGGGAGAGACCTAATGTCATCAAACACGCTATTGCCGATTATTTAAGGCTTCCACGGCCTACACCAGCGCCAGCACTGATGCGGGTGCTGCATTGGCTCCGCTGCTGAGCGGAGGAACCAGGGTACACCACTGGCAAACCGCCCGAAGATTATGGCCAGATACGAGGAGGCTGCAGCTGCTCTTGGATGATTGCTGTAGACTAGTGCTTCTGTATAAGGCTGTCACAGCATTCAACAGACGGAACAGATCCCTAATGACCCTCTCCGGATGGGGGCGAAAAATACTACTACTAGCAATTATCTCAGTACCCCAATACAACGAGGAGTAAAGTATGGCTCAAAATAATAAGCGGATATGTGTGGTGTTTCAATAAGCGATCTTTGAGCCACAAAATGGTCTATATCGGAGAAAACTATTTGATTAAAGATTTCTTCTTAACTAAAGAGCTGACCGTGCATGATATAATATATAGCATTAGTTATATTATAACTAAAGTTTTGACCATTTAATTTCACTAAGAGTAGGCTGGGCCTACAGTCATCCTATGTTCAAAAAAGGTGCAACTGAGACAAAATTGCAACAACATTTATTTAATGGCATGTACTTTAATGGCAAAAACAGAAACACATATCAAAAATCTAGAATAATTGGAGAGGTCTAAATATCCCAAAATAGTTGATTAGTACCGCCATTACCGAAATATACATTTTTAGCAATATCTCAATAATCAATCATGATATTATCACAAACAAGGTATCTAAACCCAGCTTTTAAATTTCAAGAAGAAAACTGTGTCATTCATAAATTTATAGAATTCAAAGCGATATTAATGACGTAATATGTAATTGAGAGATTATCATGTCTACGTAACTAACGTTTTTCAACTATGATGTCCACGCAAATAACACAAATTCATAATACGTCAATGTATAAAACATGTATCATATTTATAATAATATTAATCAAATGCCTTGGGTAAATCGGTGTGTGAGTTGTCATAATTTTTTCCAAAATTTGTTCATAATTTGGACAACCCACAACAAGAGGTATGGATGAAGCCCTACTTTTATCGGATGATTTAATTGGTTATTTACAGAATTTATTGCATTAAGAGAAGAGCATACCCCAAACCCATAAAACATTTTAGAAGACTGTTAATGCACAAACATAATTCACATCCGGCCCAGATTCGACTCGAACTGGCATTTGCTATGAATATATCTAAGTAGTTTATAGTCTCAGTAGATTTAAATTGGGTATTTTTATAATCACTTCATCAAACAGTTTGCTAAACAACCAAATATCACCCACTATACAGTCATATCAATCTAAAAACATGTCCTCATGGGTGGTACCAGAGTTGACACCTGTATTAACCCTTGTCCGTTTGGATAATAATGTCAATATGTCAATATGCCATCATATAATATAAGGTCAAGTGCCTTTTCTAGCAGATGGATTTGTGTTTTGACCTAGAATTAAGCAAGGTATATTATTTAACATTTTTTCTCGCTTAAGTTTGGTCCCAATGGGAAATTCAGTCTTACTAGCATTAAGCTGCTCAAGAGATTCCTTAGCTTTGAAAACGGAAAACGGAGCGCTGAGTGGTGTAGTGTATAGGGTAAAAAGCACTGGTCCAAGCACAGAGCCCTATGGAACCATATGAGATTGTGACTTTATATGACATAGTGTCTTTAATCTTTACGGATTGGTACCTATTTTGCAAATAAGAAGAACACCTAATTTGAGCCTGCCCAGATATTTGTTAATGTAGCATGGGTAATGGTGTCGAAAACGGCCGACAAGTCAAGCAAGGTCAGAGCTGTAACCTCACCTTGTAAATACTAATGATGATATCGTTATGTACTTTCAGTAGAGCTGATTCTGTAGAATAATGTTTCATGTAAGGGGATTTTAATGGATTAGATAGATGGTTATGTTTTATATGAGCTTGCAGCCAATTTACTACTATCTTTTTGGAAATAAAACTCAAGTTGGATACAGGCTTGTAACTTTTCAGTTCGTTTTTAGGGAGAGGTGTTTTTAAGTAGTGGTCTCACATGAGCTTCTTTGAAATTTTCCTTAAAATGTTAATTATATCAGTGATGGGAGTTATTAATATATCAAGACAATTTTTCAGCACGCTTGTATGAGCGGGGTTCAGATTACATGATTTTGACGATGAGCTCAAAATAAGCTTTTTAATTTCATCTTCTGTCACCCGTTCAAAAACGTTCATTATGGGTCTAATTTCTGGGTTTTTTACACTCATGGAATATTCTGTACTTTATCTGCAAATTGGTTTTAATTTTATCAACAAAATATTTAAAGAAATGGTCACAAAGTGATTTTACTAATGTGAATTCTGGCAGAACCGGCATGTGGAATTCTATGCAGAATGTTATTTATTGAGTTCCATAGAAGACGAGGATTGTCCGAATTTTCTGAAATAAGATCAGCCAAATATTTCGATTTTGCTTTGTCATCATTCTGTTACACAGGTGGCACTGATGTAACATGAACGATCTAGTTGTGTGCGAGATCTGCGCCATGTACGTTTGAGATTGTTGCGAAAGATTTTAGCCTTCATTATTTCTTGAGTCATCCATGGATATCGTGGTTTTTCTGACTTATCTTACAAGACCGTATTATTGTCTAAAGTAGAGCTAATGACAGAATCATACTGTCGACAGAGTCGTGAGAGATCTTGGTTTCTTCATTGGATCCAAATTGAGAATATCTGAATGAAACGATTCATAACCAATTTCGTATATTTTTCGAAACGTTTTTTCTTTTTTCCATTTCGTGTATCAACCGTCAATTTCTGATATGACAGCGAGATGGTGTGCAATACATGCTGCCGAAAAAAACTGATTTGATATAATTAGAAATGCGTTCGGTGATCAAAAGATCTAGCCAATGACCATGAAGGTGAGTTGGAAAATTAACATGCTGCTTGGGATGGAAACATGTGAGGATTTCATTGAATTTATTGGCTTTTCCATTTGAGTTATCCAGATGTAAGTTGAAATCTCCAATATATACAAATTGTCATGGAGTAGAATTAGTTCTCTAGTAAATCTTGAAACTGATCAAAAATTGACATGTACCGTTTTGAAGCCTATACAGGCAGACAACGAAACTACTCAACGAATTGTTTTCAATACGTACAGAGAGCGCCATGAACGTTTTAAATGATGGCAGAGAATGAATATCTGTTTTTAATCACTGTTAATTGGTCAGACACTAGTATGCCTACACCTCCTCCTGTCCGCTGATCCGCACGAGGTTCGTGAAAAAACAAACAGCCAGGAGGTGAGATATCAGCTATCGATGATTGCGTTTTATCATGTTTTAACCCTGTTTCCGTCACTGCCACAATGTCCAGATTTTTCGATGAAGGGGACTGTTTTCGGTTTGACGGATTTTGCATTGATTGTTGCCATTTAATTATGTCATTTGAGCCGGAGGGACCCGGATTTAAGCTGACATTTCCTGCCAGTAGGCCTAGATGTTGCAATTGAGAGATATATTTAAAAATTTTGCTGTGAACAAATTTGAAAACATGGTGTTTGTTATTGATGACGGTTGACAATTTGTTACAAATATGATTGGGCCACAAGAGGACAATTCGTCATCGCTGCGTTTAATAGACACGGCTGTTAGGAGTGTGAAAATAGTATACATTATTTTTTATATGGATATTTTGATTATCGGCGGCCGTAATACAGCACGCCTATGAAGCCTAATATGCCAGCAGAAAATATGATAATGCCTACAAAATGCCTATAGTTTGATCTTCAGCAGCTTTTAGGCCGCCTACGATATCTACAATTCATATGGGTAATGTTGGGCCAATGTTGGGCCACTATTGGTGAAGATAGCTAGGCTTATTATTGTTTATAAATTATTCTGACCACCTATGTTTCTACGTATTATGACACTGATGCTAATTTATTTTTATTATTTGGAAAATTATGCTATAATCTGTATAGAAATGGTGACTTATCCATTAAAACCTCGCGGGGGTGTTTTGGTATAAGTCCGTGTTGGGATCTACTATTCTAGGTATGTTTCAAGCCATCTTATACATTTCAAGTGAACATAATGTTAGGAGAAACAGCAAAAATAAGCTCTTTTCAACCATTTTGAGCTAATTTGACCTTCCTGTGACCTTGAAATGGCATTACAATGACCTTATGATAACTCTTTTTATAAAACTCAACACCAACCCAACTCACCTTGCGTAGGCCTACTTGAGTTGTGTTTCGACCTATTGGAAGTTTTGGTTCAATAATCTATTTTCACCCATTTTGAACTGATTTGACCTTGCTGTAACCTTGCGATGACCTTGTCATGACCTTGGGGTAAGAACCCTGTGAAATACAGCCCCAACCTATTTCACCATGTATACTTGGGTTGAGCCTTACCAGATGTAATAAATGTATTGGTTATTAGTCAAAATATAACATCAGTGTGTTATTTTGTACATTGTGCCATGTGAGACAATATTGACACAAGGGTGATTTGAAGGGGGGGGGCGAGTAAAAAACCCTCCAACCCTAAATGTTATCTCTGCAACCTCTCAGGGGTGTTTTTGTGTAGGTCCATGTCGGGATCTAGGTATGTTTCAAAACATTGTGTACATTTCAAGTGAACATAATGTTAGCAAAGACAAAAAAAAAACTATTTTCAACCGTTTTGCGCAGATTTGATCTTGTTGTGACCTTGAGATGACCGCCCCATGACCTTTGGATAACTCCCCTATGAAACTCAACACCAACCCATGTCACCATATGTACTTGGGTTGGGCTCGATCGATTTATTGGAAGTGCTGGTCCAATAATCTATTTGAAAGAAATATTTTTGAACAAAACTACTTTCCACTGACAGTGTGTATATGCCACGCTCTCATACCATCCTAGGGGTCAAGGGTACCATACTTCGATGACCCCTGGTGGCCTTGTCCATGTATGTATAATCTGCAGTCTTTCCTGTTTCAATAACTTTTTTGTTCTTAATCTTTATGACTTTGTGTACTATTAGATTCTAATATTTTGAATTGAATTATGTTATCATTAAATCTAAATTTCAAATGACACCTTAAATACTTGTAACGCATGGAGGGTCACATATGCTAAAATATATTTGACCCTGAAATTGACCTTCTGACCTTGAGGTTGACGTCAAATCACCAAAAAAATTCCAGAAATGGATTTTGCAGTCAAAATCACGCGAAAATGAGGTATTACACTTGTTTCTAGCTTTATTTGGTAAAAATCATATTTTTGCTTACTTGACCTTAAAATTGACCTTTTGACCTTGAAATTGACCTTCTGTCTTTAAGGATGACTCCAAATCACAAAATTGGTACCAGAAATGAATTTTGCAGTCAAAATTACACACAAAATGAGGTATTACAGTTGTTTCTACCTTTATTTGTTGAAAAATCATATTTGACCTTGAAATTGAACTTTGACCTTGAATTTACCCCATAGTGCAAAGTGGTTAAGAATGACAAGATGTCTCCCGGCAAATTCTGAATACATATATCCTCACCATCAATAATCAACAATACAAAAACGTTACACCTCAAAATGAGGTCCAGTGCTAGTTCTGCCAGACTAATAGTGATATGACGAGATTTAATCTATTAATTATATGATTTAGACGTCATAATTTAAATCGCGAAATAGAACGTTTTAGAGGAAAAATCCGGCTTGACACGACTTCGCATTCGATTCCCCATACCCGAAAATGGTTAAAAATGGTGAAAAAACTAAATGGGCAGACTTCCTACTCTGGGTCAATATTTGCTTCGATTTCCACCAGTCTATTTGCTATATAGTGCAAGAGCATTAGGGTTGAACCTGGAATAAAATTGCAGAAAGCTGATTTTTTCAGGAATGATACATGGACATCTCCCCAGACGAATTCCGAAGAGGCCCCAAAAATCCCCCTTGTGCATTTTTTTTAATTCAAGATGGCCGCCACCATGTAACGCCATTTTCGAAAAGACAGGGATATACCATAATTCCTCACTTTTGCAGTTAGACTAAAATATTTAGGTGTCTTTACTTATGTTTGAGGACACAAAGAGTTCATCCGGATGATCAGAAATGATATCAGTACTTTTCTCAATACCAAAAATTCAAGATGGCCGCCATATTGATATACCGCGTATGTTGAGCGATCTCTTAAAAAAACGAAAATATGAGGTAACTATCTTGTTGTTGAGCCTAAAATGTATTTTTTGTCTAAACCCATGGAGTCTAGCACTTACTTAGATCAACAATATTTTATTATATTGAATTTTTCAACATAAATTCTACATAGTTTGATGTTATGTAACACCATATAACGTCCTTTTTCCAAAAAAAAACAGGAGTATGCCCCAATTCCTCACTTTTGCAGTTAAAAAAAAATATTTTGGTGCCTCTACACATGTCTTAAGGCGCAAAAAGCTCATCAACAGGATCAGAAATGATCTCATTCCTTTTCTTATCTCCACAAATACAAGATGGCGACCATTATGTCAACGTCCCCACCCCTCATCATGTTGGTAAAACTTTTTTTTCAGAGCCATGGAATCTAGAATATATTTTCATCACCATTTTCTTTAATAGAATGTGCTTATCAACACAAAATCCAGCATGGCTGCCATATTGGTTAGCTCTTTTAGCGCAGGTGCCACGATTAAGCGATGTCCAACTGCTTTTTCATATCGGAATATAGATATAGATTTATCAAATTTACAAAATATCCTATGTCAGAAATCATTGATTAAAAATTCTACCATGTCTCATTTTTAAATAAAAGGGTAGCATTTGAAGCTTGAGATAGCGTAAGAAATTCCAGTTTCAAACCCAGCGACTAATTCCAATGTAGGTATTTTATATAGTAGGCCTATATAAAATGTTTTTTTAGATTTTGGTTAAGTATTAGTTGTGATTATTCTAGGATTTGAATATCAGCTAATTTTGTGTGAATGTACATAATA
Organism: Flabesymbios commensalis; assembly: GCA_964017125.1. Classification (NCBI taxonomy): domain Eukaryota; kingdom Metazoa; phylum Annelida; class Polychaeta; order Terebellida; family Flabelligeridae; genus Flabesymbios; species Flabesymbios commensalis. Next base: position 101,998,615 of record OZ024902.1, read on the forward strand.
ACAGAGCTAAGTACAATATTACACCAGCTTGAACACGTGTCTTGCGAGACTGTTGGTTATTTACATGTACTACTAAATAAGAAAAGGTTTTAAATCACATCATTTTACTGGCAGAGTTTGGCCATCTATAGGCTTATGTATCTTGGTCAATTTCCTAAAAATGGTAATAAATACCTTGGATTATAGATTAGAATATTCAGATATTTCATTTGAATATTAGTGTATTACGTAATACATATATGACATTGTATGATATTGCAATGTGATATTACATTGAAATGTCAGAATATGACATCAAATTAGTGGATGTGACAGTTTAACGTCAGGATATGATAGTTTTATGTCAGGATATATGAATAAGATATCAGGATATGACACTTTAATATCATGATATGTAATATAATGTCCAAACATTGGTGTTTAATATAGCAAAATCACGTTATGATGGCTCAATACAGCTTTATAAAGGCAGTAAATAGTGGCTAAACATCACGTTGCTGTATCAAAATGAAACGATATTGCATCATATTATCACGAAATGCATTACAATTTCGTGATATATCATTTGAACATCACTATGATATTTTAATGTCAAGATATGACATTTGAATATTATGATATGGTACTTGAATATTATGATATGACTTTATACATTGATGGTCACACATTGCGGTCACAATATAGCATTGTAATGTGATGATGTGTCATTATAATGACAAACATGCTATTGAATATCGTATATTGTATAATAGACTTGTCGGATTATGACATTAAAATAGAAAAAAAACATAAACAACAGTTCGAAGGCAGGATCTGGCATATTTATGCCAGGATATTCGATTGTAATTTATCAGAATATGACACTTTAACGTCATGAGATGGTATTATAATTTTGTCCTTTTATATCACACAATAAGATTTGAATGTCAAGATATTCCATTTTTTATGATAGGATATAACATTATTAAATCAAGATATGGCGGGCTTGGCGGCATTCTAATGTGACATTATAATGACTGAATATGACACTACAATATTTTAATGTGACCATAGAATGTCAGAATATGTTACTTTAAAGTCTGGATATGGCATTTTAATGTCAGGATTTTATATTGTCATGTCAAGGTATAACATTTCAATAACATTATATTGACAGACGCACGTTACCATATGGTAATACAGAATCGACATAGAACATTCCAATATCAGGACGGCACATGTCAGTTCAACATATATATCGCAAATATAATTCAGTAACTAAAGGCCTCTGCATTGCTCAAAACCGGTACTCCAAAACTGCCAACAACAAAAGCACTTCGGAAGATTCAATAAAATGGAAAGTAAGATAGGGTTAAGACACATGCTCTTTGAACAGCATGTGGCCTTGCCCTCTCTTACTTTCATTTCCTCTTACACTAAAATGTCATATTGTGATGTTAATATGCTATATCATGATATTATAATAATATCGTGACAATACACTAAAAGATCCTGTCACTTTATTACCATGCCGTGATGCTTAACCACCATATCCTGCATTTATAAAGCTGTATCCAGACATCCTAACGTCATTTTACTATAATAAAGAGCAATATTTGGACATTACAAAACCATATCTTGATGTTAATGTGTCTTGTCCTCATATTATCGTGACATAAAAATATCATATCCTGACGATAAACTGTGACATCAATTAATTTATCATTTTCCGATATTCTGATGTAAAATCATCTCATTACAACACCATACAATGCCATAACTTCATTACGAAATATATATATCATATTATTGAAAATATAATATCTTGATATTTAAATGATGTATTTCATGATATTAAACATATTGACATTTGCAGATCATGGACAAACGTAAGTATTTAAAAGAGCATTGTTACAGGACGATTATCAAAGATGTCATGTACATGTAACGTGTGGGTAGAAGGTCCTTATCTTGTAATTGATTTCTGCTAGAAAGCCTCCCTTCAACGTCACCTACTGCCCCAGCCAACACGGGGCATTAATCAAATTATGTTTATTTTTTGGGCAAGCGTCGAAGACGGTCAGCCAATATAAAAACAGCATTGGATGAATGCCTCGTGTTTAAACTCCATTATGATACAGATCATATCTTTCTGTACAGGAGGGTGTGGAATCTACAGTCTGGGAACGGATTTTATCTCATGGTCGTTTGTCACTAACGCAAACTGAAAGAGTAGTCGCTCCAGAAAGAGTTCTAAAAAGACTGAATAGCGGGTGCAGAGAGGGTTGTTCAAGGGGGGGGGGGGGGGGTAGGGGATCTCACAAATCTCGACTATATTGTACAACGATGTTCTCTTTTTGTATTGGCCAAACATGTAGAAACTGTGACAGCTCGGATGATTGAAACGCAATAATTTTATTATTTACCGGGGATTAATTTGTTAACTTGACAAATCTCAATCTACATTTCTAGTGGGAAAGCAGTTCGAAAACACTCCAAAGCGTCACCCACCAAGGTGGAATTAACTATAACTACCATGTGGGATTCATGTCGATAAACTCAATATAATAAAATATGGTCATCTAAATAAGTTCAAGACTCCATGGGTTCGGCTAAAAAAATACATTTTAGTTTCAACAACGAGATAGTTATCGCATATTTTCGGGTTTTTTAAGAGATCGCTTAACAAAATATTATAGCGGCCATCTTGAATTTGTGGTATTAAGAAAAGTACTGAAATTATTTCTGATCATCTGGATAACTTCCTTGTACTTTAAAACATAGGTAGAGACACCAAAATCATTGTTTTAACTTCAAAAGTGAGAAATTGGGGTATACCCGTTTTTTTTAAAAAAATGGCGTTACCTGGTGTTATTTTTAATTAACTACTATGTGGGATTTATGTTGATAAATTCAATATAATAAAATAATGGTGATCTAAATAAGTGCTAGATTCCATGGGTTTGGCCAAAAAATACATTTTAGGTTCAACAACGAGATAGATATCTCATATTTTCGTGTTTTTTAAGAGATCGCTCAACATAATCAGAACAATATGGCGGCCATCTTGAATTTTTGGTATTGAGAAAAGTGCTGATATCATTTTTGATCATCTGGATCAACTCTTTGTGCTTTAATACATAAGTAGAGACACCAAAATATGTTTTTTCTAACTACAAAAGTGAGGAATCAGGGTACACCCCTGTTTTTCGTAAATGGCGTTACATAGTGGCGGCCATCTTGAATTAAAAAAAATGCACAAGGGGGATTTTTAGGGCCTCTTCGGAATTCGTCTGGGGGAATGTCCAGGTATAATTCCTGAAAAAATCAGCTTTCTGCAATTTTATTCCAGGTTCCTGTGTTTTTTTCACTAATGCTCTTGCACTAATAGCGGCATGATCAATGATATAATAGTCTTTGAACTTGAAAAACAACTGGGCCTACTCATAACAACACTTCTGTGGATGGCTGCTTAATACTAGCTCTAATTCTCCCCATCAAACAGACATCGACCCTATGTTGGATTAATGCTGCTGTAAGGTCACAGATGTTGGGCAAACCTCAAGCCCCTAACTCAACTTTGGGTCAACGTCGGGCCTACACATAGAGGCCTTATTCGTCATTTGAACATAAAAATAAGTGTGCGCTGTCTCTGGTGCAGTGGTTAAAGCCTGGAAATCAGAGGTCGCTGGTTCGAACCCTTCTCTGGCATAGGCCCATGTGCACAAAGTGGCCTAGTCTAGAAAACCACATTTAATTCCATTCATGCGCGCAGCTTGGCAATACTATAATGCGTGGAAAGGCAAAAGGCAGTATCTGAAATGTTTCTTGTTGAAATGGGAAAAAGCATTTTTTTGTTAACTTTTTTTTCAGAATTTCGGAACTTGAAGTTTTCGGAGCTTGAAAATTGGTAACTTGAAGTTCCCGGAACTTGGGAACTTCGGAACTTGGGAGCTTGTCTAAGGGTATCCCATTACGGGGCGCTTCCTGCTGCATATGCAAGAAGGAGTATTGTGTATTAAACTGAGCCAGAATAACCTTGCCAGTTTGTACACGTTTGTTTTAGGTGGGAGTAATACAAATATTTGAAAAGTTATTAAATAAAAGTTATTCACTTTGTCCCTACATATGGGCACAGTGAATCGGCTTCCGGGGTACACTGAATCTGTTTTCGGGGCACAGTGAATCGCCTCCAAAGAGGAATCGACGGAGCAATGCGCTGCTTAAAATTGTCCAGCACGAACAACACCACCCATCACTACCACCTCCCTCAACCACCATCCACAATCACCACCACCGTGCACCAGCAACCACAGACACCACATCACCACTCATAATCACCACAACCATGTACCACCAACCACAGTCACCACACAATCACCACCTCTACGCACCACAAACCACAATCACCGCCCACAATCACCACCTCCATGCACCACCAACCACATTCACCACATCACCTCCCACAATCACCACCACCATGTACCACCAACCACATTCATCCATGCACCTCCCACTACCACCACCACCATGCACCACCAACCACATTCACCACATTGACTCCCACAATCACCACCACTATGCAGCACCAATCACAATCACCTCCCACAATCACCACCACTATGCACCACTAACCACATTCACCACATCACCTCCCACAGTCACCACCACATGCACCAGCAACCACAATCACCTCCCACAATCACCACCACTATGCAGCACCAATCAGCACCGGAAACCGTTTTTTGAACGGGAACTCGGTGAAAATAAAGTTATATAAGACCCACTCCACCATACTTCATTGTCTTAGCTAGCTCGGTTACAACAATGGAGGTCAAGGCTATTGAGTTTCACAGAATATTAGTCCCACAACATGTGACCTTTGACCTTTTATACCTGCCCCCGGATTAGATGTGGTATAATATTTTGATATATTATTGACAAATGAACTCATCCTAGTTGAAAATATCACATATTGGTAAATTGATTACCATTTATTATTCCATAACTGTTGAAAACCAATAATTAACTGTAAATTTGGGAGTCGGCGTATATATCGTTGCCATGGCAACCGCCTACGGGGTAAAATGGGATGTTTTAGAATACTCTGATATCTACCATACAATAATATATATATACTTTGTAGTCAATATACATGGGGAATGTCTCATCATGGATGAAATCAGGGTTGTTTTAAGGTAAAAAATCACCGAAAAAACAAGTCAGCTGTGAAAGGGGTAACTTAATGTTTGCTGTGCTCTTTTTAGTGTCTGTAAAATTTAGGTTCTAATTATGTTTACTTCTCATCCGAATAGTTTGCAATTTTTCAACTATTTCATATTTTTTAAAGAAATTAATATTTTGTGAAACGAAGTGACGTCACCGGTAACTGTTTTGAATGTCAACTCGGTGAAAACAATGTTATGTAAGACCCCCTCCCCCATACGTCATTGTATTAGCTAGGTCGCTGAAAACAAAGGAGGTCAAGGTAAATGAGTTTCACAGAATATTGGTTGTTTCGTTGCTGGAAATAACTTTTTGTAGGCATTGCTGTAATCTTAAAGAAATGGTGAATTATTAAAATATGTGGCAAACCATACTCTGACAAATCGCTTTAGGGTGTGATATGTTGATATCATAACATATGTTCTTACAATAAGTAGGCCCACGTAAGAAAGTAGAGAAAGGGTATTTGGCCGACGACCCTCACACAAACATCCTGGCTACGTGCAATAAAGTCCGTGTTCAGATCAATCATATCATACAATTCTCAATAGTGGGCCAATATATTGGCATGTTCATATTTTAAGAAAAGCAAACAAAATCAGAGCATCTAAACGAGTGGTCATTTATATATTCCGATAAGTTTAACAAGTAATTATACCGATGTTTTATTAATGCTGATCTACCGTCTGTGGAATTAGCCCATCATTAAAGCAGCATCGGTTCGTTGCTTTATACTTACTGGGATGGTGCGGGGCAAGACGCCCATATGGTGTGCCAGTGGGGCAAGACTGTGGGCGTCTTGCCCCACACCATGGTAGGCGTCTTGCCCCATCTCGTCTTTATTGACATTGGTGCACGCTGCTGAGCTCTGTATAATCGCCCAAGGTCATAGAATAAAAAATGTATCTTAGAGTTATGTTGAACCGCTAATAATTCTACATCCTCATCTCAGTGTTATTTGACGAACAATCATTAAAGTTGGATGGTCCATCTTCAATAATTTGATTGACTTAAAATGAAAACTACTTACTAGTCATCAACACTGATTTATTCACCGCGTGACCTCCACACTGCTGGGTGGTAGTCACCAGGTGGTAGCTAGTCTTGTCTCGAACGTAAAATTAAACCAAATTGACCAGGAACTGGATATATAAGATGTATAAAGAGAGTGGGCTTTTTGCCCCGCATGGGCGTCTTGCCCTACCCTACTCTAAAGGCCCGTTCACAATAGTGATAGTGATAGTGATAGTGATATAGTCCAGTTGGCAAATGACATTTTGTAGCTCAAGCGTGTTTCGTGGTATGGGCGATGTTTTATAGTTGATTCTGGTTCTAGGGGATGTCCTGAGCAGGAATCAGCCGGGTGCCACTTTTGCACCCTTGGGCGAAATTTTTTAGGGGCAAAAACAAAATGGCCGCCAGATATTTCAAGGGCAAATATAATTTTTTAACAAATGGAGCCAGGAACAAGTGTAGTACCTCATTTTCAAGTGATTTTGACTGGGCAATCATTTTTTTTTATTCTTTTTATGACTCAAGGTAATCTTCAAGGTCAAAAAGTCAATTTCAAGGTCAAATAAGCAAAAATACCATTTTTAACAAATAAAGCTAGGAACATGTGTACTACCTCTTTTGCGTGAAATTTTGTCTGAAAATGCATTTATGGCATTATTTAGTTAATCACAGGTAATCTTGAAGGTCGAAAGTCATTTCCAAGGTCAAAAACAAATGGCCGCCAGCTATTTCAAGGTCAAATATCACATTTCAACAAATGAAGCTAGGAACAAATGTAATTTTCATGTGATTTTGACCGGGCAATGCATTTCTTGAATTACTTTAATGAGTCAAGATCATCTTCAAGGTCAAAAAAACAAATATCAAGGTCAATTAAGCAAAATTACCATGTTTAACAAATAAAGCTAGGAACATGTGTAATACCTGTTTTCCATGCAATTTTGACTGGGCATTACAGATCTTATATTATTTTGATAATTCAAGGTCATCTTCAAGGTCAATAGGTCAATTTCAAGGTAAAGTAAGAGGAAATATCATTTTTAACAAATAAAGCCTGGAACGTGTGTAATACCTCTTTTGATGGGATTTTTATTGACAAATTCAATTGTAATATTACTTTAGAGATTCAAGGTTATCATCATGGAACTCAAAGTCATCAAAAATCAATTCCGAGATCAAAAATAAGATTTTTAACAAACATAAATAGCAAAAAGTGTAGTACGTCTTTTTAGTGTAATTTAACGAGTAATCCATTTCTACTGCTACTATTTAAATGATTGAAGGTCATTTTCAAGGTCAGTGTGTCAATTTCAAGGTCAGTTAAGCGAAAATATGATATTTACCAGATTAAGCTAGAAAAATATCTTTCTGGTATGATTTTGGTGATTTGAGGTGATCCTCCAGGTCAATTGTCAATTTCAAGGTCAAATATGACTTCAACATAGTATGCTACAAATTGGAGCACATATAATAAATTGTCTTGTATATGGTGTGACTTTAACTGGATAATCTAATTCTAGTAGAGATTTAATGATTAAACATCATCAAAGTGAAATGATCAGTTAACTGGAAGACATCAAAGGGTGACCGAGATGTGTCAAAAAGCATAACAGATCAATGGAGGGGTGCTAAAAGGCATCACAGAGGCGGTCAATAGACAATGGGGAGACACTAAAGGGTGTCGACGAGTAGCTAAAAGGCCCACAGAGGCGCGAAGGAGTGACTAAAAATAGTAGTCATTAAAAGGCAATGAGGAGGCATTGAAGGGCAATGTGGAGGTGGTGAAAGGCAACGAGGAGGTGTTAAGGGGCAAAAAAGGGGTGGTAAAGAGCGACGAGATGCATTAAAAGGTGACGGAGTGGCATGAAAGGGATATGACAAGGAAGCGTTAAATGACAGTGGAAGTACGTTAACAGGTAAAGGGGAGGTGCTAAAGGGTGATGGATAGTGTCTAAGGGCGATGAGAAGGCATTGAAGACGACGGAAAATAGTTAAAGGGCAACGGAGAAGCATTAAATGGTGATAGAGAGCCATCAAAGAGCGACGGAAAAGCGTTAAAGGCAAAAAAAATGTCAAAAGTAATGTACATTCGTTAAAGTTTGATGGAGAGGCGCAAGAAGGCGCTGCAGATGCGTTAAATGGTGATGTGAATGTGTTAAAGGGCGATGGTGAGGCGTTAAATGGAGATAGGAAAGTGTGAAATGGCGATGGGAAGGTGATAACGGGTGATGAGAGCCGTTAAAGGCGACCACGAAACGTTAAACGACGATGGAAAGGCGCTAAAGGGCAATGGGGAGGGGTTAAAGTGTGATTGATAGGCGTTTGAGGGTGAGGAGAAGGCGTTAAAGACAATGGAGAGTTGCTGAAGGGCGACGGAGATGAGTTAAGTGATGACGCAGACGTCAAAGGGTGACGGTAAAGTAATAAAGGTTGATGAATATGCATTAAAGGGTGATGGTGAGACACTAACAGGCGCTGCAGAAGCGATGGAAAGGCGGTAAATGGTGATGGCAAGGCGTTAAAAAGCAATAGGAAGCCAGTAAAGGGCGTTGTGGAGGCGTTAAATTTCACCAAAAAAGCGTTGAAGGGCGACGAAAAAAATGTGAAGGTCGAACCAAAAGCATTGAAGGGCAATAAGAGGCGTCAGAGGTGCCACAGAGACGTTAAATGGCAATGGGGAGGTGTCGAAAAGCCATAGAGAGGCGTTAAAGATCGATGGAGATCGTTAAAACGCAACTGAGAGTTAAAGAGCAATAAAGAGGCGTTCAGTGGAAGAATAGGCAATAAAGGGGACGGAAAGACCTTCAATTGAAACAAAGAGGCGTTAAAGAAAAAAGGACGTTCAGGGCAAAGAAGAGGCGTTAAAGGGCGACGGAAAGGCCTTCAATTGCAAAGAAGATGCGTTGACCTAAAAGCTATGAAGACACATTTGTGTCCCTTTTAGCGCACCTCCATAGCCCCTTAATGCCTCTCTCCACCAGCGGTATCGTTTGGTTCAGATACATTCCTTAAGTCAGAATGCTTGATTTTCGCCTAATTGACCATTATGGTCAATTTTAAAATGGCCGCCGTAAAATCCATAATTTCTCCCGAAATGTGTTATTAAACATGGTTTTCTTAAATTTCACATCGCAATTACAGCTTTGATATCTAATCTTACATTTTAATGCTCGTTTAAGTATTTACAAATGCTGTAATGTGCTATTTACCACCGAATCCAAGATGGCCGCCGAAAAGGGTGAAGAAAATTGTCAACATTTGACATTTTTTTGCAAATAGTTTATGAGCACAGGCTCTAATGGTGTACGATAACCTCCATGAGCGGTATCATTTCATTGAGAGACACGTACCCAAGAACAAAAATCAGTTGAATAATGCTTGATGAGTTCAATAATTATTAATTATGGCCTATTCCAAATGGTCACTGTGAAATCAATTAATTCTTGTAAAATTCATTGTTGAAAATGTTTGTTATCTCACAAACACGATTTCAGTGTTTAATCTTACTTTTTAATGCCCACCATGTCCATTAAAAGTATTATAACGTGGGATAATATATTATTTACAAAGAAATTCAAGATGGCCGCCGCAACAATGTCAAAATGTCGCACCATTTTACAAAAAGTTATGAACACGTGCACGCTCTATTCTGTATTAAAATCCCCATGAGCGGTATTATTTATTTTCGAGACGTCCCATGAGTCAAAATCAGGTTATTATTGCTCGACTTGTCAAGTAGTTAATACTTATGGCCGACTACAAAATGGACGCCATGAAATCAATGAATACTTTATTGAACATTGTGTGCATAATATAATAGTCATATCACAAACACGGTCTTGATATTTAATTTTGCATTTTAATTTTCAGTGAATCCACTAAAAGTAATGTTAAGTACTTTAAGATAGAATCCAAGATGGCAGCAGTAAAAATGACAAAAATATATGCTTGTGTTCAGCTTTGGCCCCGGCGACCTAAAGCCTTGTCTCCTACTAAAATAAACATTCAGTTCCCTTTATTTGTTGTAATTGTTAAACATGCTCTACGTAATAATCATTATAGAAACACTGTTTGGTGTTTTCTACAGAATTTTATTGTTCAGTGAAATCATTAAACATATTTTCCTGTGCTAAAAATATAATATTTAATATGTACATATTAATCCAAGACGTTCAGATTTACAAAAGTAATGTAATCTTGGACACTGAAGCTGAAAAAATGATCACAGCCACTTTGAAAATTATCTAACCTACTACAAAAGTGATCGTGGCCACTAAAGAAGTGATCACAGCCACCTTAAAATGTATGTCAGCCACTACAAAAGTTATCTTGGCTACTGAACAAGTGATCACAGCTACATTAAAAATTATCTCCATTACAAGGGTGATCTTGGCCACTAACAAGCTGGTGTCAGCCAGTGACAAAGTTATCTAAGCCATTACAAATTGATCTTGGCCACTGAAGAAATGATCACAACCACTTTAAAAATGTCTAAACCACTACAAAGGTGATATTGGCCACTGCAGAAGTGATCACATCAACTTTAAAAGTTATCTCAGCCACTACAAAAGCGACCACACCCACTTTGAAAATGCTCTAAGCCACTACAAAAGTGATCTTGATGATTAAATAAGTGATCACAGCCACTTTAAAAATTGTCTCAGCCACTACACAAATTATCTTGACCACTGAAGAAGTGATCACAGCCACTTAAAAAAATATCTAGACCACTACAAAAGGGATCTTGACCACTGAAGAAGTGATTGCAACTATTATAAAAGTTATCTCAGCCATGACAAAATGATCTTAACCCTTGAAGAAGTGATTAAAACCATTTTCAAAGTTGTCTCAGCCACTACAAAAGTGATCTTGACCACCGAAGAAGTGATCATAGCCATCTTAAAAGTTGTCTCAGCCACTACAAAAGTTATCTTGGCCACTGAAGAATTGATCACAGCCACATTGAAAGTTATCTCAGACACTACATGGGTGATCTTGGCCACTAAAAAACTTGTGTCAGCCACTGAAAAAGTTATCTAAGCCACTATAAACTGATCTTGGCCACTGAAGAAGTGATCACAGCCACTTTAAAAATTATTCAAACCACTACAAAAGTGATCTTGACCACTGAAGAAGTGATTACAACCATTCTAAAAGCTATCTTAGCCAAGACAAAAATGATCTTGACCACTAAAGAAATGATTACAACAATTTTAAAAGTTATCTCAGCCACTACAAAAGTGATCTTGACCACTGAAGAAATGATCACAGCGACTTTAAAAGTTACCTCAGCCACTACAAAAGTGATATTGGCCAGCGAAGAAGTGATAACAGCCACTTTGAAAATTATGTCAGACACTACAACTGGTTATCTTGGCCACTAAAGAAGTGATTACAACCATTTTAAAAGTTATCTCAACCACTACAAAAGTGATATGGGCCACTGAAAGAAGTGGTTAGAACCACTTAAAAGTTATCTCAGCCACTACAAAAGTGATCTTGGCCTCTGAAGAAGTAATCACAGGCACTTTAAATGTTATCTCAGCCACTACAAAAGTGATCTTTGTTACTGTAGTATATTTTTAGCACCATATCGTTTGATTCATTTCGTCACTTCTAAAATATCCAACATGAAAGATTGTAGTTGAAAAGACAATAATGCGTTTAAAATATCATTAATTGCAAATATTTAGAACCGGCTATAGGAGACTAATAATGGTAGTTTTATCCAAATCAAAAAATATACATTTTCTATAGCAAATAAAAAATAATAACATCACATGGTTTAGAGGCTTAAGACCACCCGTGCTAATGTTAAACAAGCACATATTTTCTTGTTAATTTTGCGGTCGCAATCTTAGATTATATTGTTTATCACCGCGGAATTGCAATATTTTAATGGATTCATTGAAAATTAAGATAATACACCAAAACCGTGTTTATGATATGACTATTAGGTAGACCATGTTCAATTATGAATTTCCTTATTCATTTCACGGCGGCCATTTTGAAATCGGCCATAATGATTACAAATCAAGAATTAATCACCCGATTTTGACTTAATAGATGCCTCTGAACCAAATAATACCGCTCACTGAGGTTTTCGTACAGAACAGAAAGTGTGCTCATGAAATATTTTCAAAAGTTTTGAAAATATTATTTGCCATTTTTATGGTGGCCATCTTGGATTGGTTCTTAAATAACATATTCTAGCACTTAAAATAAGCATAGATATATTTAGTGGATTCATTCAGCATTAAAACGTAAGAATAGACACAAAAACCGGTGTTATTGAGATAAATATTAAGCAAACCATGTTGAATAATGCATTTGAAGATAAAGCATTGATTTCACGGTGACAATTTTAAAATCGGCCATATTGATTAATTACTCTACAAATCAAGCACTAATCATATGATTTTCACCCAAGGGTTACTCTGAACCAAATGACACCGATCGTGGGGGTTTTCTTACTTAATCATGATGATAAAACATTTGCCCCTGAAATATTTACAAGAAAATGTGAAATTTTGAACATTTTCTTGGTCATTTCTGGCAGCCATCTAGGATTCAGTCTTAAATATCACATTCCAGCATCTGTAAATACTTGAACGAACAATAAAATGTAAGATTAAACGAAATTCACTAATACAGTTCGGGAAAAATCATGGATTTTACGGCGGCCATTTTAAAATTGGCCATAGTGATGAATTACTCGACCAATCAAGCATTGGTAACCTAATTCTTACATAAGGGATGTATCTGAACCAAATGGTACCGCTCATGTAGAATTTCGTGCAGACATTTCGTGCACGAACATGTTGTCATGAACTATATGCAAAAAAATGAAAAAAATGTTTTTCGCGACATATTTACAATATCCAAAATAGCTCTTAGAGGTAGGATGCTAGTGCAAAAATATATTATTTTTTGCTATCTCCACAGATATATGACCTGATAAATAGAAAAAACTAAATCCAACAATATTTCATTTAACTGGCCCAACATTATAATAGAGTGAGAATGACGCGAAAATCATATTTTAGCGAATATTTTCTCTAAAAATCGGGTAGGTGTACAAAAGTGTCAAATTCTCAGCCCGCATCCATTTTCGGCAATGTCATCAACCAGATTTTGTGTCTAGAAATGGTGTACCGCCGGTTTAGGTAACTCCTTAAATATGGCTCTTTTTTGGTGTCTGCTGCTGTACTAACATTTTAAAAAATAAGAAGAAAAACAATTTACCAGATTATTTTTATATTGATGGACATATGTCGAATGACAGTCAGTACTTTGATTGCAAAGGAATTTAATAATTACTTTGTCAACATTGGCGATTCCCTTTCAAACTCCATAAAACAGCCCAAAAAATAGATCATTTAAAGAGTATCTGAAAAATTCACCAACAAGTAAACTGATATTTAAAAACATTAGCGAGGGAGATACACTGAAAATAATAAATAATTTGAAAATGCTCTGGTCATGACGGATTATCATTAAGTCTTCTAAAGGACATTAAATTAGAATTAGCGAAACCAATTACATTAATCATAAATTAAGCACTAAACACTGGCATTTTTCCAGACAAACTGAAAATAGCCAAAATACGCCAATACACAAAAACGTAATGATAGAACACGAATAGATAATTGCAGACCGATATTCATGTTATCTGCAATATAAAAAAAAATAATTTCAGTATAGATTTAGAAAGGAACACTCAACTGAATTAGCGGACTGAAAGTAATAAAACCGAGACTGGTGCTTCAAAGATGTACATGTATGGCTATGTTTTATAATAAAACATATTAATATTTCGCATTTGTTTTGCCTTTTTTGTATCCGTTCTCAATATTTTATATAGTTTTTTGACATTGATGTCTATTTTTTTATTTTTAAAATAATTTAATTTAGGATATACAGAAAATAACCAAAAATTGTAACTCTATCACCGAAACTTAAAAAGTTATAGTGAGAATACTGATTTCATGGAGTTTTGGCGGCCATCTTGGATTTTTTTTAAATGCGACTGGGTAAAATTTTACACACCCTCAATCGCTATCACGATCGCTATCACTATCGATATCACTATCACTATATATCGTTATCACTATCGCTATCACTATATTGCTATCGATATCACTATCACAATGTATTGCTATCACTATCGCTGTCACTACCTCTATCGCTATCACTATATTGCCAGTGTCAACGGGTCCTTAGAGCAACAATGAAACATTTTGTATAATATAATGCAAATTGTTGGACTTACAAATTTAAGCAGTTGTGGATCAACAAGGTTTATTTATTTTTTTAAGTAGAGGAATAATATAGAGCCTAATAAATTTAAATAAAAATACACATATTCTCAACAATTACATATCTAAATTAAATCCACAGATCAAACAAAACAGAAAACATTATAAATCAAATTGCGCCTAAATATCATTAAAATGCATTGTGCTTACTCGTTAATTATTAATATTGTAAAGAGCAAAATTTGTGGCTGGAAGATGGCGTGTTCAGACTCAAATTGCCAGGGTTTGACTTTCGAATCCTGAGGCATTGTCATCTGATTAATCTCACCATCCTCATCAGGTTCACTTAACTCAGCTTAACCTGTATATGCCTACAAATTGCTCATTCATTCATTCATTCATTCATTCATTCATTCATTCATTCATTCATTCATTCATTCATCCATTCATAGAAAAAGGGTGTATTTGTCAGTTTCCATAATGGCTGACATATACATATCCGATACGTTAGCAGAAATATATTCACATTTCGCACACGTGATAAGTGGCTGCTGCAATGCGCTACGTAACTTATAGTGAATTCTGTGATCTTTTTAAGCGCCACCAGGACTATAATTTAATTACTTCTATTAACATGTTGACCCTTATCCCGCTGAGTTATCGTATTTAAATTGTCACCCCCTTAAAGTTGTCTCGCTACCGCGACCCACAAATTCAAATGGGTGAAAATCACTCTTATTTGTTTATTTTGTAACCAACACTTTGCAAATCTTGATATTTAAACACGTTTTATTTCATTCCCAATAACTGTGATTTGACTTCCTAATAAAACAGAATAAAAGCGACTATATAATAGTGGTGCTTGGGGATTAAAGGGTTAAATAACACGCCTGGAAAGTGGAATATGTCTGTGATCAGCAAGCTTTAAACAGAATTGGTCCCGGATTTAACAATTCTAAATGACTGTACATAATTTTCACTGACTTGAAGTTGTGGATCGCGTGAGCGAGACACAACTTCAAGTCAGTGAACATTTCAATGAGATCACTCAGCGGTGAAAGGGTTGATTTATTTGACCTCTCCCATTTTAAATGTGAAATATATTTTTTTCATGTGACAGATTTTAGGCGCTAGGCTAAAATTCTTGTGGCTCTATGATCAGCACTTGACGTTTAAAAATTACTTACATTGCAAGTTTTTATAGGCCCTATGCCTACTCTGAATTAGGCACACAGTGTTTGCGTTACATTTACACGTGAACATGAACACATAATATATAAAGTAAAATCAGATTATGTACATATGAATAGGCCTACACTATATTAATCGTATACGCACAATCCCGACTGGAATACATGGATATATGACATAATGCACATATTGACCAGATTAAATATATATTGATCGTGTCACCTTTTCATATTCCGCTGAACTACATCGTGTTTGTCTGAAGCTAACATTTTAGCTGAAAGGATCAATATTTTTTTGATTAACACCCCAGATGATATCAATGATAACTTGCTATATCAATATTTTCGTTGTGTAAAGTTGTATTGTTTGTCACTCTATATTCTATATTAATGTATGTTTATCCATTTGTATACGTTCTAACTTTATTCTGTAAAATATTATTTTGTATGAATCTAATTATATCCGATGTAATTGTAGCCTATGATATTTATTCAGAGAAGGATTGAGTAGATTTAATTTGAGAAGCAAGACATATGTTCTGCTTGGCAAAGATTGACACGCTATGTTGCACAACTTTAAAAAACAGTGTGTTTTCTTTAGCAAGGAACGCTCTGTACTTGATTGTATAAAGTTTTTTTTTGTATAGGTTCTGCATGTATACCATACATAGCATTCTTTGCCAAAAAAGTGTAGGCTTTTTACAAAAGGCAACTACATTTAAAAAAATTAATAAACATTATTAGAAGGATAGTGCCAAATAAGAGAGACGCTGTGCTTCACACCAGACTACTGTAATATACTTTTATTTCGCGTGGAATTAATTTTCGCGCTAGGACCGCATGCGAGAGATGGTTCATCACATCAGTATTTCATGTATTTTGGGATTGGTTTTTAAATGTGTGACAATAGACAATAGTTTATTAAATTCGGGCTATACATGGCTTGTAGTATGCAATAGTACATAACAATAGTCAGCGCTGAGTAACGGTCATGCCCGTCAAACACGAAACATTAAACCAGGGTTGGTCCACCGTCTGCGACGCTTGCTCAATATTGAACCGACCCTCAACGTTTTTTTTTTTTTAAATTGGGGGGGATTGAAAGCTGGAATGTTTTTTTGTAATAATATTTTCGTGATACTCTCACGAGGGGGTGGGGGGGGGGGGTGTCATCCATGATAATAGCGTTATGGTGTAAAAAAGTGTATATTTCATGTGAGGAGTTTTTATTTCCATGAAAGCTGGAAAGTATTGAGATTTCTAATATTAGCAACCCAATTATGAAGCTTAGTTTATAGTATGATTTGAAACATCTATAATATGCAAATAAATGAGCAACAGAATCAGGGGATGTTGTCGTGCATGGAGCCGTATTCTCCAATGGAGCTTATCTTAAACCGCTAACAGAATCAGGGGATGTTGTAGTGCATGGAGCCGTATTCTCCAATGGAGCTTATCTTAAACCGCTAACAGAATCAGGGGATGTTGTAGTGCATGGAGCCGTATTCTCCAATGAAGGTCAGATCTTATCTTAAACCGCTATCAGCACGACTATAGCCGTTTTAATTTGTTTTATTAGCTGATCAAATCGTCTTTTATATTGAGATGAAATGAGTGTTTAATAATAAATAATTTGAAAATGCTCTGGTCATGACGGATTATCATTAAGTCTTCTAAAGGACATTAAATTAGAATTAGCGAAACTAATTACATTAATCATAAATTAAGCAATAAACACTGCCATTTTTCCAGACAAACTGAACATAGCCAAAATACGCCAATATACAAAAACGTAATGATGGAACACGAATAGATAATTGCAGACCGATATTCATGTTACCTGCAATATAAAAAAAAACTTTTTCAGTATAGAATTAGAAAGGAACACTCAACTGAATTAGCGGCCTTAAAAGTAATTGACAAGATGACGTGTAATATGGATAATGGCGAAATCCTGTTTAATATTTACCTCGATTTATCAAAAGCATTTCACACGCTCGATCATAATATTCCCATATAAAATTTATTTTTTTACGGTCTGACACAATCTGCAATAAGCCGAGTCTACTTAAAAGTTACTTGTATGAAAGGAAACAATATGTTCAAATACATTATGCACATTCCAACGTTACACTTTTCATCACGCATGATAACATTGACTGAAGGTAATAAAACCGAGACTGGTGCTTCAAAGATGTACATGTATGGCTATGTTTTATAATAAAACATATTAATATTTCGCATTTGTTTTGCCTTTTTTGTATCTGTTCTCAATATTTTATATAGTTTTTTGACATTGATGTCTATTTTTTGAATTTTAAAACAATTTAATTTAGGATATACAAAAAATAACCAAAAATTGTAAATCTATCACCGAAACTTAAAAAGTTATAGTGAGAATACTGATTTCATGGAGTTTTGGCGGCCATCTTGGATTTTTTTTAAAATGCGACTGGGTAAAATTTTACACACCCTCAAGAAATTAATACCCCTGACCCATATGAACCAAAACCAATGATAAAAAATACTTTATACCACCTTTCCACCCTTTGTGAAATTTCCTCCTGACTAAAGATAGTTTTCGCTGACGCTATTACCTTAGTACCACTATCACTCTCTACACTATGAATAGTTCCTCTAAAGATGTATTGTTTATAAAAATACTACCACTATCGCTATCACTATCGCTATCACTATCGATATCACTATCACTATATAGCGTTATCACTATCGCTATCACTATATTGCTATCAATATCACTATCACAATGTATTGCTATCACTATCGCTGTCACTACCTCTATCGCTATCACAATATTGTCAGTGTGAACGGGTCTATAGAGCAACAATGAAACAGTTTGTATAATATAATGCAAATTGTTGCACTTACAAATTTAGGCAGTTGTGGTTCAACAAGGTTTTTTTTATATTTTTAGTGTAGAGGAATAATATAGAGCCTAATAAATATAAATAAAAATACACATATTCTCAACAATTACATATCTAAATTAAATCCACAGATCAAACAAAACAGAAAACATTATAAATCAAATTGCGCCTAAATATCATCAAAATGCATTGTGCTTACTTGTTAATTATTAATATTGCAAAGAGCAAAATTTGTGGCTGGAAGATGGCGTGCTCAGACTCAAATTGCCAAGGTTTGACTTTCGAATCCTGAGGCATTGTCATCTGGTTAATCTCACCATCCTCATCAGGTTCACTTAACTCAGTTTAACCTGTATATGCATTCATTCATTCATTCATTCATTCATTCATTCATTCATTCATTCATTCATTCATTCATTTATTCATTCATTCATTCATTCATTCATTCATTCATTCATTCATTCATTTATTCATTCATTCATTCATTCATTCATTCATTCATTCATTCATTCATTCATTCATTCATTCATTCATAGAAAAAGGGTGTATTTGTAAGTTTCCATAATGGCTGAGATATACATATCCGATACGTTAGAAGAAATATATTCACATTTCGCACAGGTGATATGTGGCTGCTGCAATGCGCTACGTAACTTATAGTGAATTCTGTGATCTTTTCAAGCGCCACCAGGACTATAATTTAATTATTTCTATTAACATGTTAACCCTTTGCCCGCTGAGTTATCGTATTTAAATTGTCACCCCCTTAAAGTTGTCTCGCTACCGCGACCCACAAATTCAAATGGGTGAAAATCACTCTTATTTGTTTATTTTGTAACCAACACTTTGCAAATCTTGATGTTTAAACACGTTTTATTTCATTCCCAATAACTGTGATTTAACTTCCTAATAAAACAGAATAAAAGCGACTATATAATAGTGGTGCTTGGGGATTAAAGGGTTAAATAACACGCCTGGAAAGTGGAATATGTCTGTGATCAGCAAGCTTTAAACAGAATTGGTCCCGGATTTAACAATTCTAAATGACTGTACATAATTTTCACTGACTTGAAGTTGTGGATCGCGTGAGCGAGACACAACTTCAAGTCAGTGAACATTTCAATGAGATCACTCAGCGGTGAAAGGGTTGATTTATTTGACCTCTCCCATTTTAAATGTGGAATATTTTTTTTTCATGTGACAGATTTTAGGCGCTAGGCTAAAATTCTTGTGGCTCTATGATCAGCACTAGACGTTTAATAATTACTTACATTGCAAGTATGTATAGGCCATATGCCTACTCTGAATTAGGCACACATAGAGAAGTGTTTGCGTTATATTTACACGTGAACATGCACACATAATATTTAAAGTAAAACCAGATTATGTACATATGTATAGGCCTACACTATATTAATCGTATACGCACAATCCCGACTGGAATACATGGATATATGACATAATGCACATATTGACCAGATTAAATATAGATTGATCGTGTCACCTTTTCATATTCCGCTGAACTACATCGTGTTTGTCTGAAGCTAACATTTTAGCTGAAAGGATCAATATTTTTTTGATTAACACCCCAGATGATATCAATGATAACTTGTTATATCAATATTTTCGTTGTGTAAAGTTGTATTGTTTGTCACTCTATATTCTATATTAATGTATGTTTATCCATTTGTATACGTTCTAACTTTATTCTGTAAAATATTATTTTGTATGAATCTAATTATATCCGATGTAATTGTAGCCTATGATATTTATTCAGAGAAGGATTGAGTAGATTTAATTTGAGAAGCAAGACATATGTTCTGCTTGGCAAAGATTGACACGCTATGTTGCACAACTTTAAAAAACAGTGTGTTTTCTTTAGCAAGGAACGCTCTGTACTTGATTGTATAAAGTTTTTTTTTGTATATGTTCTGCATGTATACCATACATAGCATTCTTTGCCAAAAAAGTGTAGGCTTTTTACAAAAGGCAACTACATTTAGAAAAATTAATAAACATTATTAGAAGGATAGTGCCAAATAAGAGAGACGCTGTGCTTCACACCAGACTACTGTAATATACTTTTATTTCGCGTGGAATTAATTTTCGCGCTAGGACCACATGCGAGAGATGGTTCATCACATCAGTATTTCATGTATTTTGGGATTGGTTTTTAAATGTGTGACAATAGACAATAGTTTATTAAATTCGGGCTATACATGGCTTGTAGTATGCAATAGTACATAACAATAGTCAACGCTGAGTAACGGTCATGCCCGTCAAACACGAAACATTAAACCAGGGTTGGTCCACCGTCTGCGACGCTGGCTCAATGTTGAACCGACCCTCAACGTTATTTTTTTTAAAAATTGGGGGGGATTGAAAGCTGGAATGTTTTTTTGTAATAATATTTTCGTGATACTCTCACGAGGGGGTGGGGGGGGGGGGGTGTCATCCATGATAATAGCGTTATGGTGTAAAAAAGTGTATATTTCATGTGAGGAGTTTTTATTTCCATGAAAGCTGGAAAGTATTGAGATTTCTAATATTAGCAGCCCAATTATGAAGCTTAGTTTATAGTATGATTTGAAACATCTATAATATGCAAATAAATGAGCAACAGAATCAGGGGATGTTGTCGTGCATGGAGCCGTATTCTCCAATGGAACTTATCTTAAACCGCTAACAGAATCAGGGGATGTTGTAGTGCATGGAGCCGTATTCTCCAATGGAGCTTATCTTAAACCGCTAACAGAATCAGGGGATGTTGTAGTGCATGGAGCCGTATTCTCCAATGAAGGTCAGATCTTATCTTAAACCGCTATCAGCACGACTATAGCCGTTTTAATTTGTTTTATTAGCTGATCAAATCGTCTTTTATATTGAGATGAAATGAGTGTTTAATAATAAATAATTTGAAAATGCTCTGGTCATGACGGATTATCATTAAGTCTTCTAAAGGACATTAAATTAGAATTAGCGAAACTAATTACATTAATCATAAATTAAGCAATAAACACTGGCATTTTTCCAGACAAACTGAAAATAGCCAAAATACGCCAATATACAAAAACGTAATGATGGAACACGAATAGATAATTGCAGACCGATATTCATGTTACCTGCAATATAAAAAAAAACTTTTTCAGTATAGAATTAGAAAGGAACACTCAACTGAATTAGCGGCCTTAGAAGTAATTGACAAGATGACGTGTAATATGGATAATGGCGAAATCCTGTTTAATATTTACCTCGATTTATCAAAAGCATTTCACACGCTCGATCATAATATTCCCATATAAAATTTATTTTTTTACGGTCTGACACAATCTGCAATAAGCCGAGTCTACTTAAAAGTTACTTGTATGAAAGGAAACAATATGTTCAAATACATTATGCACATTCCAACGTTACACTTTTCATCACGCATGATAACATTGACTGAAGGTAATAAAACCGGGACTGGTGCTTCAAAGATGTACATGTATGGCTATGTTTTATAATAAAACATATTAATATTTCGCATTTGTTTTGCCTTTTTTGTATCTGTTCTCAATATTTTATATAGTTTTTTGACATTGATGTCTATTTTTTGAATTTTAAAACAATTTAATTTAGGATATACAAAAAATAACCAAAAATTGTAAATCTATCACCGAAACTTAAAAAGTTATAGTGAGAATACTGATTTCATGGAGTTTTGGCGGCCATCTTGGATTTTTTTTTAAAATGCGACTGGGTAAAATTTTACACACCCTCAAGAAATTAAAACCCCTGACCCATATGAACCAAAACCAATGATAAAAAATACTTTATACCACCTTTCCACCCTTTGTGAAATTTCCTCCTGACTAAAGATAGTTTTCGCTGACGCTATTACCTTAGTACCACTATCACTCTCTACACTATGAATAGTTCCTCTAAAGATGTATTGTTTATAAAAATACTACCACTATCGCTATCACTATCGCTATCACTATCGATATCACTATCACTATATAGCGTTATCACTATCGCTATCACTATATTGCTATCGATATCACTATCACAATGTATTGCTATCACTATCGCTGTCACTACCTCTATCGCTATCACAATATTGTCAGTGTGAACGGGTCTTTAGAGCAACAATGAAACAGTTTGTATAATATAATGCAAATTGTTGCACTTACAAATTTAAGCAGTTGTGGTTCAACAAGGTTTTTTTAATATTTTTAGTGTAGAGGAATAATATAGAGCCTAATAAATATAAATAAAAATCCACATATTCTCAACAATTACATATCTAAATTAAATCCACAGATCAAACAAAACAGAAAACATTATAAATCAAATTGCGCCTAAATATCATCAAAATGCATTGTGCTTACTTGTTAATTATTAATATTGCAAAGAGCAAAATTTGTGGCTGGAAGATGGCGTGCTCAGACTCAAATTACCAAGGTTTGACTTTCGAATCCTGAGGCATTGTCATCTGGTTAATCTCACCATCCTCATCAGGTTCACTTAACTCAGTTTAACCTGTATATGCCTTCATTCATTCATTCATTCATTCATTCATTCATTCATTCATTCATTCATAGAAAAAGGGTGTATTTGTCAGTTTCCATAATGGCTGACATATACATATCCGATACGTTAGCAGAAATATATTCACATTTCGCACACGTGATATGTGGCTGCTGCAATGCGCTACGTAACTTATAGTGAATTCTGTGATCTTTTTAAGCGCCACCAGGACTATAATTTAATTATTTCTATTAACATGTTAACCCTTTGCCCGCTGAGTTATCGTATTTAAATTGTCACCCCCTTAAAGTTGTCTCGCTACCGCGACCCACAAATTCAAATGGGTGAAAATCACTCTTATTTGTTTATTTTGTTACCAACACTTTGCAAATCTTGATGTTTAAACACGTTTTATTTCATTCCCAATAACTGTGATTTAACTTCCTAATAAAACAGAATAAAAGCGACTATATAATAGTGGTGCTTGGGGATTAAAGGGTTAAATAACACGCCTGGAAAGTGGAATATGTCTGTGATCAGCAAGCTTTAAACAGAATTGGTCCCAGATTTAACAATTCTAAATGACTGTACATAATTTTCACTGACTTGAAGTTGTGGATCGCGTGAGCGAGACACAACTTCAAGTCAGTGAACATTTCAATGAGATCACTCAGCGGTGAAAGGGTTGATTTATTTGACCTCTCCCATTTTAAATGTGAAATATTTTTTTATCATGTGACAGATTTTAGGCGCTAGGCTAAAATTCTTGTGGCTCTATGATCAGCACTAGACGTTTAATAATTACTTACATTGCAAGTATGTATAGGCCATATGCCTACTCTGAATTAGGCACACATAGAGAAGTGTTTGCGTTATATTTACACGTGAACATGAACACATAATATATAAAGTAAAACCAGATTATGTACATATGTATAGGCCTACACTATATTAATCGTATACGCACAATCCCGACTGGAATACATGGATATATGACATAATGCACATATTGACCAGATTAAATATAGAT
Source organism: Flabesymbios commensalis (assembly GCA_964017125.1). NCBI lineage: Eukaryota > Metazoa > Annelida > Polychaeta > Terebellida > Flabelligeridae > Flabesymbios > Flabesymbios commensalis. Next base: position 102,022,709 of record OZ024902.1, read on the forward strand.
TGATCGTGTCACCTTTTCATATTCCGCTGAACTACATCGTGTTTGTCTGAAGCTAACATTTTAGCTGAAAGGATCAATATTTTTTTGTTGAACACACCATAGATGATATCAATGATAACTTGTTATATTAATATTTTCGTTGTGTAAAGTTGTATTGTTTGTCACTCTATATTCTATATTGGCAAAGATTGACACGCTATGTTGCACAACTTTAAAAAACAGTGTGTTTTCTTGAGCAAGGAACGCTCTGTACTTGATTGTATAAAGTTATTCTTTGTATAGGTTCTGTATGTATACCATACATAGCATACTTTGCCAAAAAAGTGTAGGCTTTTTACAGAAGGCAACTACATTTAAAAAAATTAATAAACATTATTAGAAGGATAGTGCCAAATAAGAGAGACGCTGTGCTTCACACCAGACTACAGTAATATACTTTTATTTCGCGTGGAATTAATTTTCGCGCTATAGGACCGCATGCGAGAGATGGCTCATCACATCAGTATTTCATGTATTTTGGGATTGGTTTTTAAATGTGTGACAATAGACAATAGTTTATTAAATTCGGGCTATACATGGCTTGTAGTATGCAATAGTACATAACAATAGTCAACGCTGAGTAACGGTCATGCCCGTCAAACACGAAACATCAAACCAGGGTTGGTCCACCGTCTGCGACGCTGGCTCAATATTGAACCGACCCTCAACGTTTTTTTATTTTTTTTTTTTTTTTTGGGGGGGGGATTGAAAGCTTGAATGTTTTATTGTAATAATATTTTTGTGGGGGGGGGGGGGGGGTGTCATCCATGATAATAGCGTTATGGTGTAAATTTCATGTGAGGAGTTTTTATTTCCATGAAAGCAGGAAATTATTGAGATTTCTAATATTAGCAGCCCACTTATGAAGCTTAGTTTATAGTATGACTGGAAACATCTATAATATGCAAATTACTGTGCAACAGAATCAGGGGATGTTGTCGTGCATGGAGCCGTATTCTCCAATGGAGGTCAGAGCTTATCTTAAACCGCTAACAGAATCAGGGGATGTTGTCGTGCATGGAGCCGTATTCTCCAATGGAGGTCAGAGCTTATCTTAAACCGCTAACAGAATCAGGGGATGTTGTCGTGCATGGAGCCGTATTCTCCAATGGAGGTCGGAGCTTATCTTAAACCGCTAACAGAATCAGGGGATGTTGTCGTGCATGGAGCCGTATTCTCCAATGGAGGTCAGAGCTTATCTTAAACCGCTAACAGAATCAGGGGATGTTGTCGTGCATGGAGCCGTATTCTCCAATGGAGGTCAGAGCTTATCTTAAACCTCTAACAGAATCAGGGGATGTTGTCGTGCATGGAGCCGTATTCTCCAATGGAGGTCAGAGCTTATCTTAAACCGCTAACAGAATCAGGGGATGTTGTCGTGCATGGAGCCGTATTCTCCAATGGAGGTCAGAGCTTATCTTAAACCGCTAACAGAATCAGGAGATGTTGTCGTGCATGGAGCCGTATTCTCCAATGGAGGTCAGAGCTTATCTTAAACCGCTAACAGAATCAGGGGATGTTGTCGTGCATGGAGCCGTATTCTCCAATGGAGGTCAGAGCTTATCTTAAACCGCTAACAGAATCAGAGGATGTTGTCGTGCATGGAGCCGTATTCTCCAATGGAGGTCAGAGCTTATCTTAAAACCGCTATCAGAATCAGGGGATGTTGTCGTGCATGGAGCCTTATTCTCCAATGGAGGTCAGAGCTTATCTTAAACCACTAACAGAATCAGGGGATGTTGTCGTGCATGGAGCCGTATTCTCCAATGGAGGTCAGAGCTTATCTTAAACCGCTAACAGAATCAGGGGATGTTGTCGTGCATGGAGCCGTATTCTCCAATGGAGGTCAGAGCTTATCTTAAACCACTAACAGAATCAGGGGATGTTGTCGTGCATGGAGCCGTATTCTCCAATGGAGGTCAGATCTTATCTTAAACCGCTATCAGAATCAGGGGATGCTGTCGTGCATGGAGCCGTATTCTCCAATGGAGGTCAGAGCTTATCTTAAACCGCTAACAGAATAGGGCGTGTTAAAGTTGAATTCATTATTCACCGTACCGGTCGAAATTTTGCCTTTTTTCGGAAAATAGCCATTGTATGTAAAAAATTGACATATATTCACTTACTGTGAGTATTTCGGCGTTTAAATAATAACAATAGCATAGTGATACATCAAATGACCAGCTGTGATGTTACATTCATTTCGAAAAGACTTAGTTTTGATTTTTTTACTCAACTGTCATCGTTTTGTTTTGAATTTATGTCACAATGGGGGAAGCATTAATCCAGCTACAGTGCTGTAGACATAAAGCAAGTCTAAAAAATAGCTTTTCTTTCCTAAATTCTTATCATAATTTTTTTTATAAATTCATGTCTGGTATATGATATAAGTTAGACTATTTGTCATGTAATGCAATTCAAGGCTAAAAACGGATTTTAATTTTATCCAGTTTAATGGGTTTATATCAGTTCTAAATTCTAGAGGTATGCCGGCGTGATAAAAAAAAAAGACATTTCAGAGGGAAGCACTGGACGGGGAAGCACTAATACTTTCCATTTTTGCTTATCGTTTTGTCAATTTGTTTAATTTGTATTTATTTCATGAACAAATATCTAGGCATAAGCCTGACTGTAACATATCCAGGCCTAAGGTGGGTTTATTGGCAACAGCAGACAGAAGACAAGATGTGACCTACAAGGTGTGTGTAGGCTATAGGCCTACATGTGAAACTTGTGATCGTCAATGATTGCAATTCATGGATCTATGTCATTGTTGGCAATTAGGCCAATAAACTGAGTTGCGATCCTACTCACGCTATCACTGTCCGAGTTTTGATCGTCACCTGTCATCCATTGAGTCGTCAAACGTGACGCTTCACAGGTTCGATCAGCCATAAAAAAACAAATAGGAGGTGGTTAAGATGATGCGCGACTCTTGTCACTCAAAGTAGTAGGCCCTATTCTTCACCCTGTGTCACTGGCTCCGATCAGTTGTTATCAGCAATAACAATTAATGGGATTAATAATAATAATAATAAATTTTATTCAGCCTTCCAAAGAAGAGGATTAGTTAGTTGACCGTAATAATAGGCTAGGCCTACTGCCTATCAATAACGTTTTCGGTCAGCGTTGTGAGCGACGACCATTGAGTGGCAGTCGGTGTCACGTGTTTACTGAGAGTGCGCGCGAATGTTCACACTACATATCTAAGCGTCCGCAGCTCGTTTTCTGCCATTCTTCATTTAAACCTTGTTGGCATGATGTTGAGGATCATGGGATGCCATGCTTAATATGCGTGTGAAACTAATTCAGATATAGGCCTACTATACACAGCCCACAAAGTGACAGTGTGGGCCGTGATATTGGCGGCACCACAGGTTTACCGGCACTAGACGCTGAATGCAGGCCTAGGCTATTTAATATCGTGGCTGATATAAATAATCTTTAACTCTGATATTTTTTTGGCTTGGAAAGATATTACAGTGGGACCCGAAATACAAAAAGACTGAATGATAAGTGGTAGTTCATTTGTCAGGCGACCTGTGATTTGAGACTAATCGCCTGTCGATGTCATGATTGAAGATCGCTATGTAACGTTAGCAATGATAAATCTGTTGTGGACTGCTATATCTATCCTCTAATGTGTGTTTCGTTTCATCCATTCAGTAACGAACGAGACAAAGTAAGCCTAGTTTTGTTTTCATGGGACACTTAAATCTGATTTGGTTTAGAAAAAAGGAACAACAAAGTGTCTAATTGTGGTTCTGAAACGTCAAAAATTCACCACATGTGGCTAAAAATTCAATTTTAGTACAAGGCATTGTAAGATTTCTGTTTTTATATATCGATTTTCAAGAAGAAATGTTTCTCAAAGAAATGTGCACGTCAGAATCACAAGTATTTCAATAGTTTGACCATTTTGGCATGTAACACAATTCTGAGAATAAACCAGAATTAAGTTTATGATAGGTTTATAGAGGGGCGTCATAATTAGATATATACTACAATGTCAAACGTTCTAACTTTTCAGCTATACAATATTTTTAATGACATTTTCAGGACAGGTGCCAAATGACTAGACGGCACTGCGTTTCCAAACAGAGAGCTGAATGTTGTTTGCAGCTGCAAAAACATTAAACACAATGGCGACTGTTTATACTGATCATACTTGTTCGATTCGAATTTTGAATTGTTTATATTTTCTTAACATGACCCTATTTTTTAAACGCGTCACAAATTGATTGTAGACCACTAAACAATCCGATTCCTGCGGCCAAACATCGAAAAAATGCATCTGTTTTTTTTCAACAGGCAGCTGGTCAGCCTGTGACCGGCGACCTCGTCAGCTACCAAATGACAGTAGGCCTACTTGCATGAAAATCGCTTTAGAATTGACTGAGCAGGCCTAATCAACGAAAGTTAACTTTCATTTTGGACAATCCTCCACCGTTGGACAGACTATAGTGGTATATAACCTAGTATAAGCAAAGAACTATATCAATGGAATGCTAGCTTTGACCGTTTCCGTACGATTTCTGTACATCGATCTCCCGTCCAAGCAGACAGCGCCAGTGGGTGATTGGCTACTTCCGGTTTCACTGCTTACACTGACAATACGTTGTATTTTCATCATGGATGCTGCATGTTTTAACCCTGAAATTCATCTTTCTGATATATTTGAGGTATGTAATTTGATGTATAATATTATTTTATTTACCATATTATAATTTTAATCAATTATGGTTCCAATATTAGCAATATTGCCTCGAATTAGCCATGTTTGTACACACTCCCGTACATCGCCGCCCACGACGCCGTCGACGGTCAGTCAGTCATGTCAGTAGGCCGGTCACGGCTACAGGCACAGCCTTAACTCAAACCGTGTCCGCCTCGCTGGGACCGGGGGTCTTACCTACATAACCTAGCCTCCTACCTATGCCTATTAAAATCCTGGATCCGCCCCTGCACTGTAGTTGAATATCAAACTCACCGGCTGACGTAGCGCAGAGCCAGCGCCGCAATATTGTGAGTTGACAGCTTCACAGCTTTGACAGCTACTGCACTGTGTTTGTAACTGTGTAGTCTAGAAGTCTGTCCGACGGTGACAGTGGAGCCTGTGAAGGATAGGGCATAGCCATGCGGCATAGGCCTAGTCCAAAATGAAAGTTAGCTTTTCGGACTGCAGTCAGTCAATTCTCAAGCAATTTTCATGAATTTTTGTAAACCCTATTTTCTAGTCATTTGGCATTTATCTTAAAAATTTTCGATTTTTTTTTTTATTTAGATGCAAATTCAAAAAAAATGTGAGAGGGCCCCCAGATGCCGCGAAAATCCCCCTTCCTTTAAACACTGGATGCGCGCCTGAATTCCCATGCCTTCTGCGGGCATCCCCGCAACGCTGTGATTTTTTTTTATACATGGTCTTGGGATGCATTCCGAGAGCAGGATTTATTTATTATTATAGGCCCCCTATAGTATATTCAAATAAACAAGTCAGAATCAGAATGTCAAATGGTCTAATTTTTTTAATGCTGAATGGAATTTTGCTAAATTTTCAGGATTGTTGCCAAAAGACTAGATAGACTAATAATGATTACAAAATTGTGTGACAATTGCTTGAGAATTGACTGACTGATATTTATTTCACTGAATTTATCATTTATTTTTTTGTCTACAAAGTTGGATCTCAAACTAGGCTTTAACCGATTAGTATTGATGCAGGGGTAAAGAAGGCTTTACAAATTTAAGCGTGATAAATTTTAATGATGTGGAGCGAAGCGATCAGGCAAATTTTTTTTGAGAGCCATCAAATATTTATTTAGCGCATGTCCTTCACACAATTATTTATTTCATGAAAATTCAGTCTCAAAATATTTATTTTACCCTTTCAGACCTGAATTTACCATTGTCATCTTCATCCACTACAAGCCGCGAATTGCTGTCGCAATTCTCGACTTGTAGTGGATGTAGATGACTTGAAGTGGGTGGGAAATTGAAGAAAATTTCTGTGTATTAGTAAACTAGTTTCATGGAAATTTCCATTCTAAAACCCCTAGTCGTAGGAGAATTAGGTCTGTTTTCAGGAATGTAAAATGATGCTTTAATGCATCGTGAGGGCTTAAAGGGTTAAAAATACTCTAGACCCCTACCCCCGTAGTGTAGGACCACCAGATATATATAGGCCCTATGCTAAAAGTAAAATATCCAGAGACAAATTTCGCACAAATATTTCGGATGCCCAAATTAGTGGAATTTATAGTATAGACCATGGTGTATTATGATTTTTTTTTTATTTGCCATGCACTGTAGGCCTATTTTTAAATAGAAATATATAATTATAGCTGTGAATACCCCAAGAATAGGCCTACTTTTAATTCCTCATAGTTCTGGTGATGCTGATGCTAGATGTAAAGATAATCTAGATCCTATTTGATTTATCTCCTAAGCAGATGTCAAAATCATATCTGACATATAAAATAACAAAAAATGATAAAAAAAAATATCTGACATCTGGTTTGGACCCAGACAGATTGTTGACTATACTGTATCTGTATTTTGAACTATCCACATATTTTATGACAACAGTAAGCTTGTTGGATGTCTAAAATTTCCCACTAATGTGTTTTTTTTTGTTTCAGGAACTACTCAGTTACAACAGTATTACACCACTTGCTCTGGAAGTTTGACTGGTCATCTTCCACTACCCTGTGCTGCTGATATTACAGTCTGCTCTTTACATCATTTTAAAATACAAACATTGATATTCAGTAGAACAAATTAATGTGAAAGCCACAACCATCTGTCTGATCAGTGTCTTTGTACATTGGTTAAAAAATAAAATGTAATAAATGTCTGAATGGTTAGAGATATATTAGCAGTGTCTTGTATATATACATGTACATATATCTCTCTAATTACTATGACAAATAAGTCTGTAATGACTTTTATTTCTATCAATAAAATATCTGTCTGTCTGTCTGTATATTAAACAAGAAAATTATATAGGCCTACATGGCTAGACTCAAATTGTCACTGCAAAAACCATAATGTATATTATCAGGTTTAATATGAGAGGTTAAAAACTACTGGTACTTGATATTAGAATATATTATGTCTAGGCAAAATTGAAATATATCATTTCAACCATTTTGGAAAGCTTTGCAGTTCCATTTTAATATGGCAGTTTATTCCTTGGTTGGTTTTCTAAAATTTTGTGTTTATATATGTTTCACAAATTTTGGTAAAACCTTTAGTTTAATAAAATGACTAGCTTCAGAATTTAAAAAACCCCTGTGATTATCTGCTATGTTTTAATAGTTAATTGTCAAGATTAGTATCAAGTAAATTTTGAAAAAATGGGTATAACCAGGCTAACAAAGAGCATATTAACTAAATAAATTGTCCAGATATACAAATATAGTGGTACATGTAGTGACATAGATTTTAAGCTCTCATAATGTTTTAAAAATATTTCATAGAATATTCATGTCCCACATTTTATGATTTATTTTATTATAGGCCTAGATCTACATAAAAGCTGTTTTTGGCTAATGTATAAATGGTATATATATTCATATACAGTTTATATTTTTTTTAATCTACTTTTTATTTTTATCACACTGACATTTAGTATCATATTGAGTCTCTCTGTCAATGAACATAATAAAAGTTTTGTTATTATATTGATTTTGTTTCGTGTATTGTATTTTTATGATAATTATGATTAAAATGTGCATAATTTACCTGTATTTCTATCACTTGCCTTGGTACTCACATTTTGTTTTTCAAATTTAGGACACATATGTGGTCGGAAAAAATACAGTTTATATAAAGCCTGAAACATTCCAACGCGAGCACGTAAATTATGAAAAACACTTTTTTATCATTTCAAACGTGAAGGCGTATTTTCGCCTTCGATTTGGTTTGCTTTGGCAGTGAAATATATACCGGTAGGCTGTTTGATCCTTTTCTGGATCACTTTCACAATGTTGTTGTTGTTTTTATATATTTTATAATGTAATAAGCTTGTATACCTGTATACAGTGTCTTTAACTGAAGTGGTCCACTGCCAATTTTTAACACTGCACTTATAAATTGTGAGCATTTCTTTTTCACCTTATAGGCCTAAAATAGCAGTAGTCTGAATTAAGTTGTTCATTTAAATTTCAAATGAGTTATATTGTGTCCCATGTTATGATAGGCCTACAGTGACCACTTTTGTGAAAATATGTTTCTTATCAGCCAAAAGCCTGAAAATTGTGTAAAATTATGTGGAATCAGTTTATTTGACATGTATTATAGGCCTAGTAAATTGACATTATTACATCCCTTTATAAAACCATTAAATTAACTCAATATATTTGCAACAAAAAATGTCAAATAGGTTCAGGCTTAACTACTGAAATATTCCATACAATAAATTATTATTTTTTCTTCGCTCTGCATCACCATGGGACTATAGCCCACCACTTAGTTTCAGTCATGGTTGTCAAACAATCTAAGCTTGCCCTGTTATTGATAGTCTATAAATAAATTTAAAGTGTAAACAATAAAAGTTAAAATTGAATGAACCTGACAAGGTTTGCATTTCAAGGAGACTATGACCATGATGACCTTAACCCAACATTGATCCAGCATTTGTCCGGTGACACTGCAGTGGTAGGCCCCCCACATGGTCATGGACCTGTCAGCTTTTTAATGATATTTAGATCTAGACCTTAGGGGCCTTGCAAACTTAAAAAAATTCCAGACATCCTAAAATTTGGATAGAGCTCACCCCACCCCCCATCCATTTTTTTTTTAAAACCAATAATCAAAGATTTTATTTTTTGGGGGTTTTCCAATTTTCTATCTAAAATGGCCCTGGGCCCACCCACCCACTTCCAAATTTGTTTTGGATGTTTGGATTTTTTTTATCTTTGCAATACCCTTAAATAGTATTCACAGTTAGTGATTAGGGCTTAGGCTTGTACAACTTCTCGGAAATGTCTACTTAAGACGTCTGTAGGCCTGCTAGGAGAAGATTGACTGACCGAGAGACACCGACAAGTCACAATCATTGACATTGAGACATGCTCAGAATGCTGGCGTATAAAGTGTGGGCGCCTACAGAAGTGGCTGACAGTGACAGTAGCCTGAGTAGGGCCTACATGCAGTGACTGTCAGAGACAGTGAGAAAAGTGAGCGAGTGAGAAGCGGCAGTCACCAGGTCACACTCACAGTGGCTGCCCAGCCGCTCAACACGACAACAGGCTAAAAGCCAGGGGCATGGCCAGGCAGATTGCACGGCACACGCCGTCGCTTGGTGCTAAAATTCAAAGTAAACCTCGGTTGACAGCGTGTTAATTTTGTATATTTAGCACGATCATATCATATTACATGTATAATGACTGCCAGTTGTCTCGATAATTTAAATATAGTGACAAGTTATTAAAAAATAACCATATACCGTAGGACTTGTTTACTGTCATGACTGATGACAGCTTTAAACCGGAAATAACCAATTACCCGGTTTGTGATCGGCCAATGGACTCAAGTTCACTTGTGCGAAAGCGATGTTAGCATTCCACTGTTCTAATTCTGTGGTATAAGTAAATATGTTCACTGTTAACAGGTTAACGGTGCAGTATGAATGTGCAGACAAATGACTCAGTAATTTATTACAACAACACTATAAAATCAATTTAGAATATATTGTTGCAAGAAATCGTAATCATGCAGCTATGAATATTATGTTAATAAACATGTTTTTTGCGTTCACAGTAGGTGGCAATCAATCAATATATCCGTTCAAAATAAGAATCGCATGATGAATAATCACCAATATTTTGGCGGATGTCTATTGTCGTCATCAGGCTGGTCCGTCCGTCTGTCCGCCACTTTTAGCACTATAACATGTTCCGCGTAAGTTGAAAGCACATTAAACTTTACATACAGAGTCTGGTTAATCATGACTAAAGCTTGACTAATTTCACATTTGATCTTTCTGTGACCCCTATGACCTTGACTTTTTACCAATCGACAATTTTTTTCGTTAACGAAAATCACTCAACATTTTTTTATGTATTGCTCAAAAATTTATACCGTAAGCCCCCCCCCCCCTATATCCATTTCAACAAAAGCTCGGAATAGTTCGAAATTGGGCAATATTCGGACAGAAACTAGGTCATGGGGGCCGATTATCGGCCATTATTTTTTTTAATATGCGTAATATCTGGAAAACCGGACCAGATAGCTTGACCATTGCTATGGAGCAAAATGTGCAGTTTCTGGTAGGAATAATATATACCATGAGAAATTTCTACTTGATCAAAGTCAAAATGGCACACCTGCGGCCACTTCCGATCGACACATTTTCCCGTTAACGCGATTCACTCAACATTTTTTTATATATTGCTCAAAAATGCATACCATATATCCATTTCACTAATAGCTCACATGAGTTTGAAGATTTGCACAGAAAGTAGGTCATGGCGGCCAAAAAATATCGGGCATTATTTTTGTAATACATGTATGCGTAATATGTGGAGAACCAGACTAGACAGCTAGACCATTACTATTAAACAAAATGTGCAGTTTCAGGTAGGGATATACGATGAAAAAATTCAACTTCATCAAATTCAAAATGGCCGACCTGCTGCCACTTACTTCACACTTCTGCTGTGACTTCAATATGCGTAATAACTGGAAAACCTTGCCAGGTAGCTAAACCATTACTATTGAACAAACTGTGCAGTCTTTGTACTGCATGCTGTTAATAACCAGTTCTCGGACAATTTCAATAATGGTGGCGGGCTATTGTCGAGTATGCTCTTGTTTCAAATAATTTTTAATTTTAAACGATGATTAGAGGCTGAGGCCTATTTCCGTCGCCGGCGGGCCTTGTTAACAAATTATACACAAGGTGACGACTATGTGTGTATATATGACACCAGGTTCCTGCCCAGCAAACACAATGGTTTTTTAATGTTGGACCAGCGTCACAGACAATGTCTCGTTTCTGCTGGGTGGGTGATCGCCCCGCTGGATAACATAATCTGAAAATAGTTAGGCTTTATAATTCTTGATCTTGTGCTGCTGTTTTTGCCGCGTCGCGATCGCAATCTATGGTCTTGGTTTGTATATTAAAATCTATACAGGCCTATATTATTATCAATAAGCATTATCCGTCTTGTGGCTTTTGTCTGTTACCGTACTTGTTTGGCATGTAATATTAGCCCAGACTAAGGGGTCTAATCCCATCTACACATCTTCCCTGTAGACAATATTTGGCAAACATCATGTGCAATCCGTCACGTAATCTGTGCACGTAGGCCTAATTATCAGCATGATCAGTCGAATGGCGCAGTTCAGAAATGTAAAAAAATAAGATACACAAATATTTTTCTATCTTTTATTGAATAAATCGATAAGCTATGGCTATTCACATGGAACACCAGACACATATTACATTAAATGGGCAGATAAAGTCAACAAGGCGTTTAAACGCACATACGTGGATTTAAATTAATAATTTATATTGTTAAGCTGCTAAGTTTATTATGTTCTCATAAGTTACTCAATTTACGAAATCAATTAAATCGTGTCAATTTAGCTAAAGCTTCAGAGTACAGCATTTGCTGTGTGAGTACACATGCTAATAACCCTGGCTACGCCTCTGAAACATGTCCACAGACTATAACTGCAAAAGTTTTTAAATTTTTGTGTTGCACATTTACCAGTTAGGCTAGATATAAGAGACGAAATTCCCGATTTCTTATTTGGGACATGCATGTCCTAAATAAAAAATACAGGAATCTCGTCTCTGTATCTAGCCTAACTGGTAAATGCGCAGCACAAAAATTTGAAACTTTAGTCTAAGGACATTGTTATATCATATGGTCATATTAAGAGGCCGAAATAAAATCACAGATTTCTTAATGATTCTAGCCTGATTGAGTCACTAATACAGAGCCACTTCGAAAAAAATAAGTAAAAAAACATCTTGGCAAAACCATTGCATTTTTGTGACATAGCGTGACGTCTTTAGTCATGCTTTTTTAAGCTCCGCTTTACACAAAAAAATACATGTTTAAACTAGGACAAATTTCCCACAATCCCATTATCTAATTTAATCATTTAGTTGCACAACCGAAAAAACTGCTCTTTCAGAAAAATATTTTACCCCGAAATTGACAGAAAATGGTGTGTTTTTTTTTTGCAAAACGGTTGAACTCCTTATAAATAGACATTTGAATGGTATTTATCTGTGGATCCTGCTTCTTGTCCATGTAGTCTTGAGACAAAAAGCAAATGTTAACATCATCACATATTAATACTTATTATTAAATAACGAAACTATGCACGAAATAGAGAGAACATGCAGTTTAGCTAGACATTGTAACAAATAATGTGTTAACATTTTCAGTCCATAATTTAGACAAGCCCTGACAGCTCATGTTAAAAAAACCTGGTCACCCCCATTCTTCGCAATAGGCTAATCCAATTTCAATCCTGCTTGTTGACAAGAAACCCTTTCAGACTCAATCTGCCGAAAGTCCAGCTATTTGAAGTGGGAATTTTCGTCTCGTTTTGCAATTATAATTTATACCAGAACTTAGTCTAAAAACGTCCATATATCGCCGGAAGGTGTCCTGAACATGTATACGAAGTTTAAATGTGAATAGAGAGGTAGGTTTTGAATAATCAACGGAAACGATGCGCTACTCAAACAGCAGATTCTTATTGGATTCTTATCGTAGATTTGTAGCGGGATTTGGCGAGATACGCTACTTCCGGGTCCACTTGGCTCAGCCGGTAAAAACACGTGCTTTTTCCCACTGTAATCATGTTACAACTTTTGAAGTGTATATGTTTGCGTTCCTTATTTAATTAGAGCACGATAAACAATATATTCATGCCTGGCAGATTAAATTTTGTAAATAGTGGTAATTATAGATTGAAATAATAACGGGTCTAGTATAACACCAACAGCTCAATACATCTGTGTTAATTTGGACTGTGTAGTTGGTCTCTGAACCGGGTGACTGGCGTTGTTTACACTCGACGACGACGTGACACGTCACATTCACTGATTTCAACAGGGCATCATGCATGTCATGACTACATGTCACACCCATTTTTGTCATGTTATGGCCTGATCGACAGCTCAGAATTTTCTACTCACCCAGATTAGTATATGCCCTTATGTTGTTTCGTCGAATTTTTTGGTACATTTTTAAAAATTATATTTTTTAGAAAGATTATAGGGGGGTCTATTATAATCTGACGAAAAAATATGGCTGGCATTTTTTTGGCGGCCATTTTGAATTATTGGCGGCCATTTTGATTTTTTCATACAAATAATCTATTTTTCTTCATATCTCGGTCAATAACGAGCGGATTTTCGAGATTTTATTGTCTGAACATATGTTTTCAAGGGCTAGGAATCGTTTAAGACACTTTTATTTGTCGTAAATATAATATTACGCTTTAAATTATATAAAACGCGAAAAAATCTAAATAATGATATCACTTTTTTACATCTTGTTAACCATGATATTGGCAACATTGAAAATAAACCAAATACAAAAGAGTAGTCAAAGTTGAGCACTTACAGACAGAATTGTAGTGACAAGTGGATCGAGTTTCCAGGCCAATTTCACACAGTTTTATGTGTCTTGCGATGCCTAGGGCGGACAGTTGAAAGCAGTGGCTTAGATCAAGCATGGGTTGAATCTGATATCTATAGTAATGTAACTGTTCTGCAAATTATAAATGACAATAACCATAACTGGGCAACCGAGTGTCATCTAGTAACTGTACAGGTATTATGTGACCTCTGCTATATGATGCTTTTGTATCTGCATGATAGTCTTGCAGAAGCTTGCAGAAACGGAGAAGATACAAATGAGGCACATGAAAAACGGCTCGATACAATGAATACAGCTTGATGAATTTGATTCCTCGAACAATAAGTATCCCATGTATAGATGGGTTATGATGTATATGCGACGGGTGATGAGCCTTATTCAGTTCGTGCGGGGAACTCGTCAGAGGAATTGGAACTTGCACTTAGCCACATTAGAAGGGCTATGTATATGGTTCTTTGCATATAATAGACTGGACTACGTACAAAATATACCTTCACATATGGCGCGAATGTATTATTTCAAGACCACAAATCGCCAGGTGTGAAACGATATGGAAAAAGGCGGATTAGCTATCAAGAAAACTCATTCACAGCTGTCGGTGTTGACCAGGCACAGAATATCAGGCATCAAAAAGAAATACTGAAGCTTTTTCTGAGATATTGCTTGATTATTCCAAATCCAAGAAAGTTCCTCACAAACAGTACAATTACCCGTCGAGAAAAATATGTAAACCAGCTAAAAATGGTTTTGAATGTTGTTTAAATGTAACGATGGTAGTGAAAGTAAACTTTATATTTTGATGACAAAAGTAATAATGCCCGACGATGTCCAAGATATCATACTTCGTAGAGAAGAAAAGGCGAAGTTGCATACAAAGAATGTGTGAAGGAAAGAATTTGTGGAGAGAGATATATGTGACACAAAATGACAAAAATAACATATTTCGGATGGAGCGCAGGGTGTAAAACAATAAAGGTTGATGTGGTGTCAAACGAAATGATGATGAAGACATCGAATTCCATGATGACACATCTCACGTAATCACAAGGTGATACAGGGACATTGATCTAGAAAAGTGATTGGAGAGTATGGATTTTCAACTACAAACCAGAAGCTGATGTGTTCTGATGGTCAATACCGTAGATGTTCAGATAAAGCTTTGCTGATGCATCAGCTTGAAAAATCGAAAATGAGCAAAGTATATCCCAAGAATCTCTAGATCAGACATGTATATTATTTGACGAAATGGCTGTGGTATTGATGAACAAGATTTTTACAAAGATTCTTTTAATAATTGTAGTGATCTGGCCGACTCCTTTGTGAATGCAATTGGCACATTTATGTACTGTTTGATAAAAACACTGTGAAGTCATCGATGACAGATCGAAAGACAGCAACGAACAGGTGAAAAATCATTGTACAAGCCAGAAGTTGAAGACTCCATACAGATCAGAGATTGTTTTGTAGATAAAAAAACTAAAGAACTTCTAACACTTTATTTAGCTCAAATGTGGTAGAAAAAAGTAATCAGCAGTCACATCAAAAACCCATAAAGGTGTATTATCAAATCAGTCCGCAGAAAATGTTGTAGATCTGAATAGTAGTGAGGAAGAAGCAGACACTCTTCTTATTCTTTATGCTGCCGGGATACATCAAACAGGATATGATGTACATAAAATCTAATGCATCGGACACAGATGTCATGGTTTTGGCAATTTCAGCGATTGAAAAACTGAGAGGTAACACATCAATCATAGAAGGAACTGGCCCAAGACGTCGCATTGTGAAGCTGCAGCCAATCTATGATGCTCTTGGTGACAAACCATTGGTGGTCGTGACACCACAGGCCATATCTTTGAGACAAGCAAAACATCGTGGTGGAAGTTTTTCTTCAAATCCAATGATAGCGTAATCAAATCGCTTACTGCCTTGGGAAAATGTCCAGAACCAACAAAAGAAGTGTTTGAAGGGTGTGAGGAATTAATTTGCCGAGTGCTGAGAGTAAAAAAAGAAACATTTATTACAGCGAAGGAGCTACAGTGGCATGTATTCTGCGGTCGAGACTTGTAGTGCATTATGACAACCTTGTTACAGATTTTGCTACGGATAATGTATGTACCTGGTCAGGGGTATGTAGGTGTCACTCCTGTGTGTGTAATCGTGGTGATACACGTTAAAACTTTATTATTATTAATTGTATTACCTTTTTAACATAATTTCAATTTTATGACGATGGTTTCTGAGCTTGAATAGGTATATTGTAAATAAATAAATAAATAAATAAATAATTAAATGTGTTGAGAAATTATCACCAACTTAAGGTGCTGTTCACATTCGTCGAGCACATCTACAGTGCAGTGTTTAACAAAATGCTCCTATTCCAACGCTACTGCAGCTAGACCTCAGACAGCTTGGCTGGTCGCTGGAGGCCTCAGGCAAATTCAAACCCATGGCGACTCCGATTTAGGTACACTTTCTCAGATGAAAATAAACTCTTATTTAGTCTTGTTGACCTATGTAAAAGCTCCTTGATTTTCGGTTGTCACCTCTTTAACATGTATAGGGAGGATACTCGTTTAATCTTAACGATGAGCTATATCTGAGCTAGAATGATAGTAAAACAGGCCCCAGGATCAGGCACACAGTTTGTAATTAAGGTGTCGTTGTGTTAAGTATGTGTCATGCTGGCTGCTCCTGTAAACAAAATAGTATAGAATGTACGGGGTTACGCACACGTGATAGCAAATCCTAATACGTGTAAAAATGTTCAGCATCTCAACATCGATGACAGAGATTATAAGTCACGAATAATGTACTCTGAAATCTTGTCGGTAGTATTGAATATACACACACAGTATACATAACTATACTTTCATGTTTTTATATTGTTCCAATACGATATATTATCAGATAATTATGGTCACACGATTCTGTTATACTCATTTACATAAAACATTAGCCTGTTATGATCAGTTGGCAATCAATTGGATCATTTTATTCACTTGGGGTATAGTTACCTTTACATATATGCAATCAGATTAACATTTTAAACACTAATGCATATAACGGGTTAGGCCTAATATTTGCTTAGCCTAACTGTGTCCATTTATAAAAATACACGATGTTTTATTATTATTACTATACACGTGATACAAAAATTGAGTATTTCTGTTTTTGAATTGTATAACGTGTTTTCATTTAGAAGTAGTAATTTGCACATTAGAAACGCAAGTAGACAATAAAGACCTGTGAGGCTAAAGGGTTAGGTGAAATTTATTATATTACTAGTCACATAGGCCTAAATATTCAGCAAGGTTGTACTTTATGTGTTGAATATTCAGTTTTAATTTTAATGTTGACAATATAATGGATAACATAACAAGATCTAATTAAATGATGTCATTATATAGATTTTTCCCTGTATTTTATATAATTGAAAACGTAATATTATATTTACTCTAAATATATGTGTTTTAAACGATTCCTAGCCCATGAAAACATATGTTTAGACATTAAAATCTCGCAAATCCGTCAATTAATAGCTGAAATATATGACAAACTCTGTTTTCAGTAAAAAAAAATCAAAATGGCCGCCAAGCATCCAAGATGGCCGCCAAAAAAATGCCAACCATATTTTTTCCATAACTTGACATCCAAACTACATTAAAAAGTCGGTTTCCGAAAATGTACCAAAAAATTCGACGAACTCAAAAAACAACACTTAAGGGCATATACTAGATAGTTGTCAAAAGTTTAACAATTTGACATAACCTGCAATTCTGGAGGGTCCAAGCTCGCCCTAATAATAAGACCAGGAAAATTAAATTCAGAGGAGTCTAGGACTAGGCCTAACGTTACTGTTCATAGTCAGTGTAGTGTTATGTCTGATTGTAGACTTAAGATTGGCCATGACGTCATAATGAGATGGACTAATTCTAGGACTAAGCCTATGCCTCTAGGCCTAGGGCCTAGTCACAGTACATTGGATCACAAGGTTAATTTAGCCTATAATACTAACCCAGTAAATACAAGACATCGGCCCAACGTCTTCGACGTTGGTCCAACATTGGATAAATGTTTAATACAAATGTTCTGTGTTTGCTGGGAACTAGACTATGTAACTATAGCCAACTCTTAACATACAAGGGCTAGGCCTATAATATAGTCTAACGTTATAGACTAGTTCTACTAGACTATAGATTTAGGACTAGGCCTACTCATTTCAAAGCCTATATTCCTACTAAACTCCGAAGACTACCGTGAACCAAGAAAATTGACGCTCTTTTTATAGGCCTCTTTGACAATTTTGAGGGTTTGGTAGAAACGACAAAAAAATAGTCAGGGACATAACTGATAAATGGGGTTGTTCAACAATTACGTATAGCTTGGGGGGGGGGGGTTAAAGGGTTATGGAGCGTAGTCAAAGTAACGTTAAAAAGCGTTATGAAGACGGGGGGACCAAAAGCATCCAAAAAAGCGTTATTGTTAATTTTTGGAACGCCCTCCCCCTCCCCCAATGCTTATCCACTAGACCAGTGCACCAGGCGCGGATCCAATTCTTTAAAAAGTCCCCTAAATTAGCAAATAAACCTTGCCCTTGGGGGCGATCCTCCGAGCCCTCTGCGCCCTCTCCTTTTTCAAATCCTGGATCCGCCCCTGTGCATGGGGGTAGCTAGCCTGGGCTGCAAGAAAGGGTGGGAGACCGGATCCTCACAGTCCCCCCTCCCCACCCTGGAATAAACACTGCTAGTTATTGGTCACATTGACTGATCGATTCAAAATAAGAAAGATCTGACTGTTCCTAATTTTAATCAAACATTAAATGTTATTTCAGGCAGTCTAAGACTATACATAGTGTTCACTGAGTAGTTCATATGCTATGACCAAGCAAATATTAAACATCTCACTTTCTATAGAATTTAAGTGATTAAATTTTACTCTACAACATGTTCTCTACTATCTCACTTTCTATATTTTAGAGGCCTAGATCAACAGGTAAGGTTATTTCATAAAACTGAATAAATCTGAAAACATGTACATATTGGTGTACAAACAAGGAGATCATATTGGTGTACAAACAAGGTGATCACTGTCTTGGTGTTTTATACATGTAGGGTCTGTAGAAAAACAGCATTATTATAGGCCTACTCTCAACAAATCTATTTTCCCATTCAAATATGAAATCATAAACACCAAAATATTATAATAATATATATATGTAGATCTATAATTATACTGTATATAGAAAGTCCAAGACTGAAAATTTCAGAACATACAAAAAATATATGCTTTAACTGGAATATGGTAAAATTTGTTAACAGGGTTGAAAAAATTGAGAATTAACCCTTGGATTGAACTGTAGGGGGGCTACTATAAAATCTACCCAGAGAGCTAGCTAAAAGCTCAGATTGGTAATCACTCTGGACAGTCTGACATACACACAACCAGTTACCTAGGCTATAACAATCTTGCTTGATTATTGAAACACACTTCACTTTTTATTCAAACACATTTTATTCTGTAAAAATTTTCAAATACAATAGATGCACAAGCCAGTTACCTAGGCTAAGATAAGATAAGATAGAGTCTACCTAGGCTATATAACAATCTTGATTTAATATTAAAGTCATAACTGTTACACATTTCACTTAATATTCCAATATTGTAAAAATTACAAAACACAATAGATCATTCACAAGCACAGATAGTAATATTCTGTTGCGATAATTTATTTGGACTAGCTCCCACACCAATGAGTATAAATGGATATGTAACAAATGTGTAAATCTTTGAACAATGGTACCCTATGAATTTGTTATTCACATATTGATCATTAAAATATATAATTTATTAACTGAACAATATTGACAGTAATGTTTGGGAATAAAAGTACCCTTATACAAACATTTCCAAGAATCCCACAAACATTGTGTTACATGTAGACCTATACATAATGACAGTATCAAAGGACATATTTGAAAATAATGAAAATAACTAAGTGAACTATGATAAAATGAAATGAATAATATTAGGATGTTCTGGCATTTCATGAATTAGTATAATAATAACTATACTAACTTGTGTGTTTCATAAATCAATTCATTTTTCATTCAGAATGAAATGGGAGTTGCATCAGCTCTTCACATCTAAAGTTGAATGGAAATGAGAAAAGAGTAGTCTATTTAAATTACAACTTTATAAAATCTAATGAATCACAGTATTAGCTTCAGACTAGTCGACAGATTTTGGATCTAGATTTTTTTTATCATGATATAATGATCATTTATTGGAAAGAATGGAAAATATGTTGTCTAGCTCATCAGTGCATTAAGTAACTATTAGATGGTGATGAAGAATGCTGTGTTGTCAGAACTGGAAGTGGCCAAGTAAGTGATCAAACTTGAGGAGTATTGTGTAATTCCTGCAAAAAATACAAAAATAACATAAAAATTGTATGATAATTACTGTTATCCAATAATCACATAATCTATATCTAATATTGACAGTTTTACAGTATAAGATAATTTCACATCTAAATAATTTCACTCTTAAATATTTTGGTGGAATATTTGTCCTGAGAAATGTATACATGCCTACATGCAAAATATTGAGCAATCACCATGATTAACATAAGAGTAGGTTGGTGACATACATACAAAGGCAAATGTTATCCCTGAATTTACACTTTTCAATTAATAAACACAATTCAATGAAATAGAGCTACATGTAGGCCTAACCTTTTTTTTCAATGAGAAAGGCAAACATTTTTTTCATAGCAGAGTTTAAACAGGCACATTTTTTTCCAAATGTACTAATTTATTCTTTCATTTCTGCAAATTCTCATCCCCATTCCCACCTATTTAGATTGTGCTGTATAAAATAATGTATTTTGCAGCAGTCAATTTGACTTCCAAGAAATTAGGCCCCTAGCAAATTCTAATTTCTAGTCATATGCAGCAATCCATAAAGTTTTAAAAAAATTGACCATGATTTAATTTCACGATTGAAACTGAAGAAAATTAACAGGTTGTTTAGTCAGAGGGGAGCTATATTTGTAATATTACATGTTAAAACATAGACTAACTTTTTAACTATTGTTTACAATGGGCCTAGGCCTATTAGACTACTGATTTTTTGAAAATTATGTAGGCCAAGTAGGCCTACTCCTATTATTATTAGCCCCTAAGCCTAAGGCGCTGAAATATTTCTGTATAAACCACGAGACCAAAGTGGCAAATGTTTTTTTCCTGCCTCTTTTGAAAACCTGCTACTATGCCTATAAAAATATGTAGGCTATGACTAGGCCCTATACTATAGTCTATATATTTAGACTACAACATGTTAGGCCATATATGCATGCGATAATAGGCCTATGAGGCTATGGGTTTAAAGGGGTGATGATGAAACCCGAAAGCAAGCCAATTGCCGAAAGCAAGATCCCCGCACCGAAAGCAAGCTTATACAGGCTTATACAGAGTTCAAAAGTGAAACATTATTTTTATATTGATTTATCATGCGCATATATCGTTAGTAAATAATGTATATTGAAATATATCTTTAGATCGGTATTTCGTAGAAAAAAACATATAATAACTATTAACTATCCCCACCGAAAGCAAGCCTATATAGGCAAAATTCAGGTGATAAGCATAATATTTCTGATGATTTACAACGACTGAATTATTGTAGGAAATATAATGTATAAATGAGAAATAATTTTATCAATTATTTTACAAAATGTAGTATTGTATTACATGTATTAAATAGGCCTAATACCGGCGACGAAAGCAAGATCCCCGCACTGACAGCAAGCCTTTAATGATAGAACTCGGGAGTACCATTCGAATTATTTTTCTATATAAGAAATTACTACAAAACATTGATAATGACATGTTTATCAAAATTTTATATTGCAGACAACGAAAACAAGATCCTTTCCCTGAGAGCAAACGTATATAAGTTATATATAACATGTACTAAACTGTGTGCACTGGGCGACGAAAGCAAGATCCTACCACAAAAAGCAAGCGAGTGACTTGTGTAACACCTGGCGACGGAAGCAAGATAGTAGCCTGTCACCGAAAGCAAGATCACCCCCCCCCCCCCATCCAAAGTTAATGCTTGTAAAAGAATAAAATATATTATCAATTGTAATTACACATAGGCTATTATGCAAGTGTTGTTATTTAAAGTTACTAGAGCCAAAGAGCAAAAATAACTTTATAAAACCTATGCAATGCCAATGATAATACTTTTATTCAGTTTTATCGACAATTAAAATAACCTGTATATTAACCCTTAAGCAAGCAAGTGGTGTGCTTCAGGGCGACGAAAGCAAGATCCACACCCCCCGGAAGAAAAGCTTCCAAGCGAAACAAATGTTTTATTGTAATTTCAGATAGTAGGCCTATGTCATGTGTTGTAATTTGCAGCTCATATGAAAAAGGTCCAGGTTGAGGATAGGCCTACTTTTAACAAAGTAACTGTATACGACCTTTGGGTTGAGAAAGGTGCGATTAGTCATAACACTTAGTGTTAATACGTCATCAAAGTGACACACCCCTCTCTCAAATGGTATCACAACACTGTAATCGCTCAGTTGGTCACAAAGTGATGGCAGGTACTGTTTGACGTGTTTGTCACGCGTAAATGCGTGGCGCATATCATGCATGAGTTGCCAAAAAATAGATATTGCTTGTCACAAACGCAAATGATAATCTACAGATTGTAAAATAATAAATACCGTTTGTAGCCTGGCAGCCTAGCCGTATTTTTAAAAGGCGCTGGGTAGTAGGCTATTTGACTGTCTCAGATGACGATAGTATATATATGGTCTATAATAAAATATAAACCGAGTTTCTTAGTAGCCCTAATGGTAGGCTATATTTATTAGAGATATTATAAATGCCGTATTTTCATGTTGTTTGTTTGTAGTGGGGGGATTTTGTATTCCTGTAGTTTAAAAAAAATAACAATGATTTTTTATGAGCAACTTCAACCAGGTGTTGTTTACACATGCCACTGGTTTGCTTACTGTACGTAGTAGGATCTTGCTTTCGTGGCCGGTAATAGTTATTATACTTTATATTTTTTCGTGAATTACCGGACCGAATATGCTTTAATCTATATCATTTTTCAACGATATGTACACACAATAAATCAATAGAAAATAAGAAATATTAGCCTATGATTATCACCTGAATTCTGCCTGTATACTATAGGCTTGATTTCGGTGCGGGGATCTTGCTTTCGTCGCCGGTAATAGTTATTATACTTTTTTTTCGGTAAATACCGATCTAAATATATATTTGAATATACATTAACTAACGATATATGCGCATGATAAATCAATATAAAAATAAGGTTTGAGTTTTGAACTGTGCCTAAAACGCTTGCTTTCGGTGCGGGGATCTTGCTTTCGCTTGCTTTCGGCAATTGGCTTGCTTTCGGGTTTCATCATTACCGGTTTAAAGAGGTTGCCAACGCTGAAGTGAAACTGAAAGGGTTAAAGATTGTTCCAGGGCCAGGGGCGGATCCACGATCTGAAGTAAGGGGGTAGCTGGGGTTTGTTGATTTCGGTGGTAATAATATTCAGGCTAATTAGACTCGTAGAGTCTAGCTTGACGCATTGAGCCTTGAATCTGCTGGGACCAGTGCAAAGGCAGTCTATTGGGATTTGGAGTGTTGACTGCCGACATGACTGAGTGAGTAAGCTGTCAAACTCACACTCACCAGGCCGTGCATGCCTTGCAGCATACTGTGACGTCACAGTGCAGATGTAGCTTTGTTGTCAGGGATACTGACTGGTCTCGCTCTCTAATAACAAAAGCAACACTTCAAATTGTGTTCCGGTATAGTTTAGGGCGAGATCCCTGTAAATATCCCCTTGGTAGTGGGCAACCTGGCTTGGAATTATGACTGCTCCAATTTGTGAACCAAAAAGGTGGCAAATTAACCCTACTATGTCTATATCTTTACGAATATGGTAAACAAATTGCATCAGGACTAAAGATAATTGTGTGAGGAATTGAAATTGGGAGGTGTTATATTTAACAGATCTCCGATATTCCGTCATTAAAGGTTAGACTGCAGGTACCCAATAACCGAAAAAACCGTGTCGAGACAAGGTCCCGGCATTTTACAAACTTCGGATTCAAATTAATCTTACAAGATGAAACAACACTCACCTGAGACTATAGATTGGCACTTCTCTCACACATTCTATGTTCGTTGATGGGACTAGTCAGCAACAATAACAAATGATGCATCAGCTTGAAAAATCGAAAATGAGCAAAGTATATCCCAAGAATCTCTAGATCAGACATGTATATTATTTGACGAAATGGCTGTGGTATTGATGAACAAGATTTTTACAAAGATTCTTTTAATAATTGTAGTGATCTGGCCGACTCCTTTGTGAATGCAATTGGCACATTTATGTACTGTTTGATAAAAACACTGTGAAGTCATCGATGACAGATCGAAAGACAGCAACGAACAGGTGAAAAATCATTGTACAAGCCAGAAGTTGAAGACTCCATACAGATCAGAGATTGTTTTGTAGATAAAAAAACTAAAGAACTTCTAACACTTTATTTAGCTCAAATGTGGTAGAAAAAAGTAATCAGCAGTCACATCAAAAACCCATAAAGGTGTATTATCAAATCAGTCCGCAGAAAATGTTGTAGATCTGAATAGTAGTGAGGAAGAAGCAGACACTCTTCTTATTCTTTATGCTGCCGGGATACATCAAACAGGATATGATGTACATAAAATCTAATGCATCGGACACAGATGTCATGGTTTTGGCAATTTCAGCGATTGAAAAACTGAGAGGTAACACATCAATCATAGAAGGAACTGGCCCAAGACGTCGCATTGTGAAGCTGCAGCCAATCTATGATGCTCTTGGTGACAAACCATTGGTGGTCGTGACACCACAGGCCATATCTTTGAGACAAGCAAAACATCGTGGTGGAAGTTTTTCTTCAAATCCAATGATAGCGTAATCAAATCGCTTACTGCCTTGGGAAAATGTCCAGAACCAACAAAAGAAGTGTTTGAAGGGTGTGAGGAATTAATTTGCCGAGTGCTGAGAGTAAAAAAAGAAACATTTATTACAGCGAAGGAGCTACAGTGGCATGTATTCTGCGGTCGAGACTTGTAGTGCATTATGACAACCTTGTTACAGATTTTGCTACGGATAATGTATGTACCTGGTCAGGGGTATGTAGGTGTCACTCCTGTGTGTGTAGGCCCCTAATCGTGGTGATACACGTTAAAACTTTATTATTATTAATTGTATTACCTTTTTAACATAATTTCAATTTTATGACGATGGTTTCTGAGCTTGAATAGGTATATTGTAAATAAATAAATAAATAATTAAATGTGTTGAGAAATTATCACCAACTTAAGGTGCTGTTCACATTCGTCGAGCACATCTACAGTGCAGTGTTTAACAAAATGCTCCTATTCCAATGCTACTGCAGCTAGACCTCAGACAGCTTGGCTGGTCGCTGGAGGCCTCAGGCAAATTCAAACCCATGGCGACTCCGATTTAGGTACACTTTCTCAGATGAAAATAAACTCTTATTTAGTCTTGTTGACCTATGTAAATGCTCCTTGATTTTCGGTTGTCACCTCTTTAACATGTATAGGGAGGATACTCGTTTAATCTTAACGATGAGCTATATCTGAGCTAGAATGATAGTAAAACAGGCCCCAGGATCAGGCACACAGTTTGTAATTAAGGTGTCGTTGTGTTAAGTATGTGTCATGCTGGCTGCTCCTGTAAACAAAATAGTATAGAATGTACGGGGTTACGCACACGTGATAGCAAATCCTAATACGTGTAAAAATGTTCAGCATCTCAACATCGATGACAGAGATTATTAGTCACGAATAATGTACTCTGAAATCTTGTCGGTAGTATTGAATATACACACACAGTATACATAACTATACTTTCATGTTTTTATATTGTTCCAATACGATATATTATCAGATAATTATGGTCACACGATTCTGTTATACTCATTTACATAAAACATTAGCCTGTTATGATCAGTTGGCAATCAATTGGATCATTTTATTCACTTGGGGTATAGTTACCTTTACATATATGCAATCAGATTAACATTTTAAACACTAATGCATATTAACCCTACTATGTCTATATCTTTACGAATATGGTAAACAAATTGCATCAGGACTAAAGATAATTGTGTGAGGAATTGAAATTGGGAGGTGTTATATTTAACAGATCTCCGATATTCCGTCATTAAAGGTTAGACTGCAGGTACCCAATAACCGAAAAAACCGTGTCGAGACAAGGTCCCGGCATTTTACAAACTTCGGATTCAAATTAGTCTTACAAGATAAAACAACACTCACCTGAGACTATAGATTGGCACTTCTCTCACACATTCTATGTTCGTTGATGGGACTAGTCAGCAACAATAACAAATGTCAGAATAGTGATAAAATTGAACTTGAACAACGGCACCACAGAACCCTGCGAAACGGAATTTTGTCCATGTGGCTCAAAAATTCCGTGGTTGGACCAGGAAGTGGATCCCATGTCAAACGAGACTAACACGCCCTATCAGGGGATGTTGTCGTGCATGGAGCCGTATTCTCCAATGGAGGTCAGATCTTATCTTAAACCGCTAACAGAATCAGGGGATGTCCCAGCAAACACGACACGTTGACCCAATGCTGGGCTAATTTTGGTCCAGAGCCGTAGGCGGTGGGCCAACGTTAGACCAGCATTGGGTCAACATGCCGTGTTTGCTGGGGTTGTAGTGCATGGAGCCGTATTCTCCAATGGAGGTCAGAGCTTATCTTAAACCGCTAACAGAATCAGGGGATGTTGTCGTGCATGGAGCCGTATTCTCCAATGAAGGTCAGAGCTTATCTTAAACCGCTAACAGAATCAGGGGATGTTGTCGTGCATGGAGCCGTATTCTCCAATGAAGGTCAGATCTTATCTTAAACCGCTATCAGCACGACTATACCGTTAGTCGTTTTAATTTGTTTTATTAGCTGATCAAATCGTCTTTTATATTGAGATGAAATGAGTGTTTAAGCATCAAGATTTGCAAATGTTTGGTCTCAAATTAAACAAATATAGATTATTGTCAGCCACTTGAAGTTATGGATCGCGGTAGCGAGACACAACTTCAAGTGGCTGATTTTTTTTAAATTTAGCGCTTTAAGGGTTAACGTTTTACATAAAATCGCAAATTTTCAGGGATCGCTGTAAATTCTGCGACAAGCAGATAGGTTTCGCAATCCTAACACTATACAAAAGTTAACAATCGTAAGTTAGCATCCTAAAATTAATATTTCAACTTATTCGAGCATGGCTCATGAAGAACAAACTGCCACTTTGTTTGATATCTTAATATTTAAATTATTTTTCACAATCAGGTCTTGCTTAATTTAAACCTATCAACACATTGTAAAAGGATTCACTAATATTTAAAATGTTATTCTCTCATGTTTGGAACACAACAGTAATTTATTTAACATATATGACAGTCGTGTATTTTTGGTGAGTCATTATCTATTATAACTTGTAACCTATATTTAACAGACCGAGACAAGGGTTGAAATGAGCGCTGTGTTCTGTGAGTCGTGAAAGGATCACATAAGGTGAATCAAGAAACATTATGATCAGCATCGTTAACGTTACACCAAACTAGTGTTGTCTAGTGTTGTTTTACTGTTGGTCCACCGTCGGCGACTCTGACCCAACATTAAAACAGCACCGGGTAAACGTCGCATATTCACTGAAACGTGCAGATAATGACAGCGCCCCTATTTTCAAACGCGATAATCAGATAATAACGCGTATAAAATGTGAAAAGTGGCGATTAGAAAATATACAGTCCTGTATATATTATATCCTTACAAATGGCAATAGGTCTACCTATGCTATAAAATGTAAGCAAATAATGTGGCAATTATATGTGTTTATTTGTGATATACAGCGTGTTTATACGCCTGATGGGGTCTGTCCATGCAGGGCCTCTGGCACAGACTGGTACGGCCTATCGACCATCTGACACACCTCAATGAACACTTCAATACATTTCCGTATGACTAATTTGAGAACTTCATTTGAAATCACGTCCTGTCTCAGCTAAGCCGTCGTTATTTGGTAATCTGGAATAGTATTTGAGCGCACATGGCTAAGATATATAATAAACAGTACTGATGGTAAGAGCGCCAGTAGTTTATTTGACTTTCCAGTTAAAAAAAACATGCAAAAAAGGGTACAATATCATTATTTTTATTTTTTCCAACATGTTATTAACTTTGTTTGACGGGAACAGATCGAAACGGCTTCTACGATGCCTGTCAACTATGAGTACAGAGCGGAAATTGTGCATTCGTTTTCAGTCAGCTATCCCAAGTTCGAACCCACGGGAACATAAGAATTATGTTGAACCAATTTTGGGTAAATGTTGTGCTAGCGTCGTGGTCAGTGAATAAACATTGACATAACATTGGTTCAATGGCTCGTGCTTTTCTGGGAAGGATATAGACTGGTTGACTTCAATGACTGTATAGAATCAGTATCGGTACAATCCGACTGCCTTTTATGCATTTCTGGCACACATGTTTGACTGGTCCCAACATAATGACAATAACAATATAGTGCATCGTTTATAAGCAAAATTCAGTGCGAATACATATTATGCACTTAAATGTAGATAATATAATAATCTATCATGATAAAGGTCTTATCAGAGTTTTTCATGATAAATTGAGGGAAGAAATATCCATAGGCTTACCGTAATGATTATGTAATGTTAACAATTATTTATCGGCGGATTATTACAATGGTTTCTAACCTGAAATATATTTCTATTCCTTCCAACTTTTCACAACTTAACTCTTGTTTCAAAACTCCTATTACGTTGAAAACAAACGCTAAATTATACTTTGCATCGGTAATACATCTTTTAAAAAAATATGTATATTTTTTAATGTACATTGTATTATCATGGCTACTTGTCATGTAGCAAAACGTTACACAATTTATTCACGAAGTAACAACTACTTCCTTGTGAGTTTCATGAGAAAGTGTTAATTCAAATTCGTCCAGTTTTAATATTGTCCAATAAATACGTTTGAGTAACTTCGTCTGGTTAACTTATGTTTAAAACAAGACGTTGGGTCATCGGGTTGATATTAACCCATCGTATGCGACGTTGATCCAACATTAAAACCATATTGGTTCAACATATACTAGTATTATAATAGCCGCCGGTTCATCAAGTATACGTCATCGCACCATTCTTGCTGAATCATTCTGCTTCGACAAATTCCAGAGATTTAACCCCTTGGAAAGTAAGGCTCCATTGAAGCGCTCTCTGGCTCCTAATCATTTTAATACAAATGAGTAGAATACGAGCCTAAAATTATAAAATATGTCCCAATTTGCGAAGCAATCAATCGATCATAATATTAACCTTTTTAGCGCGGGTACTGCCTTTATACGTCAGAATCTGCCATCTGTTGACGGCATGTTCTGACGTATTAAGACGGTCCCCGCACTGAAATAATTAAAATATTTCTAATGGTCGTAGACTCATAACATAGGTATATTCAAATGAATCAAGAAGAGCTCGCTAAGACTTTCAGGGGCCGAGGATTATTTCAAATTGAAAGAAACCTTTAGTCTCCTTGGTTTATACGAAAGTATTTCAGTGCTTTAATTATCATCTATGTCATCTATGTGTATATATATATATATAATTACCTCGCGAAAAAAAATCGATTACAACGTTTTTACACTCTCTAAAGAGCTTTAACTGAACGAAATTTAAATATGAGATATATTCTGCAATGTGCCATATTTAAAAACAAGATTTGTAGCTTACACTAACTCCGGTGTCCCCCCCCCCCCCGCCGGTGACTATAAGTACCTCGCCCTTGCATGCATGTTGACAGGTATACCGTGCCCGGCAGACCAAACAAGCGTGACAGCCTCACAGTGCGAGGAGTCATTATCAGATACATAGTGGTGACACGGAGGAGAAGACCTGCTGTAGTGCTCTGTGGCAGGTATTCCTGTCACTGACAAACACATATAGACTGGATATAACACATCACCAACATATCTGACCACCGCATCCACCATGGACTAAAACAGGACTACCTTGAAAAGTTTCTTCAACGCCTTATTTCTTCATTCGTGACAACACAGTGTGACGTTTCGAGGAGTCTTCACCCATCGCACAGATCGCGGCTGTTGCCATGGCGATATTTGGGGGACATGGCGCCAGGGTTCGCCGGGATGCCACCTTTTTGTTGCTGGTCGTGATGTTGGAGACGTGCACAGCTCACGTGAGACTAACATGGCCTCCAGCCAGGACGTACGCTTTGGATTTCCTGGATAACGTGAGGACGACTGGTCCCTGTGGCATGCCCAGAGGTGAGTGAAAGCCACCATGGTTAACGTTTCCAGTTTGCTGGAATCATCGTAATCATTGGCTAAAATTAAATACCCGTAGCAAAAATAATGATTCAACTTTTGTGTGATCTGTATTTAGCTATTTTACAGTCCATTTTGCGTCAATGTCAAAATTTGTAGTATTTCCTTGTATAGATTTATATTACTAATTAATGCATATTCTTTAATAATTGTATTATGTGTAGCACACAAACCACACCAGGACTACCATACCAAGTCAAGAGGCTGTAACTGCTAACTTCTAAAGTAAGCACATACCTCATTTTGGCTTTGCAGACCTGTACTATCGTGACTCCTTCACACACGAGTACAATACGCGTGAATCAAACGTTTTCATTCAAAACACGGGATATACACGACACCACAGTATCAATAGCTCAATTAGGAGTCAATGGGTCTCTGACGCCCATATGACAGGTATGATATGCATGACTGAATTTATTATATCACTCTACATCAAAGAAGTGACAAGAAGAAGTTTAAAAATAGTTTTTTCACATCTTGCTTCTTTCAAGATCACTAAGCAAGTCAATTTCTTAATGAGCGTTAGCTGTATTAAAGAAAAAATAATATAGATATGTTTCCGTTCTGTATGGTCAATAGCTGATAACATATATAGGGCCTATTATGAGCCATAGAATGCGGTCACTTTAGCCTATATATTTTATTTGCACAATTTCGCAAAGCCAATCTCATAAACAAATCACCTGCCCTAGCATAGCTGGGTGATTTTGGAAATAATATGAATTATTTCACATGTAACGGCTAAACGTGAAATCAATGAAGCTGGTCTTAAATAAATCCAGCACTTCCGTGATCACCTGATAAATCGACTAGATGTACATGTAGCCTACATTGAGCAGTGAGGCGTGACCAATGGAACCTGAACACAGCAAACACGAGACGTTGTGCCAATGTTGGATTAAAGCTGGGCCAGCGATATAGCCGGTGTCCTAAAATTAATCCAGCATTCACACAACCATCTGTGCTTGTTGGGTGTTTTTTCCTTGGTCACACAACACTATTCTTAAAATGTACGGCAATTCTCCCACTTCAGCTTATACAAGCCAATCAATCGTGTTATTGTGCATTTTGTAGTCGTATAAATAAATCCCCACTTCAAATTATCGAATCATATTGTTTTGAAATTGCCATAAACGAACTGAATTTTAAAAAAGAAAAGGAATATATTTATATTATCTTAAAACTTGTGACGAGACTGAACATTAATAAAATAAATTAATAATGCTAATTCTTTTAAATGATCTAAGTATTCGATCTAGGTATTCCATATATTATGTGTCATATTTCTGGGAAGTTCAAAGTGGTAATACAGGTCAAATGTGAGCGGGTCAACTACGGCAAACTAAAATCAGAGATTGTTTATAGTAAAAATCTCTGCTAAAATCTATTTTTCTGTCTTCTTTTTGTTTAGAGGAATGTTAACTAATGCAAAGTAATAAGTTCAAAAGTTCTGACCCAGCATGATCTTCCCAGCCAACACGAGACATTGACCCAATGTTAGGTTAATGTTGGTCCACCGTCTTCGACGCTGGACCAACATTAACCCAACATTGGGTCAATGTCTCGTGTTCGCAGGCACATGGTTACTGTCCATTGATTGGCACACTTATTCTCATTGAAAAATACCTGTCGGTATTAAAGGACTAAGATATTTAGCGCGCCAGCAGTGTTCAGTTGGGCGTGCCTAAACTATAAAAGTGGCAGCCAGTACCAGGCGATTATCATGTGCCAGCAGCACGATTAGATGCGGTAATTTAATGTTGGGCCACCGTCTATGACGTTTGCCCATGATCAAACCAGCATATATATGTTCAGCGTATGGTGCTCGGTGGAGGGAGACAAGCCTGAGAGGTGTGGTCAACTGTCAAAATTCGCGGAACAAGGGTCCCCCAGAAGACAATAGTGCCTGTGGGTAAGCCAAGGCCCTATTCCATAATAATACTAAATATGCGTTTCATACCCAAAGCCTCCTTAAGAGCAGGTTCTCAAATCACAGCAAGTTCATATATACTTGAGCGACATCTATGAGTTAATAATTCAAAGCACTTTGCCCTTGCCCCTATTTGGTCGCTGGCTTGCAAACAAACTGACTGTATTACTGCTGGGATTTGGAAACTGCTTGACCCCAAAAGCTTGTATTGACACTCAGTAAACACAAAACATTTGTATAACTTCATGCAATGTTGGACCAACGGAGAAAACGTTGGGCCGACGTTGTATAAATGTTATACAAAAGTATTGTGTTTGCTGGGAGCTGCAGGAGGACTTTCTCTCAAACATTGTACATTTATTCAATGCTGGTTCAATGTTGGGACAGCGTCGTAGACGTTGGCCTAGCATTAAAACAGCATTGGATCAATGTCTCGTTTAAGTGGTATCTTGTAATCAGTTCGGTGGATATAATAATGCCGTCAATCTGTACTCAATAGGCAACTGTTGGCCTACACTTGACCGTCCCAGGCATGCGCATTTTGCAGTTGAACACTAGTTTAATATTATTTAGAGTATCACCGATATCTCTACTATCGCTGACATTACCACCGACTGCGTGTATTCCTAGCAAACGCGGGAATTTTAATTTAGTCCATCCATCATATAAGATTTTTGTTTCGCCTAAGGTCTATTCTTTTGACAAGGCTCATTTCTCTCTTCTCCATATAACTATTTCTATTTTGACAAAATAATCTAAATCAATCATGATGATTGCTGAGTGGGCAATTGAAACGACTACTACATGCATTTCAAAATTTCAAATAAAATCACTTGTTCGTTCAAACCGCATCGTCACGACATTCGTTCTTGTTGCTAGAGTTTCTCCATTATTTTGGATAAATTGCGTTTGTACTATACCTGGATATTAAATGTGACATCAATCAGCAGTATTTGAAAACAGTTTACCTCCATTTTGTCAAATCTGAATAATTTTCACTCACTTGAAGTTGTGGATCGCGTCAGCGAGACACAATTTCAAGCGGGTGAAAATTCAGATTAAATAATTTGGCGGTTAAAGGGTTAAAGCGCAAATTGAATATTTGAATGTTTCACCAACTTGAAGTTGTGTCTCGCTACCGCTACCCACAATATCAAGTTGATGAAACGTGAAGTGGCAGTTTTGCTGATTCAACACAAATTAAATCAAAATGCTTGTTTTCGTTAGTCAGAAATCCGTCAGTCCGAATGTTATCAATCTTGCAGACTTGAGACAAGAAAGACATTTGAAAATGACAATAAACGTCAATCCATGACCCGCTAAACATGACTATAGTCGGATAGTCGTTTTCAGTTTGTTTTAATAATCGATTAAATGATTGTTATTGGGAGTGAAATGTGTGTTTAATAATCAATATTTGCAAATGTTTGGTCTCAAATTAAACAAATATCAGTATTTTTCACCCACTTGAGGTTGTGGGTCGCAATTTCAAGTAGGTGCAAATAAACGCCACCAGTTGCGCCTAGCACTCGGGCGATGAGTTGTTGAATATCATAGGGTCACGCGTCAGCGATGACATAACTAATGACCAAATGAGTCACGTTTGTCAAGTCACGACATGTCTTGGCATACAACTAGTCTTTTATGTGACCGGAAGTGACGGCCACGTCGCTATCATGACTCGGCAAATAATATACAGAAATCTTATTATAGAATCCCACTGTCCAGTGATGACGATGATGTCCTTGTTATATGACTAAAATACAAAAATAAGCTAGCCTTGAACAGCAATCGTGCTACGCAATTTTGTCCAGAATGGTTGGCAGTCTAATAACTTGCTTGTTTCACATTTAGACATCGAAATAAACCAAATAATCACATGTTTTTGGAATATTTCTTTAGTAGGCCCTAACCCTTTCAAGCCTGAATCTGTCATTGTCATCTCCATCCACTACAAACCGTGTTTCTCGACTTATATACATATAGTGGATGAAGACGATTTAAAGTGGGTGCAGACATATATCCTTATTATTAAAACCGTTTATTAAATTTTCGTTCTAAACTTCAGCTAGGTGTGTGAAATGAAGGCATACTTCAGAGATGCAAACTGATGCTTTGATGCATCGTGAGGGTTTAAAGGGTTAATAGACCGTAACCCTTTAAGCCCTAGGCATCACTATGATCGTTTCAACCTTTTTATTATCACATCAAAACTACATTTTATAAATGTGAAATACATCTCATAACTGGAAAATTTGAAAACAATGTGTCTTCCCGTTTGTCAATAATTTTCACACATTTGAAGCTATTGTGTGAGTCGAGCATTTGAACGTTTGAGCCAAAAACGACCAAAAGGTTATTATATCGTATACCTATAGAGCCTTTCTCTATTGACTATGCATCAAATAACCTTCAGGAACTTGTTTTATTTGAATGTATTGCTCGGTTAGCTTAAAAACATCATGTGGCGCAAATAATTATTAGATTTAATTTTAAATTTGTTTATGTGGCAAATTTCATCGACTATACTACCTCTGTGTCGTAACCAGACGTAAGGCAGGATTAGAGCTCTTCATTTCAAACCAGTGCTGGAAGGTATATGATGCATTTTTGTTCATAATCGGCTCTTGTAATGGTTTATATAGGCTTCTGAAGTACAGGTGTGAGCTATTGGTCGTCTATGTGGGCTACATAGGGTGGAGCTGCATGCAGTGACAAAACTGTCCGACACCATGGCGGGGGGTATTGAACAACACTGTGGAGTGTGGTCCTACTGGATTAATCAATACGCATAAGAAATACCGGGTCTAGATTTTATTTAGCTTCACACACAATATTAAGCATGTGCAGAGATATATGTAAGGCTCTTACTTATTTTTACACACGCTGAAACCTCGTTTTAAAAACACAATCCGATAAATAGAAATAAAAAACGGTCCTGAAAATAAAAGCTATCCTCTATGCTTAACATACATGTAGTTATATTTCTATATATATATATATGAGCCCGAGGGCCAACGGATGCCCACAGACACTTTATTATGACTTCAACATGCATACCCCCTCATGATATGTGCCAAATCGTCAAAAGATTACAATCAAATTAAATCTATCTTAGCAACATAATTTAATATAGCTTGCATATTACTATTATCTAGCAATGTCTTGTGACTGCTGCGGGTTGCAGCTTGATACAGCCCCTATAGGGACATGTATTATATAGGGACTTACCGGATGTATCATACATTAAAGCACTCACAAAAAGTTTTTTTCTGAGATTGTAAGTTCACGCTAATCGTACGCGGATTGTGATAATTCGTTCTCCCTAGTTTTACCTGAGTACGCAAATAGTTCTACAACCCTTTTATAGATATGGGATCATCGAGGCTGAACACGCTGAAATCATTGGTTATACCTCAGTAGAAGTCTAGCCATAAATTTAAGATTTAAACAGTTCAAACACTGCAGTGCAAACAACGTGAACAATGATCATCGTAAGCTATGTAGCCATTATGTCGTTTGCTTGTGAAATGCACTGTGGCTTGTTGATGGTGATAATATTCACGAGATGTACATTTCACAGTGACAAAGCTGGAAAATGACCGGGGGGTGATAAATACTCAGTGGATGACCATATATAGGGCCACATGTCGGGCCAGCGTCATAGACGGTAGATCAACATTAAAACAACATAGAATCATTCACTATCTCTCGAATAAGATTACCCCTTATCCTGCAAATTTAACTTACTTAAATTTTCAGCCACTTGAAGTTGTGTCTCGCTACCGCGACCCACAACTTCAAGTGGCTGAACATTACCCACATTTGCTTGACCTGATCACAAATATTTGCAAATCTCGATGTTTAGACACACATTTCATAACCAATAATAGTGATTTGGTCGACTAATAAAATAGATTAAAAACGACAAAAGTCGTGATCAGCAGGATTAAGCTTAATAGATTAAAAAAAACAAATCTGAGTATGTTGGAGGTTTTGAGCAATCCATCTCACACCAGGGATCCTCCATGTCATTAAAAGCTCGCAATTTGCTATTTGCAAACACCGTCATTAACTCTTACACGGCTAAGCACGGACATAGTCGTTTTCAATTTGTTTCATTAGCCAATCAAATCACAGTTATTGGGAATGAAATAAGTGCTTACACATGAAGATTTGCAAATATTTCTTCTGAAATTAAACAAATAAGAGTAGTTTTCAGCCACTTGAAGTTGTGGGTCGCGGTAGCGAGACACAACCTCAAGTGGGTGAAAAATTAAATTATTTAATTCAGCGCTTTTAGGATTAACCACCACAATTATTATACTGTATATTGTGAATATTGATGTGATTGAATTCATGTGTATGTAAGCTCCCACACTGTATGTTGTTCCTAATTATATATCATTCTTCTGTGGTAGATATCGACGGAATCTAATTGTTTCACCTCTGTTGTATTAACGTTCAATCAACGTCTGTGACGTTGATTCAACGTAAATACAACGGCATCACAACAATGGCATACATTATTAATTTTATCACCCACTTGAAAATGTGTTTTGCGTCGCCAACACTTATTGTGAAGTACGAGGTTATCATAATTGATTTGAATGCAATTTAGCCTATAATCATGGCGTCTTGATTGAAAACAGATTTGCTCTTCAAAAGCTGTTGTTTGAATCAATGATAACGAGGATGCGGGAATGGTGATGACGTAGAGTTCGTATTTTAGTGAACGCTGCGCCTATACATACTGCGCAAATTTCGATCTACAACAAAGCACAAAACAAAACAATAGAAGTGTAAAAGGCCATCTGGAGTCCGGCATCATCACATTGGTTTAACCCACTCTTTATCCGCCAAGCTGTTTAATTTGAATTTTCACCCACTTGAAGTTGTGTCTCGCTGACGCGATTCACAACTTCAAGCGAGTGGAAATTATTTAGATTTGACAAAATGAAGGTAAACGATTTTGAAATCCTGCCGATTGATGTTACGTTGTAGCTTTAACATGTTCAAAAGCTGGTATTTAAGTGTTAATAAAAAAAAAGAATTTAATCGGAACCGGCTGGTTAAAGGAGTAATATAAGGTCGCGGTTATTGCCAGGGCAATCCTGTCATTATGGACAGCTTTACTTGGTACTGACAGCTAGGATGATACAAATATAAGTTGAACTGGCTGGTTGGTCATTATGTCACCTGAAAAGTAATCCAGTGAATGGTCGCTATGTCAAGTGACAGTCGTCTGAATGAAAAATGTATTACCGACAATTACCAGTGGTTTTGCGTAACCACAAGACTGCACTGTCTGTTGTCTTGATTTGTATGTATTTGAAATGTGTTATCATTCCCTGGAAAAGACAGATTTATGTGGAATTGCTTGCTCCTGGAGACCGACATATGTGGGATTGTCTGCTCCTAGAGACCGACTTATGCATCCTCCTGGCAGCAAGTCTTGACACAGCGAGGCCGTCAGGCCAAGCCTTGCTGAATTAGCCATACCATCCACCTATTGGGGTAGGGAGGAGGATTTAGATATTGAATATTCATTAGTTTTTCAAAAAATGTTTTTTTAATGTTGGCCCGCTGTCTGCGACGTTGGCTCACCATTAATTCAGCCCTCACGCACGTTTCGGTGAGATGTGGTGGTCTGTGTCTGAGACGTTTCCGGTGAGCTACTCGGCCAGCAGACATGTGTTGTTTAATGTAGGGCCGGTGTCGTAGACAGTGGCCCCACATTAAAACAACACTCATGCCAGAGGTCAAACTTGGGTCAAACAGGAAAAATATTTTTAGAAAGTCCCCACTCCAATAGGCGGATTCAACCCTGTTTCAGCAAGGTCGGTCTACGACCTCAGGAATAGCCAGCCTTGCAGAGGAAGATGGACTTATGTGGAGCTGCATACTCCTAAAGACCGACTTATGTGAAATCGCCTGCTCCTAAAAGACCGACTTATGTCGACTTGTCTGCTCCTAAGGATTGACTTATGTGGAGTTCAAAGCTTTTGATAATTTCTCAATTAGGCCTAAAGTCAAGTGACCTCACATTAATGTTAATGTTTGGCTATCACCACCTATTAGTGGTGTTTAATCATGGGGGTTGTACATACCTCCACACAGCTAACTACTATTTAAAACACGACATTAGAGGGTGAACAGCGTCAGCAGAGATTGTTGTGTCTCACTAACTTACAAGTAATCATCGGTTGGTTACAGTCAGTTACCCGACCGTTACAAGTTCTTTCTTCCATGATTTGCCTGAGCTAGAGCTCGGCTTTAATGTATGTCTTTGTTGTTGCAGTTTATAACTAGGTAGACTTGGCATTACCGGCGATCGTGCTCCATGTACATGAATATAATGGCGACATCACTGGAGGGTTAAAGAGTACAATCGTCAAGTAACGACAACGAACTGATGTAGATAATCATTTCATAGTGGTGAAAATCGCCAGATAGTGAATCAATGCTGGGTTGATGTTGGGCCAGCGTCGTAGACGGTGGCCCAACATCAACCCAGCATTGACTCAATATATCTTGTTTACTGGGACAACCATGTCACTCGAAATCACGATATCACAAACAACGTAATTATATAATGACAAACGGTCTGTTGATTTAGGATTTCTTATTTAACCGATATTTAGTCGCTGCCCTCGCACCAGTCTGCGATACAAAAGGTAGCTAAAAACGCGACCACCAAGATGTCATCGTGAGTACCATATTCATGACATTCATAACGTTCAGTCATGCAAAAATAAGTAGGACTAGTGCACTTCAAGCAACAACATACCATGCGAATACTCGATAAATGATACGCTTTTGTTGAGTTGAAGCAAACTTGTATGATTTCCTCAAAGGGTATAGGCGTGACCAGGGTATATAATATAGCATACAATCCATGTTAGTAATGTATTACTATTTAATAATCCCCATTAAGATGCCAATGTAGCACATTCGTTTTTTATAGTCATGTAACGACCCGTTTATGGCCAATTATTTCGCCGCGCTGTAAGAATAAACAGCTTCTCGTAATAAGTAGGCCTACGTAACACACCTCGCCAAAAGTTTAAATATAACTAACACTAATGTGATGGAGAGCTGTCTCACCCAGCCACCGATCCCAGCCAGCACAAAAAAAACATTTGTATAACATTTATACAATGTTGGACCAACGTCGAAGATATTTATCAATAACTGGCTGCTTTTTCTAAGGATTATGTGAACATGTATTAGACGTTTTGGTATGTTAAAGGGAATGGCCCACGCTAAAATCATAAAAAAATCGGTGATTTTATTTTGGCTTCTTAATATGACCATATGATGTGAACATGTCCATAGACTAGAACTGCAAAAGTTTTTAAATTTTTGTACTGCGCACTCACCTACGAAGACCCAGAGGGGACATAGGAAGAAAAAAAATAATGTGAATATCCCGTACGTACGCAATCATGATCCCGTACGTACGCAATCATTATCCCGTACGTACGCAAACATGACCCCATACGTACGCAATATATCCCGTACATACGCAATCATGATCACGTACGTACGCAATCATGATTGGGGGGGGGGGGGGTGTGCGTTACAGTTAATAGCTACGTAGACTTGGCATAACTGTGATCGTGCTCCGTGAATATAATGGTGACATCACTGGAGGGTTAAAGAGTACGATCGTCAAGTAACAACAACAAACTGATGTAGATAATCATTTCATAGTGGTGAAAATCACCAAATACAGTGAATCAATGCTGGTTCAATGTTGGGCCAGCGTTGTAGACATTTCATGACGTTCCGGTATGTTTGAGCACACAATAGGAATATAATGTTAACATCACTGGAGGGTTAAAGAGTACAATCGTCAAGTAACGACAACAAACTGATGTAGATAATCATTTCATAGTGGTGAAAATCGCCAAATACAATGAATCAATGCTGGTTCAATGGTGGGCCAGCGTTGTAGACATTTCATAACGTTCCAGTATGTATGAGCACAACGTTCAGTCATGCAAAAATAAGTAGGCCCCTGGTGTCCTTCGGGCAACATTATACCATGCGAATACTTGATAAATGATACGCTTTTGTTGAGTTGAAGCAAACTTGTATGATTTACTTAAGGGTATAGGCTACACAGAGCACTGTGCTGCCTGTTCCGACCAGACACAGACGGCATGCGTGTTTTAAAATGCGGACAGCTCTCCCAGCAAACACGAAGACTCGACCCAATGTTGTTTCAATGTTGGTCCAGCGCCGTTGGCGGTGGGCCAATATTAAAACAGCATTGGGTCAAATGCTCGCGTTTGCAGGTGTCTGTCTACACCCACCTCTCCGCCACCATAATATTCTCGCCAGCCGATCAGGGTACTTTTAGCAAGACAGCCGGCGAATCACAAGTTTACTACAATACTTGAAATTGAGGGCGGCCATCTGCACATTTTAACATGCGAAGGAGCAGTGTCTAGGGTGAGCAGTGTAGGTATAGACGTGACCAGAGTATATAATATACAATCCATGTTAGTAATGTATTAATATTTAATAATCCCCATTAAGATGCCAATGTAACACATTCGTTTTTCATAGTCATGTAACGACCCGTTTATGGCCAATTATTTCGCCGCGCTGAACAGGTTCTCGTAATAAGTAGGCCTACAAATAACACACCTCACCAAAAGTTTAAATATAACTAACACTAATGTCATAGAGTGCTGTCTCACCCAGCCACCGATCCCAGCAAACACAAAAACATTTGTATAACATTTATACAATGTTGGCCCAACATCTTCGACGTTGGTCCAACATTGTATAAATGTTATACAACTGTTTTGTGTTTGCTGTGATATTTATCAATAATTGGCTGCTTTAACGAAGGATTATGTGAACATGACGTTTTGGTATGTTAAATGCAATCTACAAGCGTTTGTTGTACAGCCTTAAGTCCCAGTGAGCCCGAGACGTCGACCCAATGTTGTTTTAACATTGGGCCACCGTCTACGACGCTGTCCCAATTTCAGACCAACATTGGTTCAACATCTCGCGTTTGCTGAGCTATTTCTCGGGGGATGGTTTAAAGCAGAAATATGACCAGAAGACACGATTCCATGCTGGCTTAATGTTGGGTCACTCTATACGACACTGACCCAACTTTAAACCGGCATTGTGGTATGCTTGCTGTGATCGTGCGCGTTATACTTGTCGACCTAGTCAATTATGCATGCGTCCCTCGGGCAAGCATAACTGTAGTAAACGGATCGACTGAACAGAACGACTTGATCAATTCTATCATTCAATCACAGGAGCCGCCGCCAAAGACGATGCCACGACATTAAGCCGACGTAAGGTGTCCATACAAGTTTACACATTCGTGCTTTGTTAGACTACCCGTCGACGTTGGTCCAACATTGTACAAATGTTATACAAATGTTTCGTGATTGCTGGGTATTCTATACACTGATGTAGTGATCTTGTATAGCCTATCGTGCACGTTTGCTGCTTCTAGACGTGAGGTGATCTCTTCTCTTTATTTGTTTATCCCTGACATTGTTTAAAGTATGTAGCGATAGTATATCTGAGTGAAATGGAAACTGTTATTGCTAAAAACAAAAGTGATGTATTGAAACTGTCATTTTAGTTACAGCCTGTATACATCACCTCAGTCACTGGCTGGCTACATACTAGGTTTGGGATCGTCTTCAGCGCAAAACCCTCAATCTAAAGACATCAGATTTTAATTGACTATTATTTCGCGTTGACAAATAAAGATTGTAAGCATACGTATTAAAGCACTTTAATATTTTATTTTCAGCGCAATTATAGTTTTTTTTAACAGATATCAAACAGATATCAAAACTATTGTAACATAGCGACTGTAGGCCTATGAGTGTGCAAAGCGTTGAAGCGCAATTTGTTTCGCTTGATACACAAGTTCTTGAATTAATACATACCACATCGCGGTCTCAAGCAAGAAATAGTAACCAGTATGTGTGTAAGTTGTCGCACTACATGGTGTATCATACAGCTATGTTGGGATGTCACTACATGAGTTAACCAACCATGTGACACAGACATTACAGTGACACGTGGATCAGGTTTCCATTATGCTTTTCACCTATTAGGAAATCACATATGCCTTTATCATGAGAATATCGTCGCCTCGGAGCTAAAGGATCCTATCTGACACTCGTCAGAGTGGCAGATAGGATCCTTTAGCTCCGAGGCGACGATATGCGTCTATTATATGATGGTATGATGGGCGTGTACATTCCGCAATGATGCCCCTCGTCTTTATTAATATTATAACCATTTCTATGGACGTAGAGTTCCCTGTGGTCATATGGAGGTATAACGACAGGATATAGTGCTACCTTACCAGTAATATTGAGACGCACCCGAGGTCGTGACAATATGTAATGTTGTTTATTTCATATGCAAGGCCTTAGCCCAAAGTACATAACAAAATAACACATTCTCACAGGCTAAAACAGATAATACATATTTCGCCATTCGCGCCTCTTTTTTATGCCATGTTTAACAAGCAATGATATATTTAATAAAACTGAATTATCGTTGGAGCACATAAGTTCTAAAAAGTTATTGAAGTTACAATCAGTAATTACATTTCTAAGATAATTACAACAATCGACACATTAAGAGAAAGTGAAATTCATCTTCTA
Source organism: Flabesymbios commensalis (assembly GCA_964017125.1). Lineage (NCBI taxonomy): Eukaryota > Metazoa > Annelida > Polychaeta > Terebellida > Flabelligeridae > Flabesymbios > Flabesymbios commensalis. The sequence goes on from OZ024902.1 coordinate 102,065,489, forward strand.
TAACACATACCTGTATACTATCACAAAATTTGCATAGCCTATTTTCTAAGTTAATAGCATTGTGTCTACCTTCTTCAATTTTTGATTTGAACATCTGAGCCAGACTAGATATACAGTTCCAATTTGACATTAATAGATATCTTTCGGGTTCCAACTCAGATTTAAAAGTGTGGTAGATTGCTAATTTACTGCTTTTACCTTTGTCTTGTGTCCATTTTTCCAAGTCATAATTTGTTAACCTTGAATAAAATACCTCTAGAAAAACTGATTCATCTCACACCCCTTGCTGCATCCAAACAAAATTAAATCCGAGCGTCTGTAATAAAAGTTTCACATCATTTGCCCATGTTTTCCTCCCATTTTCATCTAAATTTTTCAACATCTTATAACAAACTTTTGGCCTTCTTTGATCAGGAAGCTTTAACAACTTTAACCAGTATTTGATACACCTCATTTTATAATGTATGGCAAGTGGACTACGTCCTAATTCACCAGGTACAGCAACATCTGATGTTGTGCTTCCAAACGTTTACAAACGTGTGCAAACGTTTACAAAATTTTAAATGAACACGCTCGACAGCTTCACAATCGCTATGACCCCAAATCTCTGATCCATAAAGTAATATTGGCAGCACCATGTTGTCAAATAATGTCAAGAAAACGTTTATTGGTAGTCTCCCAAACCTGTTTGTGTGGCCCTCGCGATAGCGGTTATTTTCTTAATCTTAGCGAGGGTCTCCCAGCCATGTGATTTTGGTGAAATAAACGTACTTCTCTTCCTCTCTCTTTCTCTGTATGTATATTTATATAAACTGTACAAAGCTTTATTTGCGCAACTACACAATTTATTGGTTGTTAAATACCACTTCAAAGTTGGAGAAAAGACGATACCTAAGTATTTAATACTAGGAACAATTTCTATTTTTTCTTCACCAAAATACCATTTCTCATTCTTTTTTACAATCCCTCCTCTCCTGAATACAACAAGTTTAGTTTTTATCATATTAACTAAAAGATGCCACATTTTACAGTATGTGAATAAAACATTTATTATTTTTTGTAGCCTACCAACTGTATCACTACCTACACAGATATCGTCGGCATATAACAAAATTATCTGATTACTAAAATATTCATTTATATATACTCCGTTACAGTTTTCTGCTCGCAACATATCTACTAATTCACGTATATGAAACGCAAACAATGCCGGACTGAGGATACATCCTTGTCTGGTACCCATTTCACATGCAAAATATTCAGTTAATCCTTCTGGCTTTCTGACACATGACTTCAAGTTTGTATACATACTTCTAATCACCTGTAATATTCTGCCGTGCATCACACTTTTAAAAAGTTTATGCCACAGGTGTGAATGTGCAATACTGTCCAAAGGTTTCGTAAAGTCTACAAAAATATATAATAACGCCCCTCCTTTCTACTCAGGTATTTTTATATACTTTTCAAAAGTCTGTCAGTGGTATGATAATGCTGGTTAGGCTACACATGTAGAAGCTTTTATTATTTAATTTTTTAAAAATATAGTGTACCTGTTTTATTAATTAATGCTATAAACCAACATCGAGCTATGAGGTTTTTCTGAATATCAACATCTTCAAATAGGATTTTGAAGGCAGATATATAATGCCTTAACTCTTCTTTGTCAAGTTCAGAATAATGCGAATCTTCGGTAGCCGCCAAAGTTCGCAATAATGCGATTTTCATAGATTAAAAAATCAGCTTATTTGATCTTGATGTCACATTACAACTATACATGCCATATTAAAACCTGAGAATTATAGAGACATGTGCCAAGTTTATTAGGATGCGTCTAATGGGTCTACTTGAAATATTACATCGAGATTTAAAAGAAAATGAACTAGGGTTCCAGGAGTACGTTTTCGTGGGGAATTTGGGCAAAGAAGGGTATAGTAGCCAAAACGAGAATACAATTTTTTCATATCTGACAGACAATTCAATTATTTTGCAGATCAATACACACAATTCTCATCGATGCGGTCAACACATTCAACGAAAGAAAGATGAAGTTTAAGTTTAATTTTGCACGGTATCACTTATCATATATAGTAGTTAAGAAGGGCCTACGGCCGGTATTCTATTAAGTTGATTTTGCCTCAGTTTGTGTCCTATTCAGGGGAAAGAAGGCTACTGTGTGTGAGAAACGGTTCATATTTCTGTACACAAGTCCCTATGAACATCGGAAATATAACGTTTCAGGTCTTTAGGTTAAGTATTTTTGTCTTTAACAAGTGTTCAGAAAAAAACATATTCACGATTATATTTTTGGTAAAGAGCTTAAAGGGTTTTGGTTCGGATGATGTTGGCCCAGCGTCGCAGACGTGTTTCTGGCGCCGGGATGTTAAAGTGTCACCAGCATAATGCAGCAGTCAGAAAACACGGTACAATCACCCAATGCTGTTTCAATGACGGGCCAGCGTCAAAGACTGTGTGTCAACAGTGAAACAGCATTGATTGAATGCCACGTGTTTGCGCAAAGTATACAACAGACCCGTTGATAGATTAGTGTTGGGTCAGCGTCGTAGACGATTGACCGCTATTGAACCAGCAATGGGCTGCAACGCTGGCCCAACATTGAACCGGAATTTGGAGGGTAGGCCTACATCCTCTGTACCAGGTAAATCGTAGGCAAGTATTAAATGAATGTTGGCCAGCACCGGCGATGGTGGTGGAAGGAATACACGTCGAAGATATATTTGAACTTGTCTCCTTGGTTCTTCCCTTAATTACACTGATTTTTCGTCTATAGCACTCAAACAGACTTAAGCCGGGCCTCAGAGTTCGGGAACTCCTTTTCTAGTTTTTTTAAAATAAAAGTCTGGGATATTCACCCCAAATTGACTCAATGCTGGTCCGCCGTTCATGACGATGCATCAACATTAAGCCGACATTCGGACGCCACGAGATTTTATCTCTCCGTCTTTTGACGTCAGATTCTGACGTTTAAAGACGATCCTCGTGCTGACAGGTTTAAAAAGCTTGCAATCTTACGGCTGAATTATGCACATAACAGATTTTGTGACCCTCTTGACCCAGCCAACACACAACATTTGTATAGCATTATACAACGTCGGCCCAACGTCTTCGACGTTGGTCCAACAACATTGTATAAATGGTATACAAAATGTTTTGTGTCTGCTGGGGAGTCATTATTTCTACCAAGAGAACACTCCCATATTATATCACACCGTGTAATGTCTAGCGCTGCGTTATCAGATTTTAGTTTTTAATACCACGACCAGAGTCATTCAAGTCGCAATGAATCGATTGCATCGAGTGAAGGTGTTTCATTGCCTTGGGCAATATAAACACATTCATTCGATACGATAAATTGTTATCTGGCCATTCCATTTGTTATTATAGGCCCTACGTTTAATTTCGGGGGTTATTGTTGAAGCACTGTTTAGCTCCGGTCATTATAAAGCATTGTGCGGGGTCGGGGAGTTCTCTTTCATAAATTTTGAAATAATGTCTACTTTGACGTCACCTTTGACATTTTGGCATAGGCCTAACTAAAATAATTATGTAGGCCCTATAACTTATTCAATGAGGGCTGAAAATTAGAATCAATGCGCAGTACACTGCCGTGCAAAGCTAAAATTCAGATACTGCATTTTGGCTTTGCACGGCAGTACAGTCATATGCCTCAAGACAAAAGGATAGATAGCACTCCGCCGTATTCCGATATTTTACTATCCTAATATTCTTACCTCGGTATTGTCCGCAAATAATAATGCATCAGATGAGGTACATTCAATAAGGAGCTTGCGAATGGTTGGCCAGGCTGGTCCCTCATTTGTTTCGAAATAATTATTTAATATTAATTAACCCTGAATTTACTATTGTCATCTTCACCCACTACAAGCCGCCGCGAATTGCTGTCGCAATTCTCGACTTGCAATGGATGAAGATGACTTGAAGTGGGTGGTAAATGAAAAAAATGCTATGATGTAAAATATTTCCATGAAAATTTTCGATCTGAAAACGCATAGTTTTTAGGAAATTAAGTCATGCTTCAAGGATGCAAAATGATGCTTTAATGCATCTTGAGGACTTAAAGGGTTAGGAAAGAACGAAAACGATCCCTGTAACGGACGGTCAAAGTGGCGAAAATAAGTGAATAGTGAACAGATTATTCGACAGATCAGTCGACAGATTAAAACACATGAAAAACCTATTAAAGCAAAAGCTACCCTCCACAGTATGTGCGGTGTTAATATACCAGTAAGCACAAAGCATTTGTATAACATAAATTTATACAATGTTGGTCCAACGTCGAAGACGTTGGGCCGACGCTGTATAAATTTTATACAAATGTTTTGTGTTTGCTGCAAAGACACTATGCATATCTGGGTCTGTATTCTCCAAGCGACTGACCCAGATCTTGGGCATGTGATTGGTCGAGATGGCCATCTCGACCAATCACATGCCCAAGATCTGGGTCAGTCGCTTTCACAATACCGAACTGTAAGTTGAGTTTCGCGATTGAACGTGACCCATGAAATTAGCATAATAGTTGAGTTTATGACTAGCAGTTATATCGTGGTGCCAGTCCTGAGCAAAACAGTCTGAGAGTCTTTGTTTGAACTTTTTTAAAAACATTATTTCATCACCAACACCTTGCGATAACCAAACATGTCCAAAGCCGTATTTGTACAATAACATTTTAACATGTGTTGCCCATGAGATCTTCCCACTGTCATCATATGACTTCAACATATTGTAGCATACATGCAGGTAACGATTCACAGACATTTTTTTACCAATATTTAACACATTTACTCATATAATGTACAGCAAGAGGTCGTCGACCACACTCACCCAGAGCAGCACAATTTATTGTGTTGCCCCTCACACCCAAAATTTTCTTACAGTATTCTAATTGTACCTGTTCAATAACATGGCTATATTCATATCCCCAGATTTCAGATCCATAGAGCAAAATAGGGGTAATCATTTTATCAAACAGATTCATAGCTGTTGAAAAAGGTAAAAATCCACATTTATATTGAACTTGTTTTATAAGGAATATAGCTTTCCGAGCTTGTGCTGGGTACTGGGATGATTGCTAGTAGTAGTACTTTTCGCCCCCATCCGGGGAGGGTCATTAGGGATCTGTTTCGTCTGTTGGATGCTGTTACGGCATTGTACGGGAGCACTAGTCTACAGCAATCATCCAAGGGCAGCTGCAGCCTCCTCGTATCTGGCTATAATCTTCGGGCGGATTGCCAGTGGCGTACCCTGGTTCCTCCGCTCAACAGCGGAGCCAATGCAGCACCCGCATCAGTGCTGGCGCTGATGTAGGCTGTGGTAGCCTTAAATAACCGGCAATAGCGTGTTTGACATTAGGTCTCTCACGTGGGATGAATGGAGTTACCCAGAGGGAGTGATCCTTCCTATTGCTACTCTGGGGACTATCCGACCCGAGGATAGCGGAGCTGCGCAAAATGCCACAGAGTTTCATCATTAAATTGTACAGCGAAACTCAAGTCTCCGGCCGTCTGGGCATGTCTGGGGGTATATCCCCTAGACATGCCCAGAACCCCTTATCGGGCGAGCGAAGGAAAACGCTCTCAATAACCCACCATGCCCTATCACCCCCACCCTCACATCATCATCTGTACATCATTTCATCTCATCAATTGACTACAACGTTTTTATCGTATTATAATGTCACTTAAAAGACCTTTTGTGCCGAAAAGTGACGTAAAGCAATGATTTACTACTACTACTACTTGTGCTGCAAGACTTCGTTTAGCTTGCGACCATTTTAATTTACTGGTGAAAAATATTCCAAGGTATTTATAACGAGAGACCACTTCTATCTTTCCTCCATTGTAGTACCATTTTTCATTTTGTTTCAAACATCCTCCTCGTCTAAAAACAACTATTTTTGTCTTTGTTAAATTAACAATCATTGCCCATTTTTCACAGAATTGACCCAAGACATCAATCATTTTCTGTATTCTCCCAACTGTATCAGAGTACATTGCCATATCATCGGCATACAATAAAATCATGACATTTTCCGTTCGTTCATCTAAGTAAATTCCTTGGCAACCATTAGCCTTCAACATATCAATTAATTCGCTCAGGTACATTATAAAAAGAAAGGGGCTTAATATGCATCCTTGTCTCACTCCAATTTTACAAGTAAAACATTTTGTTAGGCCTTCGCCTGTACACACGCAAGATTGTAGATGCATATACATGTTTCGTAAAAAGCGCAGTGTGTCACCATGTATGCCATTATTTATTAGTTTAAACCATAACAGACAATGCGGTATAGTGTCGAATGCTTTTGAAAAGTCGACGAAAATTACGTAACACCGACCTTTCTTTTTACACAAATATTTCTGAACTATATTTTCTAAATTGAAAATTTGATCTATAGTACTATAACCTTTGCGATTACCTGCTTGTTCTTCTTGTCGTTTTTCATTTTCGTCTGCCCATTTAACCAATCTGCTATTTATTATTTTTGTAAAGACTTTACTAAGTGTACACAGTAATGATATACCTCTGTAATTACTTGGCTGATGCGGGTTACCGCTTTTGAAAATCAGACAGATAATAGCCTTGCACCATATATTTGGGTATTCTCCTGTGAGCAGTATTTTATTAAAAAGAACTGTAAGTAATGGGGTAATGATGTCATTTGTACATTTTAACATTTCGTTTAGAATTCCATCAATATCACCTGCTTTTCCATTAGGTAAATTAGAAATGCATAATCTCACTTCATCTTCAGTAAAGGAAGAATTTTAAATGTCAGGTTTGTTTTCAGTACATTCATTACAAAATATATCATGTTCAGCAATAAAATTTGACACAAATTGCATCTCAGTTTCTTTAACATCTACTTTTCTCTTCAGTAGTTCATTAAAGTAATCATACTATTGTTCACCTGATATATCTGGGGATTTTTTGGGTTTCCGTGTTAAGCTTTTAATCAATGACCAAAACTCTTTTGGTTTTTCACTCGAGGTTTGTAATTTATTTCTCATTTCCAAACCATATGAACATTTTTTCTCTTTACACAGTTTTCTAAAATCATTTCTAGTTTCTTTATACTCTTCTAAGGATTCGTTGTTATTTGTGCGTCTATATTGTGTTAATTTTTTAAACTTTAAAAGTTTTAATTGATCACATTCACTATCCCACCATTGGGGTTGAGTTTTTAATTCTAGATTTCTCTTTAGATACCCGGTTTTCTTTAATAGAAAACTTCCTGCTGTGTGCAACATATTTGTTATTTTATTAAAAATCTGTTCACAGTTCTGCTCATGGTTTGAGTTAACAAGATCAGTGTATATTGACATAGGGTTATAACCGTCTTCATTTTCACCCTGTAATACAGTTTTTCGATAGTTCTCCATTTAAAAATCGGTGATAGCTCATATTCATTTTTTATTTCGTCACTTTTTTCTTTAATTATCTGTTGAAATTTAAATTGACATATCAGTGGAAAGTGATAAGAATCATCGATGTGTGAGACTTTAAAATCAATAACATTATTAAATAAATCTGTTGTTGCTAACATATAATCTACTGTACTTGTACCATTAGCTGTACAACATGTTTTTTCTCCACTTTTGTCCCCAGGAAATCTTCCATTTAGAAAGTGTGTTCCTGTTTCATGACACATATTTATCAGATCTTTACCGAACTTGTTTATAATAATGTCTTTTGAAAATCTAGGCAATGAGAAATTATCTGGTTCATAAATATTATTTCCTGTAAAGAACTGTGTTTTGTCATCTTTAATGTAATCAATCAAATTCCCAGTTCTGGCATTAAAATCTCCTGTCAACCACAGGGAGCTTCCTTCTTTTAAACTCAGTGTTTTTGCTATTTGTTCTCTTAACATCAAAATACCGTTAGATTCATCATACATATTATAAAAGGTAGACTTTTCAGGAGGGATATATGTAAAGCCCATTATAATATGTTTCGGAAGGCTCACATTTTCTGCTTTCAGAAAAAGAAAAATAGCAATTTCTGATTTAAACATAAAGTCTATGAAAGTAGATAACCATTCTTTAGTGTATACAATAATCCTGCCTGAATTTCGCCCTCGATTTGCTCGTTTTGCTGTGTATGTACTAAAAGCATTATATCCATCAAATAAATCCATATACTGTTCATAGTTATTTGCCCATGTTTCTTGAATACAAATTATATCATAATTCCGTAGCATTGTGAGCAAATGACATTTTGATAAATGTCTTTTTAAACCATCAGCATTCCATGATATAATTTTAATGTACTCACATTCGGTCTTTGGTTGATTTATATCAAATTCACAGGTAATGTTATTGATACACGGTTTCGAAGTCTCGTTTATGTTCACATTATTAAGGGTTTCACTTTGGCCATGGCCTACTCCCTATGCGGTCTTGTCCGTCGTTGCAGGTATGTTGTCATCAAATGAGTCTTTCACTTTTTTCACAGCGTCTGCTGCTTCATCGTACATGTAGATGTTCTTTTTATTGTCATTATTTACCACGATGAGTTTATTGAAGGATAAATACGATTTCAGTTTCAAGTTCTTCGCTGTACTCAGCATGTCTGACATCTTATTGCGAGCCATGCGTACACCCTCGCTGAAATCTTCTCTGACAAACAGGCCTTTTGGCTTAATTTCCCTGGCTTTGTCCATTATGGTCACCTTGTCTTTAAAGAAAGACAATCGTATGATAATGTCTCTCGGTCCTTCACGTCTTTGATTGGTCTGCTTAGGTTTAGGCAGTCGATGTGCTCTTTCTATAGCTACTTCTTCTTGGATGTTTACCTCATCTTTAAAACACTTCAGTACTGCATCTTCACATTGCTGCCATGATTCCTGGTTCTGGTTTTCTGGAATACCCTGTACAATTAGGTTATTTCTCCGACTGTGACTGTCCAAATTATCCAGCTTCTGTTTTAATTGTCTATTTTCATTTTTTAACTCTGCCATGCCGTTCTCTACGGCTGCACATCTATTGTCTATTCGTTTAGTTTCTGTCTTTAGCTCGCTCAAACTAGTTACCACATTATCTATTTTGCCATTCATAGTTTTTAATTCGTTCATTACATCACCGAGACTGGGTTGGTCGTCATTCTTCATTGCTAGGTTTCCATCTGAAGCAGAGAGTTTTGTTTGGCGTGTGATAGGTCGAGTTTTACTGGTGTTGGACGACATGACAGATTCAAACTCTTGTGGCTCCGTCCCGGGCCCGGGGTTTGTTTCGATGTCACCTGATGTCAACAAGTTTATTTTCAACACACGTTGCCTATGGCGACAGCCAGAGAACGATGTTCGTTGATCGTCAACACTAACGTATTCTCCTGGCCATGGTGCACCCAGTGGTTGATATGCTGTTTCGGTTATATAACTTGAACACAAGGGAGTCCCACTGTTTGTACACATTCGATAATCCGCTTCTGGGTTGAAAGTGCCTACGCAACACAACACAATAAAACATATTAACACTGATTAAGTGGGAGAAAGACAAAGACTTTTCACATAACGTTTTTGTTGATCGGTTCCCAAAGTAAATATATAGATTGATGTGTAAATGACTTGTGCCGAAAATGACCGCAAAAAATTAAGTTCAAAAGGCTTCGTCATTATGTTTTATAAGATCGGAGATTGGGCCTATTACACTCTAGAAAATATAGGTTGTTATATAAGAGGAAGACCCCAATCGATTTTTTCTTCTGGAATGCTCTAAATTGTATAAATCCAAGATGGCCGCCACGTGGTATTTGCTGAGTCAATTGGAGTGTCACTGAGTCTGAAAAAGTAGAGTGAGCACATTTCTAACATTCAATAGTGATTAAGGAAGATGCAATCAATTTTGCACTCTGGAATGCTCTAAATTGCATAAATCCAATATGGCCGCCGCGTGATATTTGCTAAGTCAATTGAAGTGCCAGTGATTTAGAAAAAGTAGAGTGAACACATTTTTAACATTCAATAGTGATTCAGAAAAAGCTTGCTGGCACACTAGCTTAATAATTTTGTTGAAAAAATATGCAAAATTTATATCCATTAACAATTTTGAAAATAAACAATAATCATAGTTTTGCAAGAAATTGCCCAAAAAAATAAGATTTCAACTTTTTTTCCAAATTTGCCATTGTGGGCTATGTATTTCTGAAAATAAACATTCGTTACGTGTGTGGGTTGTGACTCGTAAATAAAAATGACGAGTAATACTATGGAACTGTAGACGGACATATTGTAATGTATATATAATATATGACTTTGATAACCTACAGAAAGATGAAAGTGATTTTCGAGTATCTAAAAACTAAAACAAAAAAACGTCAAGTATACTAGTTATTCTATTGTAGCTCCATCATTTTTATATAACTTTTCTTCAAAATACAATGACATGAAGCCTACATTTCTACATTTAATACAAACTTGCATATTATTTTATTATTAATAGATGTTAAAGCTATGGACAAAAACAATATACACATATTAAAAATGTACCCAAAACTACTCCTTACAACTTTTGTCATTGACTATATTACATTGCACATCCTTCTTTGACATGTGCATGTGCAATTTGGATCATTTCGCTTGCATTTACATCACCCTGTACATTTTATAAGCTGACTGCAAACCTGAAATACCTCTGGAAGGGTTGTCAAAAAGGAACAAAGGGTCCCAATTGTGTTGTCTGGCGAAAGAAGTAATGCCTAACCCCAAACATATCCTTCTTGATATACAGTACCTTTGCAATGCTGCAATAATGCTGCTTCAGTAGGGTGAATAGCTTCTAAAATTCTTAACCCCTGGGAGAATAGTTGTTTCCTAGCTTCATTAACAATAGTCAGGTCACAAGTTCTGCTGTATAATAGGACAACAAACCTCTGCATAATATCAAATATATCCATTAAAAAGTGATAAAAGGGGGAGTCAGGCTAAGAGAGCATCTGTCAGCGCAGGGAAGACATTCCGGACTCCCCAAGAAAGCTTTTTCCGCGTCCTGCAAAAAATGAAACAGTGTCACAGCCGGTGAGTCTGTGAAACATTGGGAGGGCTTTAGACCTATTTATTCCCATAACTGAGTGATATAATTTTTTGCTGCAACTGTAACAGACGTCTGTATCTACAGTTCTTATAGCTACACGCATGTGCCCACGCATTACACAGTCCGCAACATGTATCATGAGTCTTGAATCAGCTTCTTCATCCTGACATGGCGATCCAGTCCAGAAGTGTCTTGAGCATTGTTGGTACAAGCAACCTGTGTATAGTAGGTTATTACCAATATTTTACCCCCAGGTGGGGTAAAATATTGGTAATAACAGCAATTATATAACAGCATGTATACCAATTATAACAGCAATTATATACTCTGCTAGGAAATGAAATAGGTACGTCTTATTGTCATCTACACATGGGAAATCTGCCCAGTTTGCAGGAAGCGGGCTTGTTCCTGTAACATGTCTGCGACTACCTGTTACCCTTTTGTCCCTCGCTTAGGGACATACCCATCCCATTATATACGACATCAAGTCCACTGACTTTTTCAAGTTGTCTCAAAATGTATGCTACAAAAATAGAAGTTGCATATTCATCAAATGTCTTTGCTCCATTAGATGTAGGTGACAGCTTATGGATAGCAGTAGCACCATCCAGTAACTCAGCATCCACCTCTGGATCATAAAGTGAAATCACCTGATTCGTTTATGATACTTGGATACACTATAATTTTAGCGCTTTGCCTCATCTGATGGAGGACACACTTGGTTCTCGTGCTGAAAAAAATGTGTCAAATCTCCATCTTTTGCCTGACAAGAAATATAGAATCTTGAGAAAAGATAACAATTTGCTTTTAGTGACGCGACCTGGTAATTAGTTTTGATATGTGCTGTCTTAAGTTGTTTACAAGATAAATTTGCTCTTCGTTATTGTGCTAGTGATTGGCTTTTGACAAATCACTAACCTCTCTCGGACAGATATATCATGCTGCTTCTTACGACAGGCTTCAAGATATGTCTACAAATAATATAGATCATTATCTTTATCTAACAATGGGTTTCCCATATCTTCTATCACCCTGATTATATCTTTTGCATTTTTTTAAAACTCAATTTGTAAAGAAGACATCTGATTGTGGTGTTTACTATCCCTGCCTACATGTTGTGTGTACCCAAGTTCATTTACAAGCCTTGTAACCTCCGAACCGGCTACCATTCATCAGAACAATGCTCCAGGATGTTCGGTGATGCCTACTGCGCCACCGTGTCCCTTTGGTTTAGCTGCTCATGGTTTTGGTCTAAAGCAATTGAAAAAAGAACTTGTGTGGATTTCTGTGCAGGAGAATGACATTGTACAAATTGATCATAAACATCACGACGTGTGTCATGAAGTTGCACCGTATCTCTAATATGGACGGGTAAGCACCGGGCATAATGAGTACGTTTAAGGGCGAACATCCAAGGGCTTAGCTTGCCCAGGCACTCAATATATAGTTGGAAATTCCGCTCCCTGAAAGCAAGCACATACTGTAACAACAATAGTTCTAGTTTCAACGTTTTACCCCAATGCTGAAATTGGGGGTGAGGTTGTGCCTCTTCAGCACACCACTCATCAAAAAGAAGTACTTTTACACCACTATTATGTGTCTCTTGTGTATTTGTCATATGCAGCGCGCTGGAGAGCATACATAGCTCCCCCCCCCCCCAAGCATAGCATCAGCACTTCCAAGAGAAGTGCCATTGGACTCTTCAATAGCCCGCACCACCCACTATCATCCAGTCCCCCAATACACAGAGAGAAGCCATTTCGATGTGTAAGCATCCCTTAATTATAACGAACTTGGTTTCACCACATGTATCTGGCCACAACTATTGTATCTCTAATTAATGACGCATGCAGTACATATGTACCTACATCAATGGTACCATCTATGACTTGTACAAAACGCGGCACATTGACAATACTAACTGGAAGTACATCAGTATAATAATCTGGCAAAGCGTCAATCTGAAAGTGATAGGCCTACTTATTTTCATGGTTTATTCAAATACCCTATCATTTCAAGGTAGGCCTACAAGCACTGATGGATGTTGAATTAAAGATATAGCGGTACCATGAAAACTATCCTCGGCAGATTTGGAGCTAGTATTGTCATAAATATTATCTACGGCCCCTGTTGTGAAAACCCCTTAAACTGCCTATATTTTATGACATAATCAATATATTGTGTATGATTACTGTTATGTTAATAGAGGCTGATTCATTTACATAGGCCTGTAGCTAACATTAAAAAACCCCTCAAATATATGTATTATAAATATGAGGTGGCGGCCATTTTGAATACATAAAACACGTTGAAACATTTTTTGTGGGATTTACGTTATTTGGTTCGTGTATGAACACAACCCACATCCTTGTCCCACATGTTGCTGATTAAATACAAGGAATATGCGTATATACACGTATGTCACCGAAGACTGGCCAATACGTTATTTTGGCGTCCATTTTGATTTTTTGATAATTTGGGCATTTCAAAAGAATGTATTGGGGTCTTGTGATTCAACCTACCAACATCTATAATTCCGCAAGTTTCCTGTGTTTTTCTCACAAAGAAAACGCCCAATTTGCTTGATGGGTGTATTTTTGGCGGCTATTTTGAATTTTTGCTGATTTCAGCATTTCAGTAAAAATAATTGATGTAAGTCTTCCTCTTATGTGATTCACCATACTGTGAAGAAGCATTCTGCCGGTTTTTGTGTTTTTCTTGCTCAACGGCTGTATTTTTGGCGGTCATTTCGACTTTTTGCTCATTTCAGCATTTTAAAAGTGAAAATTGATTGGGGTCTTTCTCTTATACGATTCACTGGACCATTTTACCAATTTTGGTGCTTTTCTCACAAAACGAACCCCCGAGTGACTAACTAGCTGTACTATGTAGCCCTACTGGAAGTTCTTTCTAAATAACCTATTTTGCTGGATGTGTACACATGTGACTATATTGTCATTAAATTCACTGGTGACACAAACATGTTTATGACTATCGTCATGTGATGTATAGGCCAACTAAACGCGATAAAAAACACAACTTGAATCACTGCCATGTCATCTGAACCATGAACAAATGCTGGCATTCTAACAGTAGATTATATCGTTAAAAAGAGTAGTAGTCCATGGGCCATATATTCTTGCCATGCACCACCCCCCAGAAATTACATTTCAGTGTCTACCTTTAACTCTTTAAGGTCCATCAACAAAACATCTATAATTTAGCATCAACATTTTACCGTTCATCATACTACAGACTAAATAACAAATGATTTTGCATTTGATTTTTTTCATTTTTTTGATAAAATACACAAAGCAAAGACAAAAAACGTTTTAACCCTTTAACCGCCGGTGCCGCGAATATTCGGGTTTTCATTTTTTATTATCACATTAGGTACCATCTTTTAAACATGTTAAAGAGAAAATGTGACATCAATCAGCAAGATTTGAAAACAGTTGACCTTCTTTTTGTCAAATCTGAATTATTTTCACTCACCTGAAGTTGTGGATCGCGTTAGCGAGACACAACTTCAAGTGGGTGAAAATTCAGATTGAATAATTCGGCGGTTAAAGGGTTAACATTGATTTACAAAAAAAAACAAGACATTCTCACGCTAAAATCTGTATGCGTCATAGTGAAGTAAGCCCTTGGTTCACGATGAGCGCACGCCATTGTGAAGCTGTATGAAAAGAATTTGTGTGCTTTGAACCAATGCTGGTTCAACGCTGGTCCAACGCTGAAAACGTTGTACCAGTATTGGCCCGATATTGGGTCAATGCAGTTGAGTTTTGTCGGGTTATTTTTACATGTCGGGTAGGGAAGCTGTCTTATCTTGTCACGACACGACATAAAAAGTTTTCTTTCTGTCATTTTCTTTGATAGTATCGCCAAAGTCAGCTTTAATAGACCATTTTCACAAAACTAAGTCACCTTATATTAGCATAACTAAAAACAAATACAGACCAGTCACTTTTGTTGCGTGTAAGAAATTCATCTGAAAAACGAAACACTACTCTAGGCTTTAAAATTTGCGTATCGAAGCTGAAACCCAACATAGCTAAACTGACATTGCCTGGACGTGATAACGAGCGAATGAAGAAGAAGAAGAAGAAGAAAAAGAAGAAGAAAAAGAAGAAAAAGAAGAAAAAGAAGAAAAAGAAGAAAAAGAAGAAAAAGAAGAAAAAGAAGAAAAAGAAGAAGAAAAAAGTTTATTTAACCGTAAAATACATGGTTTGGGAGACCTGAATTAAGACCAAATAAAATTATGGTCGCTGAGATAGAGGCCACGAAGGATTAACTAAACGGAAGAACGAGAGAGTGAGCTAAATCACGCTTCAAGCATATTATCATATGTATATAGTCACGGCTTTATGCACATATGAAGTGAATATGTCTGTAAATAACGATGTCACGAA
Source organism: Flabesymbios commensalis (assembly GCA_964017125.1). NCBI lineage: Eukaryota > Metazoa > Annelida > Polychaeta > Terebellida > Flabelligeridae > Flabesymbios > Flabesymbios commensalis. The sequence continues at coordinate 102,080,973 of OZ024902.1, forward strand.
TCAGGAAGATAACATACAATTCCAATGCAGAGCACATACAGATCTGTGTAACTCCTCAGCAAACACAAAACATTTGTATAACATTTATACAATGTTGGTACAACGTCGAAGACGTTGGGCCGACGTTGTATAAATGTCAATTTAAAAGATACTTTGCTCCTTGCAGTTGACAATAATTTGCACGCAATTGATACAATCCTAGTTCAACTTCTATTAGCAAGTTTATGATGAATATATACTTCATTGACTTGCATCAATTACTATTAAAACCATACATGCTAACGAAATTATTTGACAGCATTAAAACTACTGCTCTTGAGATCTTGATTTTTTACAGATGATGTATTAGGCTGAAATAAGCACTACACAAAAAAATGAATACGTGCCAACTTGCTTGGACCCCTTCAATTAATTTACGTATTGTGATGAAAAATTATGCGGTATGCAGGCCATTGAACAGTTTTAGGCATGTTATTAGGAATATCACAATAGGCATACATGTAGACTACTCTGAATACAGCGAAGGGTAAGTCTACGATTATATGCAAAATTAGAACAAAACCATGCATACGACTTTTCAAATATGTAGCGACAATATGATAATTCACAAGGCTACAATGGAACACACGTGGTGAAAAGAAATCAATAGAACTGATAACAGTTATATTTTCGTCTCCTATGTCGAAGAGCAAAATCTGGATATTCTGACATACAACTGGATTATTCTCCTTTAAATACAGACCACATATATCAACTCGTTTAATATTGCGGTAAAAATGACCCAGTGTGGTTTCTATTTTAATCCTCGTCGGATTTAGAGAGAAGCCACCGTCGGTACTTTACCATGCAACCCATGGAGAACCTTTGAAAGGTTCTCCCTCGGTTGCATGGTGAAATACTGAAGGGTTCTTTGTAAAAAACTTGTATTGTTTAGAGTGTAGGTCCTATACTTGTGAATTCCTTGTCGTATGGTATAATAGAGAAAGGTCCCCTATACACGTTTAACATGGCTCTATACTAAATACTAAATATGAAAAACCCCGGAATAAATATAGTCTACAGGAAATATTGGTATTGTATTAAACTAGAAATAATGCATAATACATTTCTGATTAAACGAATGATGATGTGATCCATATACACTATTAAACGTGACCCTTTCTACGTATAACATTGTTATCAGAATGGGGTGGCTATAATTGCCCTAATTAACAAAGACGAAAAAAGATTAAAAGAATGGTCAACATGAACAATAACAAACGCCCTCTATACGAATGAAACGGAAAACACATAAGCAGCATCGCCTATACACTCTAAACAATATAGGTTCTTCAAAAAGAACCCGTCAGTACTATTACCATGCAACCCCAGGAGAACCCTGCAAGGGTTCTCCTGGGGTTGCATGGTAATAGTACTGAAGGGTTCCTTATAAAGAACCTATATTATTTAGAGTGTATGTAGCCCTACATTGGCGACACAACAATATATTATTGTTAAATACAAAACATATGATATGCTATAATTTTTGATAACTAGTATTATCTGTCTATGCATAATAAATTCAACATAGCCAAACAAAGCCATATCTCCCCAGCCATAGCAATATTTCTATCTTCAATTGTAGAAGTTTACCATATGTATACACTTCGATTGACGTAATTTCACTCCTGGGCATATTTTACTGGAAACGTTCAGTTTAGATTTGGACGAGTCACCGGAAATGAGTATATTTCGCCGTGATAGCGGTGATTACTGCAAGGCAAATGTCATGTATGCTATTTATAAAGGTCGCACAAGCCGACATTCCATAGCTGCAAGAAAAGAAGCTGCATATAAATATGGTGATCAGCGAGGCCGTGGGACATAAACTGTATGGCCAATCAGCTCTGGTTTAGGGTAGTATTATAATGTCGCTATGAACACAGACGTCATTGCTGGATGTACTACATCGGAATGCATTACTTTTACTTTTGCAGCCCAGGCTACATGTATGTATTCAATACGAAGAAATGATGTGAGCCAAAATCTTTTGCTTGGGGTTGAATTATAGAAATTTTATAACTTTTATCGAGAAATTGTAATTTACACCCATCATCCATATCCTCATATTTCTCCGACTTGGAATTTTAACTCACTTAAAGTTGTGTCTCGCTTACGCGACACACAAGTGAGTGAAAATTATTCAGCCAATTTTATTAAATGGATTCTACGCCATTTTTTCAAAATTTCATTTACGCTCTCATGTCCCTACCAGACGCAGACACAATGTTGATTTGATGTTGAAACATTAAATGAACATTGTGTCAACCTCTGGTGTTTGTTGGTGTGGGGTCTACACGACAGCGTTAGCAAAAAGTGTATGTTAATAAAACTGTTCAGATCTAGGAATTGTCCACAGGGCACACGATGTTGTTTGAACGTTGAACCAGTGTTGATGATGTTGATTCACTGTTAAGCCGAGTATATGCATGGCTGCCTCTTAAATATGTAGAAATGGCTTGGCCTATCAATGTTTTTTTTTCTAGCTAGGTTTCCTATCACGATTAGCAGATTAGTCTACGGTCACTGAGAGGGGAATCCCCTCACTAAGGTCATGTACAATTTCGCATACTTAAATTGTATGTGGAAATGTATGTGTCCTGCCATGTTGAAATTAGACGTATGTACAAATCATTTGATAACTAATGATGTGTACATACAGATATTTAGTTATGATGAAAATGAAATGAATGGGGTCTTAGTCCACATTTGTGCACATGTAGGCTAAGCTGTGCCAGGAGAACCTCCAGAGGATGGTGAGATGACACTGCCCTCCAGACACAGCATTCGAAATTCGAGCCCTGGCGGTCTGAAGTCGAGCACACTACCTCTCGGTCACAGAGGCTCCCCACCATATTCAATCTTCACGAGTGAGCGGGGAAGAAACATATTGTTTCTTTAAAACTTGAATGGCAGAGCGGGGTTCGAACCAGCGGTCTCCAATTTCCCAAGCAGGCAGCTTTAACCACTGCACCAGGGCCGCCGCCCTATTTAGTTATGATACGTGCCAAAAGTTGTATGTAAAACGTTAAACATGGAACTGTAGCAGAGTCTCATACTTCTAGACATGTAATTTATTTCCTCATATGCACTATATGTTTTTTATATGATCTCCAATCTACTTTTTATACCAACGTCCTGCTTTTTTTGTTATCTTTCTTATTATTGTACATGTCGTTTGTACTAGCTCTTTGGAGCTAATGTTATATTTCTTACTGAATGTTGTAGTAAACATGGAAAGTTTCACGACATTTTTTTCCAAAATAAAAAAATCTAGTGTAGGCTAGTAGTTAAAATAAACGTAATAGGCAGGACATTATCACAGCTGTGTCTATGTTTGTCTTGTATCATAGAACATTGAGACATCGCCATATTACCAGCAGTATTATTAATTCGATATTCACAATTTGGCGAAGAAATCACCAAGGCGTTATTTTTCCAATGTGGGTTGAAAATGTACTTATGTGGCTCTGTCGTCTGTGACCTGCTGTGGTGTTGGCCATATCAACTTTCCAAAATTATATACGCCCATCCCAGCAAACATGAGACGTTGGCCCAAATCTGGTTTACTGGTTTGACAGTAAACCAACTTTGGGGAAGAAACATTTTTGTTTATTTCAATCCGCCGAGGCCGTGAAATGATCCCCGAACTCTAGCGTGAGGGGCAGCGGTGCTAACCACTACCTTAGACCAAAAATCACTGACCAAGAGTAGGAAATGTAACTATAATGATAAGTTTATCTATATTGCTGCATATAATACAATAAACTGACCGAGAAATTTTTCTTCCTAGAGTTGATTAGTCAGATATATAATCAGACGGGTATACTGGAACTTCATCATAATAGAATATAAAAGACAATATCTAGATAGTAACGTGATAGTATGTCTACTCTTTTATTGTCAAACAAGAATACTAACATGCATATAATAATGCATGTAATCAAATAATACTCTAATATTATTTTTTTATCGAAATGTATCTCACAGAGCTAAATGTTTGTTTGTTCTTTTCAGGATTTGGCCCTAGTACAACACTTTTATCTGGCTCAGTTTTCGACACGGAATGGCATTTATCATATCCTCACAGAGTAAGTCAGAATTACAACATTTACACCACACTGTAGTTGTTTTTTTAGACTAGTCAGATGAGTGTCACATACACTGGTGATTATGATGTGATATTTCGTAAAGATACGACAGCCCGCATATCTCTTCCCCTGGATGAAAATATTTTACTCCTCTCATTTTAGTACACATTGACAAAATGGTACTCATATATTCTTTCATACACAAATTCGGTGATGCAGAGTGTTATAAACTACACACTATGTAATCATTAAATCATCCAAATTGCGTTGAGATATGCATACTATTTTATGAATGGAATGACGCAAGTCCCACACTGCATTTTCTTTAATATAATGTGAACATTATATAAGCGGAGTTAATTTGTTTACTGATAAGCATATTAAAAAAGTTGAGAAAAATCCAGTGACTGGTTATAGCATGTCGCTCAGTGGGGAGCGTAATTACGTATAGGATAAAGGCCGAGGAGCTCTACATTCTTAGCAGCTGTGGAAAAGGCCGAGGGTTTTAAGTGACGTCACCAAAGCATTATGATGGCGCGATGAAGTGTTTGAGCTATTATCAACTCAGCAAACACAATATATTCAGCCAATGCTGGGTTAATGCTTGGACAGCGGCGGAGACGGTGGCCCAGCATTAATGCAAAGTTGGCTAGATGTATCATGTTTTCTTGGATGAAAGCAATATTGATTGGAATGACACCTTGTTTCAATGGAGGTCTTTTTTCTACATTAAAATTGTATTTGGTAGCAAACCTAAATTAGGCCTGTGTGAGTGAATATGAGAAACATTAACTCGGTGCTAGTTTAACTATGGGTCTGCAGGGCCGTATTCTCGTACGAGTTACGATATATCGCATGCTTCGGATTGGTCGAGATGGCCATCTCGACCAATCCGAAGCCGACGATGTATCGTAACTTGTACGAGAATACGGCCCAACATTAAACAAACCTAAACCTGTAAAAATTTTTGATGTGCGGTCACTGGTCATTTTAATTAGAACCATTTCAAAGCGACATTTCAAAGCGATCATCAAAATATAAGTATTTTTATTTTGGCTTCTTAATATGACCATATTTCTTATTTTGAACATGTATGTCCGAAATAATAAATACGTGAATTTCATCTTTATATCTCGCTTAACTGGTAAATGCGCAACACACAAATTAAAAAAATTATGCAATTTTAGTCTATGGACATGTTCACATCATATGGCAATATTAAGAAGCCAAAATAAAAATACTGATTTTATGAGGATTTTAGCCTGATTGTGTTGCTTTAATTTAAGTGATTTTGGTTTGGACTTTGATGTTTGATGACATTATATGGAAATGCTACTGACAAGTTACAATATCGAATTGCTTGAGTAATCTGACACTGCTATGTACAGAACATCACAAACTTCATCATGATATAATAACATTACTAATTTATTAGATAAATCAAAACTATGACATGATGATTTTATCTATATACAATCTATTTAAATATTTTTGACTTGTCGTTTCAAATCCATTATATTAACAGTTTAAAATGAATGTTGCTATAATATATGCCTAACTTAGCTTCGCCCATAATTTGAAAATGATGCTTGTCAGTTCAGGATTACAATTAAATTAAATAATAGAATGCTTCGTTTATTATCATTTTGATTATTCAACAGGGTGGTTATCAAATAAAAATTTATGGTGACGACGGTAATGTGGCCCACCATCTTACGCCTGCAGGCTCCTACATTGGAGGCGATGACACCACGTAAGTAAAACAATATATATATATATATCGTCTATATTCAGTCACAATGTTGTATTTGCCACCCAATAACTAGCACATACAAAACTTTTCGCCACAGAACTGTTTATTTGGAATTACTTGCATGTTAATTAGCTACTTTCTTGACCCTTTAACCACTAAGCGATTTCTGTTTTATAAAGAGGTTAAATCATTGTTATTGGGAATAAAATTAGTGCAAATGTTTGGTCTCAAATAAAACACTTGAAGTTGTGGGACGCTGTAGCGAGACACAACTTCAAGTGGGTGAAAAATATTTTTTTGTTTATTATATTTTTTAGAGCCATAATGGTTAATGAAATAGTCGCTGTCACAGAAACATATGTATGAACATTTAAATAATTGTAATAATGATTTTAAATGACTCCACCCCATGTATACCTGTCTTTGGGATTTTTTAATAAACGCTTATACTGTGCGTAACTTTTTATAATATAAGCGCTGGTCCTGGATGGGAATGACATCAAAATATGTATATTTAGAAATATAGGCCTACCTATATTAAAATTTATAATATTTCCGTTGATGTCTTTTATGAGGAATTTTTAATATCACCCTGTGACCCCATGTATATAGGGGGATTTAGTAAAAAAAATGTAAGATATTTGTATACTGAAAATCAATATGACAATACAAACTCTTATTGCACTTACTTCAATGTAGATAACTTCAGCATTAAAACATTTCTGAAAAAATTGCTGTCTAATGCATCGTATCTAAAATAATTATTGTTTTCCAAATGTAGAAACGTATTTTCGGAATGTGTTCTTTTTATTAGATATTTGCAGTAGATCAGTATATTATGATTAGAAAGCAGGCCATATGCCGGAATACATTGATGTTGAAAGACAAGAATGATACTTAATTCGAAAATCAAAACGCAAACAGATTTATTACCGGTATATTCTATATGGTAGGCTACTACCAGTGTATTAAAGAAAAAAACAACTTTGGAGCAATATACCAAAAAGTTAATGCAGGCGACAAAAAAAACTTAGCACTAATTTCTGGAAAAGTTAATGAGGGCGACAAAATAAAAAAAATGGGCCAATTTAAAAAAAAATTGCGGGCAATGTAAAAACATGGCAGGAGCAATATTTTTTTGTCTCCTAAAATTTACATGTTTTTTTTTAAATTGGCAAACATCTAATGCGAGCGCTGAGCCGGGAAAACATATGTTTTTTTGGTAATACGCGGCCTAATCTAATGCGCGAGCTCATCTGAAACAGAGAAAAAAATAGTTGCATTACGTAACAGAATATCTGTGCACATTTAATATCTATATATAGTGAGCGATAAAGGTTTCCTTAATATATGTTCAAGTATATCCTTGTTTGCACGGGTCTGATATCTCACAGTTCATATTTAAGAGTCTATATTATTGCAAGTGTATATGACCAGGCTGTACAGAAAGACTTCTAAGACTGAGGCAACGTACAAACTGTGGGTAGTAGTAGTAGTAGTAAATCATTGCGTTACGTCACTTTTCGGCACAAATGGTCTTTTAGGTTTTTGTAATACGATAAAAACATTGTAGTCAATTGATGAGATGAATGATGTACAGATGATGATGTGAGGGTGGGGGTGCTAGGGCATGGTGGGTTATTGAGAGCGTTTTCCATCGCTCGCCCGATAAGGGGTTCTGGGCATGTCTGAGGGATCTACCCGCAGACATGCCCAGACGGCCGGAGACTTGGGTTTCGCTGTGCAATTTAATGCTGAAACTCCATGGCATTTCGCGCAGCTCCGCTATCCTCGGGTCGGATAGTCCCTAGAGGAAGGATAACTCCCTCTGGGTAACTCCATTCATCCCACGTGAGAGACCTAATGTCAAACACGCTGTTGCCGGTTATTTAAGGCTACCACAGCCTATACCAGCGCCAGCACTGCTGCGAAATGCACTGATGCATTAGCACCGCAGTTGAGCGGAGGAACCAGGGTACGCCACTGGCAATTTTCACGAAGATTATAGCCAGATACGAGGAGGCTGCAGCTTCCGTTGGATGATTGCTGTAGACTAGTGTTTCCTTACCATGCCATACCCATGCAACTGAAGGAACAGATCCCTAATGACCCTCCCTGGATGGGGGCAAAAAGTACTACTACTAGCAATCATCCCAGTACCTCTCACAAACTGTGGGGGACCTACTTAAACATCGATATTATTTGTAGTTTTATTGTAGTTTCATAAATTTAAAATATAAGCCAACCCCCACCCAGTCACCACCATCTTTACTCAAAATTTAATTTAAGAAATGTTATTTTGACAATTTCACGGGCTTTTGTTTTTTATCTTTCGATATGACGATGCAATTTTTTAAGTTACTACATTTACAATGTAAAGGACACAATTACACAATCATTTTTTTTCAAACATCTCCATGTTGAATGTATGAAAATCAGGGGTACTCACAGAGTTATGGATGGAGAGGCACTGATAAATAAGGAGGGGGCAACTGCAAGATATAGGCCTATGTGGAAGTGTGGGTTGCAGATGCTCGAGTGCTATATCGATTTAAAAATATCCTGTCTTCTTGCACGAAACAAACATATTTTTTTAGATTTCCATTGTTGATTTTTACATGGTTGCTTGAGGAAGGTAAGGATGTGGCCTGACATTGTGGGATGGTTTGATCTAGATTGGTGGTCTCTTCAGTCACATGACTTGTTTTCTGGGTCACCGCTTGACACAGATTCTGATTTTTATCATGTTGGCAGGTCACAGTCTTACTCGGTGTCGCTACCTGCTGGATACACGTGTGACCACTGCTTCATCCAGCTTCTGAGACAGGCCACAGAATGGGGTGGTGGATACCGCTTCTGGAGCTGTGCTGATGTCACGATTGTCGACTGTAAGCATCTCAGTAGTATGGAATGGACTTTGGCCCCATCGGCCAAAGTCCATCCCATTCTACTCTTCTCTTACTCAGCAAACACAAGACCTTGACCCGATGTTGTTTCAGTGTTGGGCCAGCATCGCATATGGTGGTCCAGCATTAATATAGCATTACTATTGCCCAATGTCCTGTGCTGGCTGGGTAATATCGATCACAAAAATGTTTCTATATCAATTATATCAGCCCTTTGAAATAGCATGCTGACGGGCCACTTTAAAAAGTAGAATATACTGTAGATCTGGTAATTTTCTGATAATTTTCGCATGTTTAAATTTTCGCGAAGTTTAAAATTCACGAATTTTTATTTTTCCTTAGTAGCACTATTATATTGAAAATTATAATAATAATTTTCGCGGGACTCTTGAATTTGTCATCCTCGCGAATTTCGTGAAAATTAAAACCTTGCGAATATTACCAGATCTACAGTAAGTATATTTAACCCTTTACCTAAAAGGGAGTGCGGGGGCCCTAGGGTAGGGGTTAGCACCGCTGCCTTTCACGCCAGAGTTCGGGGTTCGGTTCCCGGTCTCGGCGGTCCCCTCCACGTGTGAAAGTCAGTATTGTGGGGAGCCTCCGTGACCGAGAGGTAGCGTGCTCGGCCTCAGACCGCCAGGGCTCGAATTTCGAATCCTGTGTCAGGAGAACAGTGTCATCAAAGATCCTCTTTGGTGCCATCTCAATCATCTCACCATCCTCAGGAGGTTCTCGTGGGCCAGTTTAGCCTATATGTGCACAAATGTGGCCTAAAGCACGATTCATTTAATTTTTACCTAAAAGGGAATTTCATCATGTCGCCACTAGATTGTGACTTAAATTTGAGTAGAATAAAATACTTCGGCAATTTATATTGTATAACTATTGACATCAAGTGTCTCGCAATGTTGCGGTTTGATTAATTAATAATAATTATCATTGTAATATTTCAAACAAATAATGGATGCTAACTAATTCACACCAGCTCACCAGAGCAGTGAATAAAACACAGAACTGTATATGTATCTAGTCTGGATAATGGTATTTTGTATATTTACCAGCGGCTGTATACACCCAGACAAAAGACTGCTCCAACCACGGCACATTTACCAACAACAAGTGTCAATGTGAGAATCTTTACTCAGGGGATGACTGCCAAAACAAAGGTTAGTGAAAATTATACTTCACAATAATTCCAAATATGCTCATGTAAAGACTACCGTGTGCTTTTAAAGATATTGTACCATTATCTTCTGATTTTGATAATTTGTAATGAGTTGTTCTATGCAATATCAAATTCTTATTTTAAGAGCAGTTCTCCTTAACATCAAAATAGTGCATTTCTATTTTGGTTTCTAAGGACCATTCTTTGGAAAAAATTGAACTACAAACGAAATAAGACTATCCGATATACCAAGAAACAGAGGATGATTGTTTTTTTGCATTTCTACTTTATTTCAGACGAGTGTTGGACTGATACTGATTGTGGTACTAATGGTAGATGCGAAGACGTCAACAAGAAGACATATCCACGTCTACAATGCTTCTGTAGACCAGGTTGGTTTGGAGAGAAATGTGAGAAAGGTAAATAACATATCAACATTACAGTCAATTATAATAGCTACATATAATAACAAGATAGAGGTATCATGTTGTAAAGTTCTCTTATTGCATCCAGTCGACACTTAAATGGGTACATGACAATGTTCATGTGTTTATTTTCTAACAGAATCCGTGCTGAAGTCTACCGAATTTAATCCAGATGATTATCACATGAAGGAACTGTCAGCAAACCCGGTCTATAACATATATTATAGAGTTATAGAGGTGAGTGACGTCATTATTGTCAATGTTGTGATGCTTATGTATTTTTCGGCTCTTTCACACCAGATTTCGTGTCAACATCGCAAGCAATGTAGGACAAATTCAACTGGAAATGTGTTCACACAACTACCACCTATTTTGATAAATTTTAAAATTTGTGAAGGCTTGTCACCGTTTTTGATTTTTAAACCACTGTTATTTGCACAGTTTTTTTTCCTGCTAGCATCTGCCACCGAAAAATTGCAATAAAAAATAAGACAGCTTTTCTGATTTTATTGCTTTTGGCTGGTGACATCAGCACCCACCCTGGCCCCAGTTCATAAAAATCGAATAATCCTGAATCAATTAAACTTGCTTGTTCTAACATGCAGTCTCTTAGAAAAAACTGTCCCACACTGAATTCATATTTTTCGGACCACAAAATGTCCTGCATGATGGTAACAGAAACTTGGGTAAAACCAAGTGACACTAAAGCAATTATCTCTGAGTTAACTCCACCTGGTTTTGTTCTGCATCATTCACCCAGATCGAAACAGATTAAAGGTAAAATAAAAAAGGTGGCAGTGTTAGATGTTTCACTCATGAAAACGTATCTTCAAAAATCATCAAGTCCCCTACATACTAATCATTCGAAAATATATCTGTTTCAACAGATTTAGGAAATCGACGTCTAAATCTGGTTACTATCTACCGACTACCTGGCTCATGTAATGCCTTTCTCGACGAGTTTCATGATTTTTTGGCTTTTGTTATATCGTTGCCATTAGATTTTTATAATTTCTGGTGACTTTAATATTCCATTTGGAAACGACTCTTCTGATGCAGTGGATATGAATAATATCCTTGATATGTTTAATTTGAAACAACACGTGAACTGCCCCACCCATAAATTTGGAAATACACTGGATTGGCACATTATAAGTGATGCATGTAATTTAATTACCAAAATAAGATCAACAGATCAGATGAATGACCACTCTTCATTTAGTGCTACTCTGAACGAGACAGCTAAACTATGCCAGCCAAAAGAAAAAATAAATTACAGATCTTACAGAAAATTATACATATCTCAGTGATTTATTACACTTCGAGAAACACCAGCAAACACTGAGATCCGAAAGTACGATGTTATTACATCCTGGAGCGCGGTCAAAAAAAAATTACGGCCATTCATCGTTCGTGGTTGCTGCACCGCGCTTGTGAAATAAATTGCCTCTTCAAGTACGTGAAGCAAATTCAGTCCTACTCCTAAACCTACCACCTTAATCTGAGCATCCACCAACCGTCATATGATTAATTCCTTTTCCGACTATGGACCTCCCCACTGAATACTGATTTTAGTCCACAGCGCCATTGAGTCTCAGTATTGTTGGGAGATACTGGCGCTATAGCAGTCATTATACTTATACTTATTATTTATATAATTAATATATCACTGAGGCCATTACATAGGGCATACATAAAAACGATTATATTATATATATATATACATACTTTTTTAGGAAACACAAGAGCTGGAGGTAGCCTTACAGACGGAAGGAAAAAGTTATGTAGCTGTGGGATGGAGACCACAGAGTACGTTTTTAAATTATGTGACTAGTTATATCACATTTCAAATAATTTATCAATTAAAAAAATATAAATGAATTGTGAGTTTATTTAGTGACTGGTTTTGTAACTATACTATTCACAATTACAGGTGCTCCGGGGAACTGTCGTCTAGCTTTCCCTGTCTTGGCCAAGGAAGGTAATTATGTGAATTTTTATATTTTCTCAAAAATCAATGAATAAAATAAAACATTTCTATAATGGGTACCTAGCCTTGAAAATGTATATTCCTAACAATGAATAATGTGGAGCTGGGGAAGTGACGGGAAAAACTTAATAAAAGTAGCTAGATGTGTGTTCTTCTTGAGCAACGCTGACAAGTACCAAGCAATATATATTACAATAAAAGACCACAGCTCAAAACACTCTCTTCATATTTCCATGGGCTAAACGTCATCACATGCTACCAAACGTAATATTTACACATATATTGACCCTTTCATAAATGATTATCCATACAGGTGGGCCCACAACCATACACCCGTACTAAGAGTTGTAAAGTGTATTGTTAAGTTATTTCATAAATTAATAATATTATTTTATGCACTGATATATTGCCGGACTGCGATTGCCCTGAAAACAGCTGAATTTTCTCCTATTCCTTTATACATCACGTGTAAAACCCATCGTATATAACAGACATAGGTGGTATAACTGGAAATGTGAAATTACACGCCTGATAATATATACCATGACACAAAATATTATTGTTGCTATCAGTGACATTCTTTTGTGACAAGCTTTAAAATCACATCAATATTCAGAGGAATAGATTCCTTTACGAAAATAGTATATAACTAACAATGTATAATTGTTTTGTCAGGAGATACAGGGGTAGAAGCATCTGGTGAGGGAGAGCCATCTGGAGAGGGAGAAGGAGAGGGAGAGCCATCTGGAGAAGGAGAAGGAGAGGGAGAGCCATCTGGAGAGGGAGAAGGAGGGGGAGAGCCATCTGGAGAAGGAGAGGGAGAGCCATCTGGAGAGGGAGAGCCATCTGGAGAGGGAGAAGGCGAGGGAGAGCCATCTGGAGAGGGGGAAGGAGAGGGAGAGCCATCTGGAGAGGGAGAAGGAGAGTCATCTGGAGAAGGAGAAGGAGAGGGAGAGCCATCTGGAGAGGGAGAAGGAGAGTCTTCTGGAGAGGGACAAGGAGAGGGAGAGCCATCTGGAGAGGGAGAAGGAGAAGGAGAGCCATCTGGAGAGGGGGAAGGAGAGGGAGAGCCATCTGGAGAGGGAGATGGAGAGGGAGAGCCATCTGGAGAGGGAGAAGGAGAAGGAGAGCCATCTGGAGAGGGAGAGCCATCTGGAGAGGGAGAAGGAGAAGGAGAAGGAGAGCCATCTGGAGAGGGAAAAGAAGAGGGAGAGCCATCTGGAGAGGGGGAAGAAGAGGGAGAGCCATCTGGAGATGGAGATGGAGAGGGAGAGCCATCTGGAGAGGGAGAAGGTGAGCCATCTGGAGAGGGAGAAGGAGAGGGAGAGCCATCTGGAGAAGGAGAAGGAGAGGGAGAGCCATCTGGCGAAGGAGAAGCAGAGGGAGAAGAAGTATCTAAGTATCATGGATGTAAGTTACTTTATTATCCCATCGCATTGTATTTATTAGTGGTCCTTCTGGTACGTTTGTGCTGCTCCTCATCATAAATATTGAACAAATAATATTTTAAATTTCTAGCTTGGGAATGGCCAACTGATTGTGAAGATGATGCATGTGACTACACTATTGGTTGGATAATTGATTACGGCAAAACTATCAGATTTGATATCACAGCTCGTCAAGAGGATTCTAAATGGACCGGTGTTGGTTTCTCCGAATCTGGCAAAATGGTTTGTATACTCATATTCAAGAAAATGTAATATAACATTCTTCCACCAAAAAAATAATGATGACGTTTACAACTCTTGATTTAACAAGAATATGTGTAGCAAAGGGCAATTTCCTTTTACCTTCATAAAGAATGGACAAAAATGGCGATGTGATGCTGCTTGAAATGTGTTTTCGCCACATCAACTAGATAATTTATCATATCAGGTAAGGGGTTTACCTGCGTAGTTATCCTTCAGAGAGAGGGAGGAGCAATCGAAAACTTACACCAAAAAAGAAGATTTTTATATTGAGAACGAAGTCTGATGGTCGTATTAATATTAGGATTATGACACTTACTTCTGACTGGAATGATATCTGCAACATCACTGCTTCCAGATATACATGTAGTAGCCAATTTAAACACAATACAGCGATCACTGTGATGGGTGACATCTCAGCAAATCCCCAGGTCTACATTTCAGACATCCCAGATGATCTAAAGAATGTGCCAATCATCCAATGTTAAATTGTGCATCCTGTAACAAGCCCAATGGTTGTATAAACCTGTTGACTACGAGATTATTATGCTACCGCACAGTTTCTGAAACGAAATTATTTTATGACGTCATAGTTATCTCATGCAATCAGACCTGGGGATCTCTGGTTCATATCTGAATGGTCTCCCTAAATCGGGGAGAACTTCAGGGCTTGTCACACACTGGTTAATATATTTTTGAAAACTGTGATAGATCACATTGTGACGAAGTGATCTGTCAAAGGACAACAGACAAAGATAGAACTAGCATCAAAACTATGTTGCCACGGATCATAACGACCTTGATATTAGTAGGGTTTTTTTCTGGGATGCTAGTTGCAGAGACTCATGCTGCAATTCCAGAAAGTGCTGTACTGGATCAGCATACCAATAACCTATGACAGTCCCCAATTAATGTGAATGGATGTGAGTCACTCACACCATGTTGATAAAAGGCCCAGAGGTGGTACTCTGGTAATTGTATTTTTTCTATGTACTATATGCAGTAATATAATTAGTTAGTAAAAACATAAAAGGAATAGTCCAAGTGAGAAGTGGGGGTTGTGCGCCACTGATGCGGGAGTTGTGCGCATAAGTAAATGTCAACCAAGCAAAGTTTGAGTCTATCAATGCCAGTCTTGAATGTCACACTATCTATCTGTATGATGCTGCTGCATGGAGAGTTTACAAATATAATCTTTGCCATCCAGAATCAGTGTTATTATAATCCTGGAATCTTTTTCACTTTATATAACATTTTTGTCGATCTTGGCCTGTCAAATGTTGAAGCAAGGATTTTATATTTGGCGAGCCTGCCAGGATTCGAACGTGGAATCTTATTTAATATGAAAATGTGTTCTGTAGTACTAGTTTTTATACAATATGTTTTACGGTTGTAGTAAAAAATACCCTTTCAATGATTAAATATTTCAGATTTATTTTAATTAATAAGTTTGTGATGTTTGCACTTTACTCAAAATTCTTATTTCCAATGTAGAAACAATCAGACGTTGTGTATGGATGGAATACGGGCAAAGGAACAAAAATATTTGATGGGTAAGCAGCATTTTATTTTACTTGCCTATTGCAAGAGCACACTATTCAAAAATAATCAGTGACCTTATTTCAAAACACCTTATCATATATCAGCCTGGTCGTTTATGAATTCTGCAATGCTCTTGCTTGGGGGGTTTCCAATCCAGCGACTATTATCTTAGTAACCATCTCCTGTTCTCTACAATATATAAAAATATATTATGTATGCTGTATTTATATTGCGATAGCGAAGTAGAAAACTGATAAATGATTCTGTGCTTGGATCTAAGTCTAGTTTCAAATGAAAGAAATACTGGTGAACCGAAGAATGTGATACTCATGATTCGTTTTGACATAATCAGCCAATGCCAATGAACCAGTTGACATCTCGTTTTCATACAAAGCTAAACATTATATTTATAAGCTAGATGTATTATGTTTAATTTGTCATACTGTTTGTTAGATACATAGGCGATCGGCTCAGTACTCCTGTGATAGATGATTCAGATGATCTCACAAACTCCTCCATCACCTATGAAAATGGAGTTCTGTCTCTCTCTTTCACCAAACCATATGACAGTACAGATGAGCAAGATGCTAATTTCTTTGAGTCATGTCATCACCTGCTTCTTCCAGTTGGTGGAGGTGTTAGGAGAAATAAAAACAATCAAATATCTCAACATGACATCACACCAAAAGTTACATCAAAGAAAATATGCTTTGAGAAGCCAGTGGCAACAGAGCCAGAAGGAGAAGGAGAGGGAGAGCCATCTGGAGAGGGCGAAGAAGAGTCATCTGGAGAGGGAGAAGGAGAGGGAGAGCCATCTGGAGAAGGAGAAGGAGAGGGAGAGCCATCTGGAGAGGGAGAAGGAGGGGGAGAGCCATCTGGAGAAGGAGAGGGAGAGCCATCTGGAGAGGGAGAAGGAGAACCATCTGGAGAGGGAGAAGGAGAGGGAGAACCATCTGGAGAGGGAGAAGGAGGGGGAGAGCCATCTGGAGAAGGAGAAGGAGAGCCATCTGGAGAGGGGGAAGGAGAGGGAGAGCCATCTGGAGAGGGAGAAGGAGAGGGAGAACCATCTGGAGAGGGGGAAGGAGAGGGAGAGCCATCTGGAGAGGGAGAAGGAGAGTCATCGGGAGAAGGAGAAGGAGAGGGAGAGCCATCTGGAGAGGGAGAAGGAGAGTCTTCTGGAGAGGGACAAGGAGAGGGAGAGCCATCTGGAGAGGGAGAAGGAGAAGGAGAGCCATCTGGAGAGGGGGAAGGAGAGGGAGAGCCATCTGGAGAGGGAGATGGAGAGGGAGAGCCATCTGGAGAGGGAGAAGGAGAAGGAGAGCCATCTGGAGAGGGAGAGCCATCTGGAGAGGGAGAAGGAGAAGGAGAGCCATCTGGAGAGGGGGAAGGAGAGGGAGAGCCATCTGGAGAGGGGGAAGAAGAGGGAGAGCCATCTGGAGAGGGAGATGGAGAGGGAGAGCCATCTGGAGAAGGAGAGCCATCTGGAGAAGGAGAAGGAGAGGGAGAGCCATCTGGAGAGGGAGAGTCATCTGGAGAGGGAGATGGAGAGCCATCTGGAGAGGGAGAAGAAGAGGTGGAGCCTGAGAATAGTATGTCCTGCTTGATGTGTAGTGAAATTTACTTTCTGAAGTATATAACACTGATTGCATAAAATGTTCATGTATAAAATAGTTATATAGATACTAAATTAATAGTCTACTTATTCTAGGTGGTGCTAATCTTCATCCCATGGACTGTGTGGACATTGTGCTAGGTAAAGCACGAGGAGAATACAGTCATGTTCGTGACTACTACACCAGAGATCGTTCAACACCTCGTCTTGATTCCTTCTATGGTGGGTCTGACAGTTTGACTGCTGCTGTGGGAAAAGAGGACAACGGCACCACAACCGTCATTTTCCGTCGTAGATTAACAGGTGGGCATCAACAAGTATGTCAAAATTTTGCCAATGATGTAACTGCAACTGCTACACGTGTTACGGCAAATGAGGAAGTACAGATAAATGTTTTTTTCTTAGTTGGGATGTAACGACTTTGATTAGTTATATATAACGTTACATGTATTCCAAAAATTGTGAGTGATTGAGGGTTGTATCTGCTGACTTGTAAAGTAAGCAAATACTTCATTTTAGCCTTGAAGAGCAGTACTGTACTCTAAACATTCTAATTATCCCGACAAACACTTGAATAGCAGCATCGCAGCAAACACGTCACATAGTACTTCTTTTTACTGTTGGAACTGAGGTAAGCCATTTAATAAAAACATAATATACGTTCTTATGCCTAGTAAGTAATCTTTATTCAAATAATATAAGGCCTAAAGGTCCATTATACACAGCATATAGTATCAAAAGCATAGCACATTTCATATGATGGTGATTTTATTAAAAATAACATTTCATGCAACAGCAGGTGTGTTCTTATGCCTATTATTATTAAAATGATTCCTCACATGACAGTATTTATAAGTTACAGTGAAATGTGTATACATTCACGGTCACTCAAGTATGTTTACATTACTGATGTAATAATACATGTATAACCGTTGTGAGGACATGAGCTGTGCTATTTAATCAATCAGCGGCGTGAAAACATCATAGGTCATAAGCCATAGATGAATTATATATATATATATGTGGTTAAAATTTATGGCTAAACTCTGAATTTAGGATACCATGGATTTAACCATATATATGCCCATGCTCAACAGCTCATATTACGTCGCCTTGGAGTTAGAAGGTGTTAAACTGCCACTTTACAAAGTGGCAGTTTAACACCTTCTAATTCCAAGGGGACGATTACAACACTCACAGAAGCACTCAGTTAGCTCTGTCTTTCCCCAAGTGGAAAAGTCAATGTTAATTTTTTTTTAATCTGAACAAGTAAATATGAGAAAAGGGCATAATTCATTAAGTAAAAGAATACATTGGGTAAGTTACGCCACTTCACAGCATGAATTGAATGAAAATGAGAATACATAGAGTGGTTGAATAGATAAACATGTTATGTTTTCTGTTTTATTTACAGCTGACGAGGAGAGTGATTATGCCATAGAGAAAGGCTTGATGCATGTGATCTGGGCACGCGGACAAGAACATGGTAATTACAGGCATCGCCCAGACTCGGGCATAGAACGAAATGTAGCCAAAGACAAAGAGTTTTATGGAAAAGACGAGTTGAAATATCACGGCCATCAACATCAGCGGGGCGTTCTGACACTAGACCTACAAGGTAAGAACCCAATACAGCTCATTGAACACACGCACAAACTAAGGAGATAGATACAAACATGATCAAAATACACATTAATACAAAATGTATACAGTAGTTCAATTACTGCATGACATATGGATTATCTCATGTCTAAAGCTGTATTTTCCCGCACATCAGCCCGGCCTAGTTATATTATCCAGAGTGTCATGGGGCTGTATCGTCACCAGGCGTCGTAGTAGATGGGCCACTAGTGAATCAAACATTGGTGCGACGTTGGTTCACGTTTGGCTAATATCGACCCACTATAAAACCAACCTTCGGTCAACGTGTCTTATTTACCATGTTTACCTGGATAGAGACGGATGATAGGTGTTCCCATCAAATTCGCGACGTTGGTCAAATACTGGCTTATCGCTGAGCCACCGTCCAACACTCTGGCCAACATTATACCAGCATTAGAATAACCTCTTATAACAGAAGATCTACGCGGGGATTACGCAGCTGTAATCTCTACACTAAATGTGACTCGCCACGCGAAAAGGGCAGTGAAGGCAAACTTTTCAAAATTGATTTTTATAGCCGGGTCCTTTCTGTTTCGATAACTGAAAGATTTCTTGAAAAATATTCATACCTTTTTGTTTGATGAGATTTTTACTATTTTAAAATTAGCTATGTAATCATTAAATTTTATATAATTTAATGAAAGCCGCGAGGAGGTACCTTTTCGCATGGCGGGTCACAAATCATCATTCATAGATTGTATCAGCCGGGTAAACATTGACTTGGTATCACTTAGCTCTTTCCGCTTGATTTGAATTCGTATATTATGGGTCTTAGCGGCCATTATACATTTTTAATTATTTCATTGCGAGGATCGACTTTAGACTCAGAATCTGACGTCGAGAGACGGTCCCCTCGCCAAAAGGGTTAAATGATTTGGTTTGTGACGGCTTGGGTTTATTAATAACAAGAAATTTAAATAATTGTATTATGTGGGTTTTATAAACATGTATTTCGCACCATGCCATATATAATTTGTGGTTTATGGGAGAGCACTTAAAGAAAAATAATCGTGTCCTCATATTTTTGTTAAATGGAACCGGCATCTATCTATAATGTAATATCATGTGTTGTATATTTATTCTCAGAGGCACTGGACACTCCGCCGACAGAGAATGAGTGGAAGACACCATCTGACTGTAGTGGAGATGACTGTGATTACAAGATCAGCTGGGTTGTCAGGGAGCAGGATGGGGAGGTGGACTTCCACATCAGAGCCAAACAATCAACCACACGATGGACAGGTGTGGGCTTCACAAAAGGCACCAGAATGGTGAGACATGCCATGCATGTGGCATAATTATGTTTCAAATAGATGTCCCCATAATAAGTATTTGAAACTGCATTTACTTAAAAACAAGTATGATCTCTTGCTCATTTTATATTATGTGACATAATGTAAAATACATAGTCAGAGCTATATGTGAGTAAATTGACGTTTTTCTTTCATTGATAAAGTGGCTCCGTGGGCTGACATCAACTTTGGTATTTTGTTTTGTATGAAGCAGTGTATCCCACAGATCACGATTTCAATTTTTTTTCATTTTTGGATTTTTAAAGACAATCTTTCTAAGAATCTAAGAATCCATTGATAACACAAACAAACTATTTGTACACCTGAATGATGGTGGAATGTTAGAGCAGCATTGGGCCACATGTTGATGCCGGCATTCCAGCTTTGGAGAGACAGTCGGTGCTGAAAGTTACCCCCTCCCCCCAAATCTCCCACATTCACACACCAATTAACGTCGGTGGCTTTTGTAGTACCTCAGAACCCACGTCTGATACGGTGATCATATTTGTGGTATAACATGGCAATATACATGATATACGACTTGGAAATAAAATTTGTTTAGTTTTTATTCAGTGATTTTGATTTTGTTTGATGATTTTTATCCAAAATCAGTAGGCCATATAACTTATTAAAAGTGTATTTTTTAAAATTCACATTTCAACATTTTGACTTGGAATATATTTATTAAATCGCGTTCATTTGAATATATTAATGATCGAATGTTGTTATCATAAAGTGCATACGTGTATAATCAATGTGTCATTTGTAGAATGAGGTAGAAGACGTGGTCATTGCATGGGTCGACAATAACAATTTCAACATAAAGGACGGGTGAGTGCTATTATATCTATGTATCGACTTACTCTGATGTTTATCATTTTTCTAAATCAGATTAGGATGTTTGCAAGAAAGTGCTATTGTGAAAGCTAATAACACTAATCTGTATTGTTTGCTAGTACTTGCCATGTATTCAACATCGTGAAAAGTTATTTGTTCAAATTGTGTATTGTTGCAAGTGGATGTGTCATTGATTAGAACACATACACAACGATGGCTACGTTTATTCACAATACACACTGTATATTTGTGTGTTCTCTATAATCAGGTTAGATTCCATTGAAATAAACAAACCAATTGATGTGTATGAACAGGGTATGTGTGCTTAATTCGTCTGTGTAAACGCTTGGAAATATTCATTTTCACTACTCGAATACAGTCAAATGTGCAATATAACCATTAGATGCACACACAAATAATAAGACATTCAGTTAAATTCTATAGGTTCGAATCTTGATTCATGAATCATTATTCATTGCTAATCCCTCCTTCTTCCTTCTGATCCAGCTCACCAAATAACTATATCCTCGAACAAAACATCCAAGTCCCTTGTTGGAATTTGACACGTATATTATTGATTTGTCCAGGTTTATAAACAGCTATGGTGGTCCCCAATGGGACTCGTCTCAGGACTTGACGTCACATCAAGTGGAGCACGGTAGTGGAATATTAGAGGCGCATTTCACCAAACCTCTGGCTTCA
This sequence comes from Flabesymbios commensalis, assembly GCA_964017125.1. Classification (NCBI taxonomy): domain Eukaryota; kingdom Metazoa; phylum Annelida; class Polychaeta; order Terebellida; family Flabelligeridae; genus Flabesymbios; species Flabesymbios commensalis. The sequence goes on from OZ024902.1 coordinate 102,102,677, forward strand.
GGAGATGATGACGATGCCAATCTGAAGGAGGAGTGTTACACTTTAGTGTTTCCTGTGGGTGGAGGACCTGTTCAGGGAGGAGATCAAATCGGCAAACATACAAACACACCTGTGCTCTCAAAGTCACCCATATGCTTTAAAGGTATTTTTGGAGTAATACTTCAGCCCCCCCCCCCTCATGGCGTATTGTGTTTTATCACTGCTCAGTAAAATAATTCACTCATACATCAGCAACTCATACATAGCCAACTATTAGCCGATCAAATCACTGTTATTGGGAATAAAATGGGTGTTTAAACATCAAGATTTGCAAATGCTTGGTCTCAAATTAAACAAATATGGGTAATTGTCACCCACTTGAAGTTGCGGGTCGCGGAATCAAGACACAACTTCAAGTGAGTGAAAAAAAATTATTATTCAATGCAGCGCTGTAAGGGATAACATTCAGGTACATACTCAGTTCTCAGCTGATTGGCAACTATTGTTATTGCAGCCATGGAAATATGTACCTGTAAAAATTGCAATATATATATGTAACTAACACCTCTAACATTTCGGCCCGCAGACGAATGTTAGCTGTTGATATTTTGTAGTTCTCGTTGGAGAGGAAATATTTTAGCTAGATAAACTAAATATTGAACGCAAACAATTAGCGAAATATAATTATCTTATATTTATCCTAATTGAACATAATTAAAGGCCATCTTGCTGAGACAACAATATATATTGTTGTCTCAGCAAGATATATTATATACTATATGAAATACGTGGACCATTCAATATTTTCGTCTTTCACTTTTAGTTACAGACAAATTAACCACTGAGAAAAACTCAGTGACAAGCCCACCGACTACTAAAAGGCCAAATGTCTCTCCTACGACAGGTAAGGACATTAAATGAACGAAGTGCGTATTACAGTATGGGAAAAATAAATAAATCAGCTACTTTAAATAAATAATAAAAAATATTTTTTAGATTTTATTCTGATATGTTTAGCTCCTAGTGTGCGATGTTAGCCACGCATATGTGCTTATTTAACGATGTACACACATGGTAATGGCAGTTGAATCTTTGTGTTTCCAGAAGCCGGGTAAACATTGACTTGGTATCACTTAGCTCTTTCCGCTTGATTTGAATTCGTATATTATGGGTCTTAGCGGCCATTATACATTTTTAATTATTTCATTGCGAGGATCGACTTTAGACTCAGAATCTGACGTCGAAAGACGGTCCCCTCGCCAAAAGGGTTAAATGATTTGGTTTGTGACGGCTTGGGTTTATTAATAACAAGAAATTTAAATAATTGTATTATGTGGGTTTTATAAACATGTATTTCGCACCATGCCATATATAATTTGTGGATTATGGGAGAGCACTTAAAGAAAAATAATCGTGTTCTCATATTTTTGTTAAATGGAACCGGCATCTATCTATAATGTAATATCATGTGTTGTATATTTATTCTCAGAGGCACCGGACACTCCGCTGACAGAGAATGAGTGGAAGACACCATCTGACTGTAGTGGAGATGACTGTGATTACAAGATCAGCTGGGTTGTCAGGAAGCAGGATGGGGAGGTGGACTTCCACATCAGAGCCAAACAATCAACCACACGATGGACAGGTGTGGGCTTCACAAAAGGCACCAGAATGGTGAGACATGCCATGCATGTGGCATAATTATGTTTCAAATAGATGTCCCCATAATAAGTATTTGAAACTGCATTTACTTAAAAACAAGTATGATATTCTACCCCGACCAAATGGGAACGTGGCCCGATCACATGACGAGATCAGCAAATCACTACTGTTAATTAGGTTGTTAGACAATTGAAATTAGGCGGTAGAACATCATGCCATGGCCAAAAATCTCTTAGAGAAAACACCACTGTTTTTTTAATATTTGCGTCTTAATGGATCTCTTGCTCATTTTATATTATGTGACATAATGTAAAATACATAGTCAGACCTATATGTGAGTAAATTGACGTTTTTCTTTCATTGATAAAGTGGCTCCGTGGGCTGACATCAACTTTGGTATTTTGTTTTGTATGAAGCAGTGTATCCCACAGATCACGATTTCAATTTTTGTTCATTTTTGGATTTTTAAAGACAATCTTTCTAAGAATCTAAGAATCCATAGATAACACAAACAAACTATTTGTACACCTGAATGATGGTGGAATGTTAGCACAGCATTGGGCCACATGTTGATGCCGGCATTCCAGCTTTGGAGAGACAGTCGGTGGTATAACATGGCAATATACATGATATACGACTTGGAAATAAAATTTGTTTAGTTTTTATTCAGTGATTTTGATTTTTTTTGATGATTTGTATCCAAAATCAGTAGGCCATATAACTTATTGTAAGTGTATTTTTTTAAATTCACATTTCAACATTTTGACTTGGAATATATTTATTAAATCGCGTTCATTTGAATATATTAATGATCGAATGTTGTTATCATAAAGTGCATACGTGTATAATCAATGTGTCATTTATAGAATGAGGTAGAAGACGTGGTCATTGCATGGATCGACAATAACAATTTCAACATAAAGGACGGGTGAGTGCTATTATATCTATGTATCGACTTACTCTGATGTTTATCATTTTTCTAAATCAGATTAGGATGTTTGCAAGAAAGTACTATTGTGAAAGCTAATAACACTAATCTGTATTGTTTGCTAGTACTTGCCATGTATTCAACATCGTGAAAAGTTATTTGTTCAAATTGTGTATTGTTGCAAGTGGATGTGTCATTGATTAGAACACATACACAACGATGGCTACGTTTATTCACAATACACACTGTATATTTGTGTGTTCTCTATAATCAGGTTAGATTCCATTGAAATAAACAAACCAATTGATGTGTATGAACAGGGTATGTGTGCCTAATTCGTCTGTGTAAACGCTTGGAAATATTCATTGTCACTAATCGAATACAGTCAAATGTGCAATATAACCATTAGATGCACACACAAATAATAAGACATTCAGTTAAATTCTATAGGTTCGAATCCTGATTCATGAATCATTATTCATTGCTAATCCCTCCTTCTTCCTTCTGATCCAGCTCACCAAATAATTATATCCTCCAACAAAACATCCAAGTCCCTCGTTGGAATTTGACAGGTATATTATTGATTTGTCCAGGTTTATAAACAGCTATGGTGGTCCCCACTGGGACTCGTCTCAGGACTTGACGTCACATCAAGTGGAGCACGGTAGTGGAATATTAGAGGCGCATTTCACCAAACCTCTGGCTTCAGGAGATGATGACGATGCCAATCTGAAGGAGGAGTGTTACACTTTAGTGTTTCCTGTGGGTGGAGGACCTGTTCAGGGAGGAGATCAAATCGGCAAACATACAAACACACCTGTGCTCTCAAAGTCACCCATATGCTTTAATGGTATTTTTGGAGTAATACTTCAGCCCCCCCCCCCCCCCTCATGGCGTATTGTGTTTTATCACTGCTCAGTAAAATAATTCACTCATACATCAGCAACTCATACATATCCAACTATTAGCCGATCAAATCACTGTTATTGGGAATAAAATGGGTGTTTAAACATCAATATTTGCAAATGTTTGGTCTCAAATTAAACAAATATGGGTAATTGTCACCCACTTGAAGTTGCGGGTCGCGAAATCAAGACACAACTTCAAGTGAGTGAAAAAAAAATATTATTCAATGCAGCGCTGTAAGGGATAACATTCAGGTACATACTCAGTTCTCAGCTGATTGGCAACTATTGTTATTGCAGCCATGGGAATATGTACCTGTAAAAATTGCAATATATATATGTAACTAACACCTCTAACATTTCAGCCCGCAGACGAATGTTAGCTGTTGATATTTTGTAGTTCTCGTTGGAGAGGAAATATTTTAGCTAGATAAACTAAATATTGAACGCAAACAATTAGCGAAATATAATTATCTTATATTTATCCTAATTGAACATAAATTGAGGCCATCTTGCTGAGACAACAATATATATTGTTGTCTCAGCAAGATATATTATATACTATATGAAATACGTGGACCATTCAATATTTTCGTCTTTCACTTTTAGGTACAGACAAATTAACCACTGAGAAAAACTCAGTGACAAGCCCACCGACTACTAAAAGGCCAAATGTCTCTCCTACGACAAGTAAGGACATTAAATGAACGAAGTGCGTATTACAGTATGGGAAAAATAAATAAATCAGCTACTTTAAATAAATAATAAAAAATATTTTTCAGATTTCATTTTGATATGTTTAGCTCCTAGTGTGCGATGTTAGCCACGTATATGTGCTTATTTAAAGATGTACACACATGGTAATGGCAGTTGAATCTTTGTGTTTCCAGAAGCCGGGTAAACATTGACTTGGTATCACTTAGCTCTTTCCGCTTGATTTGAATTCGTATATTATGGGTCTTAGCGGCCATTATACATTTTTAATTATTTCATTGCGAGGATCGACTTTAGACTCAGAATCTGACGTCGAAAGACGGCCCCCCGCCAAAAGGGTTAAATGATTTGGTTTGTGACGGCTTGGGTTTATTAATAACAAGAAATTTAAATAATTGTATTATGTGGGTTTTATAAACATGTCTTTCGCACCATGCCATATATAATTTGTGGATTATGGGAGAGCACTTAAAGAAAAATAATCGTGTCCTCATATTTTTGTTAAATGGAACCGGCATCTATCTATAATGTAATATCATGTGTTGTATATTTATTCTCAGAGGCACCGGACACTCCGCTGACAGAGAAAGAGTGGAAGACACCATCTGACTGTAGTGGAGATGACTGTGATTACAAGATCAGCTGGGTTGTCAGGAAGCAGGATGGGGAGGTGGACTTCCACATCAGAGCCAAACAATCAACCACACGATGGACAGGTGTGGGCTTCACAAAAGGCACCAGAATGGTGAGACATGCCATGCATGTGGCATAATTATGTTTCAAATAGATGTCCCCATAATAAGTATTTGAAACTGCATTTACTTAAAAACAAGTATGATATTCTACCCCGACCAAATGGGAACGTTGCCCGATCACATGACGAGATCAGCAAATCACTACTGTTAATTAGGTTGTTAGACAATTGAAATTAGGCGGTAGAACATCATGCCATGGCCAAAAATCTCTTAGAGAAAACACCACTGTTTTTTTAATATTTGCGTCTTAATGGATCTCTTGCACATTTTATATTATGTGACATAATGTAAAATACATAGTCAGACCTATATGTGAGTAAATTGACGTTTTTCTTTCATTGATAAAGTGGCTCCGTGGGCTGACATCAACTTTGGTATTTTGTTTTGTATGAAGCAGTGTATCCCACAGATCACGATTTCAATTTTTTTTCATTTTTGGATTTTTAAAGACAATCTTTCTAAGAATCTAAGAATCCATAGATAACACAAACAAACTATTTGTACACCTGAATGATGGTGGAATGTTAGAGCAGCATTGGGCCACATGTTAATGCCGGCATTCCAGCTTTGGAGAGACAGTCGGTGCTGAAAGTTACCACCTCCCCCCAAATCTCCCACATTCACACACCAATTAACGTCGGTGGCTTTTGTAGTACCTCAGAACCCACGTCTGATACGGTGATCACATTTGTGGTATAACATGGCAATATACATGATATACGACTTGGAAATAAAATTTGTTTAGTTTTTATTCAGTGATTTTGATTTTGTTTGATGATTTTCATCCAAAATCAGTAGGCCATATAACTTATTATAAGTGTATTTTTTAAAATTTGCATTTCAACATTTTGACTTGGAATATATTTATTAAATCGCGTTCATTTGAATATATTAATGATCGAATGTTGTTATCATAAAGTGCATACGTGTATATTCAATGTGTCATTTGTAGAATGAGGTAGAAGACGTGGTCATTGCATGGGTCGACAATAACAATTTCAACATACAGGACGGGTGAGTGCTATTATATCTATGTATCGACTTACTCTGATGTTTATCACTTTTCTAAATCAGATTAGGATGTTTGCAAGAAAGTACTATTGTGAAAGCTAATAACACTATTCTGTATTGTTTGCTAGTACTTGCCATGTATTCAACATCGTGAAAAGTTATTTGTTCAAATTGTGTATTGTTGCAAGAGGATGTGTCATTGATTAGAACACATACACAACGATGGCTACGTTTATTCACAATACACACTGTATATTTGTGTGTTCTCTATAATCAGGTTAGATTCCATTGAAATAAACAAACCAATTGATGTGTATGAACAGGGTATGTGTGCTTAATTCGTCTGTGTAAACGCTTGGAAATATTCATTGTCACTAATCGAATACAGTCAAATGTGCAATATAACCATTAGATGCACACACAAATAATAAGACATTCAGTTAAATTCTATAGGTTCGAATCCTGATTCATGAATCATTATTCATTGCTAATCCCTCCTTCTTCCTTCTGATCCAGCTCACCAAATAACTATATCCTCGAACAAAACATCCAAGTCCCTTGTTGGAATTTGACACGTATATTATTGATTTGTCCAGGTTTATAAACAGCTATGGTGGTCCCCACTGGGACTCGTCTCAGGACTTGACGTCACATCAAGTGGAGCACGGTAGTGGAATATTAGAGGCGCATTTCACCAAACCTCTGGCTTCAGGAGATGATGACGATGCCAATCTGAAGGAGGAGTGTTACACTTTAGTGTTTCCTGTGGGTGGAGGACCTGTTCAGGGAGGAGATCAAATCGGCAAACATACAAACACACCTGTGCTCTCAAAGTCACCCATATGCTTTAAAGGTATTCTTGGAGTAATACTTCAGCCCCCCCCCCCCCCATGGCGTATTGTGTTTTATCACTGCTCAGTAAATTAATTCACTCATACATCAGCAACTCATACATAGCCAACTATTAGCCGATCAAATCACTGTCATTGGGAATAAAATGGGTGTTTAAACATCAATATTTGCAAATGTTTGGTCTCAAATTAAACAAATATGGGTAATTGTCACCCACTTGAAGTTGCGGGTCTTGGAATCAAGACACAACTTCAAGTGAGTGAAAAAAATTTATTATTCAATGCAGCGCTGTAAGGGATAACATTCAGGTACATACTCAGTTCTCAGCTGATTGGCAACTATTGTTATTGCAGCCATGGAAATATGTACCTGTAAAAATTGCAATATATATATGTAACTAACACCTCTAACATTTCAGCCCGCAGACGAATGTTAGCTGTTAATATTTTGTAGTTCTCGTTGGAGAGGAAATATTTTAGCTAGATAAACTAAATATTGAACGCAAACAATTAGCGAAATATAATTATCTTATATTTATCCTAATTGAACATAAATAAAGGCCATCTTGCTGAGACAACAATATATATTGTTGTCTCAGCAAGATATATTATATACTATATGAAATACGTGGACCATTCAATATTTTCGTCTTTCACTTTTAGGTACAGACAAATTAACAACTGAGAAAAACTCAGTGACAAGCCCACCGACTACTAAAAGGCCAAATGTCTCTCCTGCGAAAGGTAAGGACATTAAATGAACGAAGTGCGTATTACAGTATGGGAAAAATAAATAAATCAGCTACTTTAAATAAATAATAAAAAATATTTTTTAGATTTTATTTTGATATGTTTAGCTCCTAGTGTGCGATGTTAGCCACGTATATGTGCTTATTTAACGATGTACACACATGGTAATGGCAGTTGAATCTTTGTGTTTCCAGAAGCGGATACGTATGTGGTGAAGGTAGACGTCAAACTGGAACGTAGATGGAACGAGGAATATGAAAACGAGGATTCTGACGAGTATAAACAACTGATCAAAGCTATCCGTCCCGAGGTAACATCTCAATATATGCACAATGTATGTTTGTCTTTATGTTACTTGGCTTAGTCACAGTATGTTGATCTTTATCGTACATGGCTTGTGTTACAGATTGAAGCTGCAGCACTCGAGGAAGGATTCATTGTGACTAGGTTCTTTAATTTCATGTGAGAACAGCATTTAAAACCCATATGCATAATTAGAAATACTGGTTATCCCGTAATTTTATTCATGGCATTAGGACATATATACAAATACAATCAATCAATCAATCAATCAATCAACCCATAAATCAATCAATCAATCAATCAATCAACAGACAGACAGACAGACAGACAGACAGACAGACAGACAGACAGACAGACAGACAGACAGACAGACAGACAGACAGACAGACAGACAGACAGACAGACAGACAGACAGACAGACAGACAGACAGACAGACAGACAGACAGACAGACAGACAGACAGACAGACAGACAGACAGACAGACAGACAGACAGACAGACAGACAGACAGACAGACAGACAGACAGAGCAATCGAGCAATCAGTCGGTCGGTTGGTCGGTCGGTTAGTTCTTCACCATGTTCATTTATTTATTCATTTATATATTCATTCATTTATTCATTCATTCATTCATTCATTCATTCATTCATTCAACCACTCACTCACTCACTTGCTCACACACGCATTCGTTCGTTGGCTCGTTCGTTGGTTTGCTCGTTCATTCATTCATCCATTCATTCATTCATTCATTCATTCATTCATTCATTCATTCATTCATTCATTCATTCATTCATTCATTCATTCATTCATTCATTCATTCATTCATTCATTCAATTATTCATCCATTCACTCATTCATTCATTGATTCTTTTGTTTGTTTGTTTGTTTGTTTGTTTGTTTGTTTGTTTGTTTGTTTGTTATTCATAATATTCATAACATTTATAATATTCATAATATTCATAATATTCGTAATATTCGTAATACTCATAATATTCATATTATTCATAATATTCATAATATTCGTAATATTCATAATATTTAAAATATGCAAAATATTCAAAATATTCATAATATATGCATAATATATATAATATTCATAATTTAACTGCACACAGGGAGGGGAGCGTGATTTTCAGTATGGATCTTGAAGGAAAGGCTTCAGATGGAGATTCAGCTAAAGAGGTCGCCACAGATATACTAGATCAGGTGATCATAGATTGAACTATCTGCATAATTAGCGGAATGATTGCATCAAGCTGACATTGTATTTGTAGCGATATTATTATTCAGAGTTTATAATCTCAAATGATATTCCAATGTTCCAAACTGTTTTAATCAATATCTGTAAGCCCTAATTAATATCCTCCACAGTAATTTTGCTAATGATTTATTGTAGGTTCTAAATGATGGCAACATCGGCAACGAGCCTGCATCATTAGAAGACATTGGCGATCCACAAGGTTTGTTTATCATGAGCGAGCGAGCGAGCGAGCGAGCGAGCGAGCGAGCGAGTGAGTGAGTGAGTGAGTGACATTATGGGTATTTCCCTACTGAGTGGACAGACAAATCTCTTTTGATTCATATTTTTTCCACACCCGCGCTATGTCTTGTGTAAAACATGTGTTCCGATCATCATATTCAAACACTATTATCAATTCGGTAAACAAGTTTTTCCCTAAATGCGAAATGCAAAAATTATTTCGCCAACTGTAGTTACATGTCTACCATTTTAATTTTATGTATTTATATTTGTTTGTTGTTGTATTAGGAAATTGAGTACGAATTATTAAAATAGTGGCTTCATTCAGGGTGTTTAATTGCCATTGATATATAATTTAGAAAAAAATAAATTATTAGACATGTTCGATAACAATATAGTGATATAATCGGCCTATTAATGTATTCACAATTCACTTCATAGAATTTTCTGATTATAAATTTAAAAAAATCGTTATTATTGCTATGTACAATTAATCATAATTTAAAAATAAAGATGAAATACAAATATTACGTGATTCTATGCGTCAATTTATTATATCGACTTACACGATACATTGTACTGCTTAAAGCTGTTTAGCAGACTGCGTTGCATGTCACTAGTCAACCAAATAGCCTACATCGGTGGCGTAAACATGGTAAAGGAATTCAAACTTTTGAACAGTGTCACACCTGTCACAATTTTACAAAAAAGTATTGTGCACATATCAATAGCATAGTTTGTAAATAGAAATATATCACGAAACGATTTCCAGCTCTACCACCCCTGCAACTAGTGTCCTATGTTTCTTACAAAAATTGTGCTTGAAATAAGCCATTACGATTTAATGAGACTAGACAGTAGCAAAGGTTATGTACATTAGAATCTGCTTTATATCAACTATTTGCTGGGAAGAAAGCGAAGTGGGAAAAATGTTACAGTATCGATTCAATATATCAAACAAATTTGGGCTTCACATTTTGGTACAAATAAACCGCATACCCAGCACGTTACGTCGACCCAATATTAGTTTAACTGTTAGGCCAGAATTGCGGACAATGGGCTAATATTAAACCGACATTGAGGTGATGAATCCTGCTTTCTCCCTGCAAACACATTGTACTGAATCAATGCTTTTTAATGTTGGTCCACCGTCTACGACGGTGGCCCAACATTAAACCAGCATTGGTTGAATATTTGGGCGTGTCTAAAAGAGTACTTACTGGTAGTATTGTTAGTATAGATGTGCACTGGACCGTAGCTTAAACCTGAGAATCTCTATATATATCTACAGCGCGATATAAGATATATACCATGTCAATAAGGCAGAGCCATTCACTAGCGTGGCGTCAGGTAAGACTCAATGTGCTATAACCACTGCCAAACTGAACTATATTGTAATATCTTGTCACGGTGACAAACAAGGACTAGCCTAATTATCCTCACAGATCGAATGTATTGAATATATTAAAATTAATGTATTGAATTTTTTGCAGTGAAATATTTATGAAATATAATAATACATTAAAATAGTTTGATCGCGTTAATCACGAATCAATGAACGAACTATTTAATATACAATACTGTATCCCAGTATTTATTGTTAATATTGTATGTAGCTAATCAAGGCAAAACACATCGTATTGATAATATAGACACATTTAATATGGCCGTTGTTAAATACTCAAAAGAGCCTAGTGTCCATACTGTGGGTAACCTTCTGTAACTTTACTGCAGATATTCTATAATGCAAATGTCTTTTTATAATGTATTATATAGCAATCATATACTATGATTATAAAACCTATGCCCCCCTGACCGTGTATAAGCCTCTTTTATTTATTTACAGTAAATGTGTGAGCCATTGATTTACGCGCTTCTGATCAAAATGATTTTATTTAAAAATAAAACATACTGACTATATATATATTGCTACTGTAACAGTGGCCTATACAGAACAAATTACCGGAATATATTTTTCCCTTTATTTCTATTATTTGATAGTTATCGAGGTAGGTACATTGTATTGATATAATATGTAACATATGTAAGTATAGGTTGACACAAAGAATGGTGGATGCTTATTGTATTTAAATTCTAATAATAATGACTGTATAATACATTGGCGAATCCTGTTATATTGCTCTGTTCTCAAATCCATCCATGTCCTTAACGCGTCTTATTTCACATACACACATGACTAAAGGCATATTCTTTTTTAATACATGACATGTTTAAGACGTGTGATAAACAAGAATATTACTGATACAATAATAACATAATTACTTTGTAGTTAAAAAAGAAGAGACCAAGGAGGACGATTTCGACATTAGTGAGTATTTTCTAAAAACATGTGTACTTCCCATCAAACACAAAACATGTGTATAACATTTGTGCAAAAATGCACCAACGTCGAAGACGTTGGTCCGTCGTTGTACAAATGTTATATAAATGTTTTGTGTTTGCTGGGTTGCTTCTTTAATGATTTTAACTAACATTATATATGACGATAAACAATAAAAATTAAAAAACGATTTATTAAAATTGATAAAACCAAAATGGCCGCCGCAGCTCGTTTTTAGTCTCACATGAAAACATACAATACTTATAGACTCGCAGACCCCGAAAACCTATATATATACCAGGTTTCGAGGGAATTCTGAAAAAACAATTAGTCGCCAGGTGGCGGCCATTTTGATTATCGGTGGAAAGCTGAAATTCTAATCAGGGCATCTCCATACTCATGGGTAACTTCACATAAAAAATTGGAGAGATCCAATAATTATTTTTCAAGTTATCGCGTTAACAAGGAATTATTAAATTAAAAAATCGAAATGGCCGCCATAGCCTCGTTTTCGGTCACAAACTAAAACGGACGATGCTAATAGACTCACAGACCCCGAAAACCTATATATACCAGGTTTCGAGGGCAATCTGAAAAAAAAAGTAAAAAAAAAATTGTAATCGCCAGGTGGCGGCCATTTTGATTTTAAGTTGAAAGCTGAAAATCTAATCAGGTCAGTTCCATACTCATGGGCAAATTCACATAAAAAATTGGAGAGATCCAATAATTATTTATCAAGTTATCGCGTTAACAAGGAATTTTGTAATTAAAAAATAAAGATGGTCGCCATAGCCTCGTTTTCGGTTGCACGCGAAAACGGACAATGCCAACAGACTCGCAGACCCTGAAAACCTATATATACCAGGTTTCAAGGGAATTATGAAAAAAAAATTAGTCGCCATTTTGGGTATCGGTGGAAAGCTGAAAATCTAATCAGGTGATCTCCATACTCATAGGTAACTTCACGTAAAAAATTGGATAGATCCAATAATTATTTTTCAAGTTATCGTGTTAACAAGATTTTTTTTTAATCTTTGACCTTGACCTTTGACCTACGACCTTGACCTTGGGTGAAAAAAAGTGCAAGGAGGGGTTGAATGTGTGTATGAATTATGAAATTAATCTGTTGCACCATGTTGGTGTAGTAACCAAAAGAGTGTGCGGCGGCGGCGGAGACGGCGGCGCACGAAGGGGACGACAATATACCTTCGGGCCCAACGGGCCGAGGGGTAAAAACAATTATTACTGATACAATTGATATAGTAAAAAAGACGATAATAGGTTGTTTCGCTATTACATTGGCCTACTATGTCTCATCACACAACTTCTCCAGACAACCTCACACCACGCGCGGCCACACATGCGGTCGCGCGATGTAAGGTTGTCTAGGGATTGGGTTATACAAAATGGCACTATTCCCACCAACAGAGAACTGGTACGATATCGCTATCATGATTTCATAATCACTATCATCTCATTCTGTTTGTGTTGTGTTTTAGTGGACACCACGCTAATAGTGATCACCTAGTGATGATAGCTCTGGTATGATATCACTATAATCTGTTTGGGTTGTGTTTTAGAAGACATCACGCTAATAGTGATCATCAGCTTAGTGGTGATAGCTCTGGTAAGATATAACTATAATCTGTTTTTTTTTGTGTGTTCTAGTGGACACCACGCTGATAGTGATCATCTGTGTGGCAGTCGCTCTGCTTCTCATGATGATAATCATTGCCATGTGTAAAGTGGCGGAAATCAGGAAATCCAAGGATGTCTCAGACAAGGTAAATAATTATCTAACATGTCTAATAGTTTTGCGTTGTATATTATAAACTTAACGTATTGTACTCAGCACGTCAGCTGCACTGAGCTGAACAAATTATGCAACATGCTATAGATCTAACTTTCGAACTTCCAAAGCCATGAACAAACAGCTTGCTGAAAATTGTAAAAAATACTGTCACAGCCGAAACTTCGTTATTAAGAACAGTATGGCATCTGAATATGCTAAGGATTAATATATCAATGGTTAAAATTATCTGAATTTTAATGGGATATTTCACCAGCAGCGGGCTGATAATAACAACCAAAAAGACTGAAGTGGATTAAATAATGTAATAATAATGTGGAAAATAGTATATCCATTACCATTATTTTGCATGATTAATAATTATTGTGATATTAATTTCATCATGGATATATGTGCGCATAATTATCTCCAGCTATTATTTTGAGTATGCCGCATTATGTTTAGTGGTTTTGTAGTTCTCTCAGCAATACTCTTCATATAATCTATTTGAAGTCATTGTTTTAAAGGCTGATTGAAGTGTTTTCAGTTGAGCGAAATAATCAGAGTAAATATTAACATTTCTGTATTTTTTTCATAAAATTGTACTTTACGTATTATCATAAAAAACAAGGAATGGAAATGTACACTTTATCACTTTATGACATAAAAACACGTTCACCATTGCAACTATATAATTATCAGAAGTTGTGTTACGTTGCCAAGGAGCTCCTTCAGTGATGGGTCAGAATTTGTGTAATTATTTTTTGCGAATAGCTCTGTGGACTTCACTAGACCTTTAAACAATTCGTCAAAATATAAATATAAAAATACTACAAAATAAAATCGGATAAATACTTTTATATAATGGGAACACCCTTACATTATTTAACAATAAATGGTTATTTTAATAAGAATTACTAGCTAGGCACTGGTGCATGGCTTGACATATGTCTCTCTCCATATTGTGGTCTCGCTTTCTATACGCATGTATACTATTCTTTCAACTATGGTGCGTATTTACGAAAGCTTCCTAGTTGTGTGCTATTGTTTTTTTTGTATCATGAATTCTTTGTAATTTAAATTATAATACATGTACAACTTCATGATGTTAAAAACGTTATATTATATATATATATAGGCCTGCTATTTATCTTGCGTTATTCCCAACCCGTCATTCAATTATTATTTAAATTCGTGTGGTAAGCTATACGATACGTGGGTCGATATATTAATTAATATTGCAATTCTAAATGTTAAACTTCTCGTTTTAATTTGGACGTACACGTACTGTTAGTAGTACATCGTATGTCTGGACATACACACGGCGTGAAAAATGTGCATATCCAGCAAACACTGGGATTAGTGCAGCGTTTATGCAGTGCGGGGCCAGTGTTAAACACGCTGACCCGGCAGTACGCCAACACTGGTCCAATGTGTTGTATTATGAGCTTACTGGCCATGTGTTTAAAGCTTCCTGTCAACGACAAACTCACAGAGGGACACATAAACCCCGTGTATGATTCCAATGGTAAGACTTTTAGGTAGAACTGTTTTTCAGGCATGACTGTCACCCACTAAAAACATTTCAAGCAAACCGTGATGGCTGGGAACTCGTGAGCACCGCACAGCCCGCGATGCACGCTGGCCCAACGCTGAAACAGCGTTGGGCCAGCGTACCACTGCGGCTGGATCACTTTAATAAGCACCTAATGATAATCAATGATTTGTATTATATAAAAAATATATAACCTTGATTATATGTATGCATGTATGTAAGTATCGTCGCCTCGGAGCTAAAGGATCCTATCTGCCACTCTGACGAGTGTCAGATAGGATCCTTTAGCTCCGAGGCGACGGTATGTATATCACTGATATTTACCATATCACGCGAAACGAAGCTCCGAGTGTAGCTATCTGTACAGCATGCTTAACTACACTTTCTGCAATGTATCCTAATATAGGCCTACTTGATCATTACGATCGCAATGCTGTTACTTTGCTTACATTTCATCTTAACATATTGATATCTATTCTCAAAAGCATGTTACCCAGCCTCGTAACACTCCACGTGCTCGTATGATACCATTATCACAATGATTCGGCAAAGCGAAGTCGCATCGTTAATCATAATTTATATAGTATGATTATAGAAATAACCTTCCTCTTTATGGTATACATGTTTTGTGAGTATTGAAACAATTCGTCTAGTCTTTAATCTACTTTCTTCAGTAAGTCTTTACCACATTTAGCTCTTTAGTTCAGAATGTTTTCTGTAGTGATCAGATATACCACTGTTTCAGTCAGCACCTACAAGGTGGTATTCTATCTCTGACTAGTTGAAATGGTCTCTATTTACATCACTGTTGAATTGTAAATACTTTCCATAAACCACGTTTTTGTACTATTGTACTACTATTAATCTTAGCGATTTAAGGGTTGTCAATTACACTTTTTTTAATTTGCCACTTAATCCAGAGAGAAAGATAGTTACGTTACTCCCATATATATCGTCGCCTCGGAGCTAAAGGATCCTATCTGACACTCGTCAGAGTGGCAGATAGGATCCTTTAGCTCCGAGGCGACGATATATGCTGTCACTTGAATTATTTTTCATCTTTGAGAGTAGTTGATATGTTCGAGAAGCAACATGTCTTGAAGTAAAAGCAAACGTTGATTACTTTAAGTTATATATATAATATATATAAATATAGACTATAACAGTGTGTTATAACCTTCTCAAGAGTTTTAATATTCATCATTATATATTATCTGTGTCCATAAATATGGACACAGAACCGATTGCTCACACTCATTCTCAGTGCTCTGTCTCCGACCACACGCCGAGACAAGGCATTTCAAATTGTACACGAGGAACACATACCCCCCCGCCATTGACCGACCTAGTTGTCAGCCGCCGGTTGACACATATATGCGCCAGCCAATCAGAGAACGTTTAGCGGGAAAACGTTTTGTAAATCGACCAATCACAAGCCTACTACGATAGGCTGAAAAAGAGAGTGAGGGAAATTCACAATTCTGCACAATTTAGCATGCGGAATAGCAGTGTCTACGGGTGGCAGTCTACCGATTGATATGCTACAAAAAACATTTTGATCACATATCAGTCCTATTTGGTCAGCTTTTGGCGTGAGTGTGTTATTTGGCTCCTTTTCCACTGTCCGCATGGTTATTCTGGTTATAGTTTTATCTTGACGAAGCAAAGTATATTAGCAATTTGAGCTTACCTTTCTGAATCCTAATATAACGATTAGTGTAAATACAGCCTAATGGCAATGTGTTTCTTTTGGGTGGTGAATCTATGCTAACAATGTACAGGGGTAGTGGTAATAACAAGAAAATGTTATATCTCACAGGTAATTTTCAACATATTAAATACCAAAGTAATTCATATGATTTACAAATGTTTAAGTCATGTGTTACAAAACGATTTCTATTAATTGGCCATTTAAAGTTATTTAAGCAAAAACAATGTTTATCTTTAAAAAATCACAAAATTCCACCAAGTTGTGGCACAAAGCACAAAAGGATTATATAACTAATATAAGCCGTTAATTAAAATCATAAGATCACCATTTGGGGTGAGAGAGTGGGATTAAGATAATCAATGATTTGGACTTTTAAATTGCCACCTATATTTTTTTTAAACTAATAGAAACGCATAGTTGACATTTGACTTACAAACACTGTTACTAGACTTAAAAAATGACATGGATGTACAAATAGAGATAACCAAAATAGTTTTTTGCAATCCATAACCACTTTCGCTCATACAGTCGAGCTTCAAAAATAGCCTATAGTGAATTATACCGATCTAGCAATATAAGGTAAGAAAAATCGAGCAATATAATCATGATAATTATGTGATATAAAATTTCGCATTTATTAAAGCTGGAAGCTGCGTTTGCAATTCGATCTTCAACTGGGTGGAATAAAAACACAGTTCAAAGCAGCATACCAACAAACACGAGACGTTGAACAAATGTTGATTCAATGCTGGCCCATTGTCTGCAACTCTGGTCAAACATTTAAAGTAGCATTCTTTCAACGGCTCAGGTTTCCTATGATATTACTTCATGATTATGTTGGCGCCTAGTTTTTGGTTGTGGCACCTATGCGTTTTTATTGGAATTAAATCCTTCGTTAATGTGAATGTTTCTTTTTTTAACATTTTGAGTTTAATCAACTCTATGGATCTCTGAAAACTCACATCACCACTTTTACGCGATCTCAAGTATATATTTGCCAGATCTGTTTCTAAAACATGATTTGAAATATGAGAATCAACAATTTAAAAAAATAGATCCTGTCATGGCCTTATTATTTTGAAGACCACAAATTCAAATATTGTATAAATATTATGTATACTTGTAATGCAAACAATTCATTTTTAAACTTAGTTCTGAATCCACTATAATAATTATGCACTATGGTTTAACTTAGTCAGGAGTTATGCTACCCAGATAACACAAGCCGTTGGCCCAGTGTTGGATCAATATCGGGCTAATAGTTTATGTTTGATGGGTCATATGAAAACTGTAGTTTCACTTTTTATTAGGTGTTCCTTGAGGTTGTGTCACATTGATGTAAGGAGGACACAGTGCAGTCCTAACCACAGCGTGAAACATGGATCATCCCGACATCTCATACCACGGATTCAACACTTCAACATATTCATGGCAGATTTGTCTGGCCCCAGCAGACACGAGACGTTGACCCAATGCTGGTATACCTAATGTTGGGCTGGTAAACCAGTATTGGGTCAACGTCTCGTGTGTGTTGGTTTGTCTGATAAAAACGTTGTCCCGATGTTGGTTTATTGATGGGACAACGTCACATGCGGTGGAGCAACATCAACCGAGCATTATCCCAACGTGGATATCTGTACAATATACCCAACTGATATTCCAGAATAAAATGACATTACATGACACCCACACGATCGTCTGACTGGCTATTTGGATTCCTTGGCCAGATAATTTTTCACTTTGAATTACTGCAAAATCAAATTATTATCGCAATATCAAATAATATTTTAATTAAATCACAATTATTTGTTGATCGAAGTTGAGAGAAGGAATGTGCTATTAAGAGACGTCTTTCACGTTTGTATGTTGATATGCTTAAAATTAATGGCTTAATGACACTTTGTCAGATTGTCCATTGGTTGTGATAAATGCAGTTTTATTCAGATGTATATTGAACGCTTAAGTTATAATCATAATATATATTCAGAGCTTACATAGCCACGTTTTTTAATGTTTTATTTTTAAAACATTTAATAATTACAATTCTTGAATTATTTTATTGACCATTTTACAGCTTTAACATATCTGGTATTTATTTATGGTTATTTCGCTTGTACTGTTAATCAAGTACGTTCTGTGAATCTATTATTACATTTTATATTGAACAGTTTAGCGTCACTCTTTGCACCAAAATACAATGCCGTCCACAGCGGGAACCGAACCCGGGGCTTCATGGTTGGAGTCAATCATGCTATAGGTCTCACATGTAAAATGTTTAAATTGTGTTTCTCAATTTTCACCTAACAAGGTCCGAACATTCCCTTATTTGTTAATATGTAATTGTAAAAACATGGCTTATATAAATGCAATTTGTATAACTACTTACTCAGAAAAAATACTGTGCACGTCATAACTTGTTTTAATGTCGGACCAGCATCAGTATCGGAAATGTTGTTCCAGTGGCGGTAAAAAAGTATTATAATAAATTGTACATTTATTGTAACATGGAAAGAAAGTGGTACAAAGTATGGTATTCTACCCTTGACCAATGAAGTGGTTCAGCCTGTCAGTTGACGAGATCAGCCAATTAAATTCGTCATTCAGTTGCTATTTGAATTAGGGAGTAGAATATCATACTTGGACTAGAGAATTTTGCTGACAAAATTGATTTAATTCCGTCACTGTCATTTCGAAATAAGTTTAAGATTCAAAAGTAAAACATTTTCGGAGGTCAAACTCAATTTTTTAAACTTTTGACGCGAGCATCAAATAAATATGTGCTTGAGATTTATTGTTGTATTGCAATTGTCATTTGTTTCTTATTGACAAACAATAAAAATAAAATAATACTTTTTATTTTTGACGGTATTTTTTGCGTAGTATGTATAGCTGCGTGATTTTTATCAATGGCTTATGCTATGGGGCACACTGGGCTTTGCGATTGGTTTAGGGTGGCTTAGCGATGACCTTTATGCAAGTTCACAGCATATTAATCACATTAATTCGCAGATTTGTCAGCGTTCCTCTCGCCACCGCACTGCAACGGATTACGACCAGGATCACACCACTCGCATAACACTCCCAGATTGGTCGTGTTTTTTATTTGTTATTTCAACCCTTCTCACAAACGTCGGCGACACTACCATGGGTTGCGATCTGTCGCCGAGTGATTTCGAAAAATTAGTGCATCTCCAAATATAAGTGCATGCACGTTTATGCGCGGGGATACGGTAAGCTAATAAAATCTCACCCAGTGGGTCAGTGTCACAGACGGTGGACCAGCATTTATTCAGCATTGGGATAACGTTCCGTGTTTGAAAGGCAGCATGTATCATCAACACTGATACGTTGACCCACTGGTTCCCCATAATGTTGCGACGTGTACGCTCATACTGTACATCTACAAGTGATCTACCGGTGATCCGATGATCGGATACTAAGGTATTATACATGGGATGAAGGCGATAACAAATTTGGCAGCGGTTTTTCAGGTGGTCCTATGCGACTCGCCTCGTTATAAGTATATAAACCTCCCCAATCCCTAAAAAACGCTAGTTGTGTTGAGTAATAAAAACTATTATTAAAAAAACAGACCCCCTCCAGATCTCATCTCATTTATATGGTAGAAAAGTACTATATTTTTACAAGACTGTTATTTAAACAATATTTTATTCAGATAAGATGAATGCTTATATTTTCCGCAACATTTTCCAAAGCAATTCTCTTATTAGTGTACTTCTATGTTTCCTGATAGTTTGATCTGGCATGATAACAGTACATGCATGTACATGTATTTAGCTTGATGTTCCTAACTTGCATGACACTGACAATTACCCAGCAAGCACGAGGCTTTGACCCAATGTTAGGTATATGCTAGCCAACCGTCTGCGACGTTGGCACAACATTAGCCTAACATCGGGTCAACGTCTCATGGTTGCTGGGAATGCATTCATCGCTGTATATATTTTAAAATTTTGAACTTGCATGAAAAAATGATATTGTCCGAACCGAGCTGTTTTACCAGTTAATATAATGAGTTACAAATAGGTAATTTGTTATTATTATTATTATTATTTATTCATTAAAACCCTCACAAGTGAGGAAAACATATTATATTGTATATTACATTCATACAAACGTATCACAGATAAGAAATATCACAGTATAATGTATTAAAAGCGGGTCAATAATTTAGTAAAAATATGTGCGGTAGAGTTTCTATTCAGAAAGTCAGCTCTATACAACACGCCTTGCAATGAGTCTACCACCCCGTCTCTAGCAGAATACTTTTGCGTATATTTAAATGTTGAGAGTGCAGAGTGAAGGAGTGATAAACCCATGTTAAGTAGTCTGCCAAAAAACGTACTTTTACTGTACTTTCCGGTTAATAAATACTTAGACATAAAAAAGAGCACAGACTCCGTACTGGAGAATTCACTAAAATATCCTTTTCATCAGGCTTACGGACATAGATTTATTACTCTCTTCAATAGGTAAGATATCAAGAGCCGTCAGCAACTTGGAGTGATGAGAGTACCTACTCAGACCAAGAAAAGCTTTGACAATTGTACCCTGAAGTGATTCGAGCTTACCATACATTGCTCTATTCAAATAAACAGTTTTAAGCCCGAAAGTTAGAATAGGGCGACATATAGTGGAGCTTCGGATCAACCGGAAGGCCAGGGTATGGCATACCAACATTATTAAGACTAAAATTTTAAAATTCTGCTGTCGACCTGATTGATGCATTTTCCATCGCTGGATAAAATCATGCCTAAGATTTCAATATTCTCTACATTGTCAATAGGTACCTGGCCTAACGACCATTTTGGCTCACACTTTAATATTGTTTGCCCATATGATATACAATTAGTCTTTTTGATACCGGATTTAAGTGTTTGAATAAAGCTAGACATTTATCTATAATTTTCTGTAAGCCAAGAACGGTTGCACTAAATAAATTTATATCATCCGCATAGGCAAATGACCTAAATTTATTTGAGCCTATTCGCACACCATGGTCACTAGTTGATAAGTCAATTAGGAGGTCATTGGTGAATATACCAAATATATGAGGAGCTAACATACTGCCTTGACGAGTTTCTCGTGTGACATTAAATGAATAGCTGTATTCTCCGTTCAACCTGACTACAGCTTTTAAATTATTGTACCATCCATACATAAGAAGCCAATGGTGTAGTGGAAGCTTTCCCCAAAGTTTATACAATAGGGCGTCGTGCCATATCGAGTCAAAACACTTTTCGGCGTCCAGACTACAGATATATAAAGGGGAGCCCCTGTCATTGAAATACGACGCAATGTCATTGATAAGAACACAAGGCATAGAGGTACCTCTTTAAATCTTTGTCCATCAATTTGTTCAGCTACTATTTTCTTTACTTGTTTCTAACTCATGATTTCCAACCTGCAATGACAAAAAAGAGGAAAAATATACATACATATATTTATTTGATTACCTGATGATCTACCAAGAAATATTTTACTAAAATTAATGTAGTGTCATTTTATTTGGTTCAAAATTTGTTTGGTTCACCCATACAACGCTGAAATATTTTTGCATGGAGTCCAAAGGTTTTTTCCAATTTGAAATCATCATAAATGTCTCAGTTAGCGATTCCTGCTTCATTTGAATACCCATGTTATGGGTATACGGCCATTATAAATATTTAAATTGTTTCAGTGCGGGGATCGTCTTTATACGTCAGAATCTGACGTATAAAGACGGTACCCGCGCTGAAAGGGTTAATCGCCCTAAAATCTTAGGGACTTAAAATCCCACCACGGTCTCTGTATGTCAGCTCATCTTAATAAAACACATTTGCTCATTTAACTTAATCAGACCCAATGGGAATCTATAGCTTACCCCTTAAAGCGCTACATAAAAAAAGATTTCACCTACTTGAAGGTGTGTCTCGCTACCGCGACTCACAACTTCAATTGAGTGAAAATTATGTACTAGACTTGAGACTAAACATTTGCAAATGTTGATGTTTAGGCACGCATTTCCTTCCCAAAATCAGTGTTTTAATCGGTTAATGAAAATGAAATGAATCGGGCTTTAGGCCACCTTTGTGCACATATAGGCTAAACTGGGCCAGGAGAACCTCCTGAGGATGGTGAGATGATTGAGATGACACTGTCCTCCAGACACAGGATTCGAAATTCGAGCCCTGGCGGTCTAGGGCCGAGCACGCTACCTCTCGGTCACGGAGGCTCCCCACAATACTAACTTTCACACGTGGATGGGGAAGAAACAATTTTGTTTCTTTCAAACCGCCGACACCGGGAACCGAACCCCGGACTCTGGCGTGAAAGGCAGCGGTGCTAACCACTACCCTAGGGCCCCCGCCCCTAATCGGTTAATTGTTAATAATCGGTCAAACGACATTATATACTAAAACAAGCACAGGTTAAATAAAATATGCATCAGAACTATTTAAAATAACCTACAGTTAAACAGCATTGGCATGATATTTTTAATACAACAGATTACAAACGACTGTGGTCGTACTCAGCGGTCTAGGGGTTCACTTCTCGTGTGGGCTTAGATAGTTTTATTGTCCATTAAAAAAATCATTTCTTAAAGAACAGGATTTTTTTCAGAATCGTAAGTACCACCTGCATTTTAAAGCTTGCACTATGCTTATTCAATATTCGGATTGTTGGACTGATCATACGCTCATATCTTTTTCCAAATTGGCGACCAAATAAATCTCAGTCTTTAATATAATACACAGAGTTATGTAAATTACTTCGCCTTATTGATGCTAGTATAGATGCATGTGGTATGGACTGATAGATGTCAACAACGAATATTGAACAACTAATCGAAATAAGCTGCTATCATTTAAATACATGCATTGACATTTTACTCTAGTCTATTTTCCAAAGTTTCTCTGTATCTGTCGCTACTTTACCTCACAAATGTATTTTCATCTGTCATTTCTGTTGCAATTTCCCTTCTCATGTCATTTGCTTGTATTATTGCCGTTGTATTACAACCTTATAAATATTAACTCACCAGTCCCTATTAAACACGTTTCTTTGATCCAATGTTGATTTGATGTTGGTCCATCGTCTGCGACGCTGGCCCAACATTAAAACAACATTGGTTGATCTTGTCGTGTATACTAGGTCAGATATTGAATGTTTATTTAATGTTGATTGATTGTTTTGTAGGTAAATACACGCGGCAGTCCGCCGTCTAGTGGTAAGCGTGAAAGCCACGTGCCTGTAGACCACATCAATGGGAGACGTCCTTTACCAGCCTATCTGAATGGAGGCTATCAATTAACCGGATCACCACAGGAAACATGCAACGGAACACTAGATGATGCTAACAAACCAAATGACCAAGGATGGAAAGTATTTTCTCCTACCAAAGATGCCAACTCGCATGTATCTGGTGCAGCACCTGCTAAACAGGCAGACCAGTATGACGTGGTGATAACAGATGTGGGCAAGACAGCGGCATTAAGGAAGTCTGCACCTTCTGAGATGTCCACGTATTCCTTCACAGTCTCTAACAGTGAGCCTTCAAGTACTCAGTGCGTACCACGGAATGTCAGTGATCCTTCTGCCGTGAATGGTGGAGTTAATACTGGAGCTCTTCATGCTGGTCCCCTGATGATCGGCTCACCGTCAACACCCCATTATGTGGACTCTACGTACCGTACATCTGACGGATTCACTGTCTATGTCCCTAACACGTCTGGTAATGCTGATCAAGCCTCATTATCTCCATCATCAGCCTATAGCTCCATGCCCAGACAAGCTACTCTACCAATCCACCATGATAATCAGCAGTTCTCTGCCACCACCAACACTCAGCCAGTTACCTCCGTCTACCCCAGCGTACCGGAGACCTCTGGACAAAGTCCTTACTCCACAGTCTTACCACGTCAACATGAAGACGTGGAGTCTAACGTGTCCAACATCAACGTCAGCGGCTGAATCAAAATCTTGTCTTAACCCTTTAACCGCCAGTGCCGCATATATTCGGGTTTTCATTTTTTAGTAGCACATCAGGTACCACATTTTAAATATGTTAAAGATAAAATGTGACATCAACCAGCAAGATTTGACAAGAGTTGACCTTCATTTTGGCAAATTCGAATTATTTTCACTCACTTGAAGTTGTGGATCGCGTCAGCGAGACACAACTTCAAGTGAGTGAAAATTCAAATCGAATAATTTGGCGGTTAAAGGGTTAATGGAACACAAAACAAACATATATAGTTGATTGTTGACTCAATGATGGACCAGAGTCAAAGACGATTGACCCATCATTGAGCTTAAATATTTTGTATACTCATTTCTATTTGGCTATTACTGCGGAATATTTTTCCGATGAATACATATCAACAGTTATTATGAGCTTGTATTAACGTCACGCAAAGGAATATGTATTTTTTGTATATAATTACACCTTGAATCCTACTCATAGGGATGCATAATAATTATTTAGCATTAAAATGTCATAAGGGCTTTGTCATTAATATTATCACAGCATTTACATTATTTATACACATGTCAGTTTAGATCAGGGGCCCATCCCACTAAAAATCTTAAAATTTGGGTTATCTTAACTTTCTCTCATTCCCATTAGAAAAGTTAAGATAAATCCTAATTTTTCTAATGAAAATAAGTGAAAGTTAAGATAATTCTTAATTTTAAGATTCTTAGTGGGATGGGCCCCTGTTAGTTCAAAAATGATATGACGATATCCTATTATATTATTGTATAACATATTATTGCCAATGGTATGTGTAAATATATTAATATCCTATGTGTGTAAATATATTATATAGTATTATAATATAATATTATATATATATATGTATTATAGGATACGATAATTATGGAGCAGGCTTCATTTTTCAAACAACAGGTAGATCGGACCTTGAATGTGTACATGTTTCTGTTTATTATGCATATATTTTAGTGATGCAGTGTATTAATCGGAGAGCATATTTTATTCAAAACACATAGGTTGATTAATCATTGACAGCGTAAGTACAGTTTGTTAACTGACAGTAATTTAATGAGTAAAAATTGCATAAAATGTCGTCAACTGGTCAGCTGCATAATTGTACCCCAGAAAACACGAGACATCGACCCAATGTTTGACAAATGTTGGGCCAACGTCGTAGACGGTGGGCCAACATTGGTCAAACATTGGGTCATTGTCTCGTGTTTGCTGAGACTGGTACTGATGTTCTGGCACGATACTCTGAAAGACGCCTGATGTAAACATAGGAATGTTCATAAAATAATAGTTAAGCAAAGTTTGAAGTCATTCGTTGCTCACTGAACATTGCAATATATTTGACCTATATTTAAAGTTTTCAACTGACCTTGTCTGACCTGTTTGATTTTAAAAATGGACAAAATTGATTATGTTCTGAAAACACATGATGGTTATTTCATGTATTAACACAGCGGAACAAATAGATTGTGCTACAACTGATAACATTGCGATATTAAAAAACATTGTGTTATTATTTTCCTTATTATAAATGGTTAAGCAGTTCTCAAACAGGCATGTAATTCACTCATTGTAATAAAATATGTTGACAACGCTATCAGTAGCAAAAGCATTAGCCCTTTAACCGTTGAATTATCTAATTGAAATTCTCACCGACTTGAAGTTGTACATCGCTGACGCGATCCACAACTTCAAGTGAGTGAACATTATCCTGATTTGACAAAATGGAGGTGAACGATTTCGCTGATCGATGTCACATTTAAGATATTCGACACGTGAGACATGTACCGGCACCGGCGGTTAAAGAGTTAGGCGAATCAATATTTAAAAACTGTATCTCATCACAAATAGCATATCAAACATCATATTAACTGTTGTCTTGCAAAAATACTTTTATAGGCTATAATAAAGTGACAACATCACTGAATTCTTGTTTTACGTGTTTATATTTCATTTATTCTTGAGGCCCTGTTTTATAATGTCACCACCTTATATCGTCACAGAATCGCTGTCGAGTGGGGAGATTCCTAGTTTCAATTCAAGTTTTGTAAAAATATTATACTGTTGTAATGAAATAAAGAAAAATATTTTTTTTTCATTAACTGCCAGGAATAGAGGACCACATTAAATTTATGTATAAAATTTATTTAGCAAACGCTATATCATTAGCAGCATCGTTCCCATGTCAGCTAGCACGTTTTTATTCCTCATTTATTTCCAAACTGAAGCTACCGTGCCCCACAAAACGCTGCGCCGTGCCACCGGACGCCGCGCCGCGCTGCGCCACGCCGCGCGTTAAAAAAGATAATCTGTACTGTTTATCATTGCAGGGGCTACACTGCAAGCCACGCCGCGCTGCGCTGCGCCGTGCCGTGCCGCGAAATGACAGAGTCACGTGTCGCAAAAAAAACCCCTCCATGCATTATCAGCATTAAAAAAAACCACGATTTTCACGCGCCGCGCTGCTCTTGGTGGGGCCACGTTAGCTGAATTTTGCGGTGCCGCGGCGCGGCGTTTGGTGGGGCCGTAGCTAAAATTAAATATTATGATAAATGATTTTTTTTCATGGCAAAGTGCTCATATTACCCTACTATCAAACGGTAATTTTTTACACATGCTATATATTCCTACGCAACACGTGCTTATATTTCCCCATAGATAATAATAAAAGCAAGTTTTAAAAATGTTATTGTTATTGTTATTTTATTGTAATATTTAATATTATGAACTACTATATATCATTGTACAAACATTCAATGAAATAAAATTTGAGTTGATTTACTTGCATAACATAGTTAGTTTCCAATTAAAGCTAAGATGCTGATATTACCCCCTCTTTATCGTCTGTTATAACACTAATAATAACATATAGCCAATAATCACTGATAATGATCGTATCACATCTGCTATAGGATCTTTGCGTACATCTTCACTTGTATAGTCCTGATTCTGGTAAACTAATCACGTGAAATTACCTGTTTAAACACACGATTTGTTCTAACTACCGCTGCCACAACTCTCCAAACTATTGCCTTGACATCTTTCCGCAATGCCGAAGCGCAATGCTGCGCTGCGATGCTCGGTTCAGCTTGCAGTGTAGCCACTTCAATGATAAATAGTACAGTTTATATTTTTTAAGGCATGGCGTGGCGCTGCATGGTGCGACGTTTGGTGGGGCCGAAGATGCCTGACGCTTTCCTCGTTTGTTCTATTCGTAGGGGCCTATGTCTCCTTCTGGGGGAGACCGGGACTAGTTACAACAAAATTTAGATAAATGGTAGGCCTTAATGTTTTCATAATGAAGTTGGAAACTGATATTATTGTCCAGAAGTATTGAATTATAGATGTTATTTTTGGCATACTTTAGTCTCAAATCGAAATCACATTTGGGGCTAGTTCGAACATGAGATGGGGTTTGTTAGAACAGTGTTGGATGTACCAGATAATTTGTGGGGTTAATCTGAACAGTCTCACTAGCCCCATTCTCTTTGTTCGAACAAACCCCACATGAAAGTATTTAAAAAAATTATATATTTAGAACTAACATCATGGAAAGCAACCTAACATATATAAAGGATTAATAACTTCACTTACGACACTACAGCTATAGGAGTTGAAACTGTCAATGACAAACCTTGAGCGAAAAAACTTTTATGCGACAGCCAAAAAATAATTTTGACCCACCAAAATCGCAAAAGTGATTTACTTTCTCATAATTTATTTTGAAACAAACCTTCAAACATGAAGTCAAGGGTACTGATATAGTCATTCACTAGGAGGCAGCACAGAACGAAAATACAGTTACTGGCAAAATAATATGAGCAATTTTCTGTGCTAACTAGCCCCGGTCTCTCCTACGTACAGCGGGACCCATAGGTACCTAGAGATAAAGGCAACTGGGGTACAATTAAGACCAGAAGCATACATAGAGTATAGGCATTTATATAGGGAGGAAACCAGCACACAGACCCACCCGTTTAATCGTTGGTGATTCTCATAAATCGAAAAGGGCGGGGGGTCCTGGTGCAGTGGGCATGCATGCTGCATGCTTGGAAAGTCGGAGATCGCAGGTTCGAACCCCACTCTGGCCTTCAAGTTTTAAAGAAACAAAAATGTTTCTTCCCCGCTCACTCGTAATGATTCAATATCATGGGGAGTTTCCGTGCCCGAGAGGTAGCGTGCTCGGCCTAAGAACGCCAGAGTCCGAATTTTGAATCCTGTGTCTGGAGGGCAGTGTCATCTCATGCATTCATCTCACCATCCTCAGGAGGTTCTCCTGGCCTAGTTTAGCCTATATGTACACAGATGTGGCCTAAAACCTCTTTCATTTCTTAAATCGAAAAGAGCTGGTTTGAAGTTGCAAGCGAAAATCGTGCATATAAATAAAAAATCTGTTCTGCAACTTGGTTCCAATCCTGTATCCTGATAGGGCGCTTAAAACAATAATTGTCAAGTTCGAAGTTTTCGTGTGCCAATAGGAGGCAAATTTTCATAATTATGGTTGGCAAGTAGGCATTTATCATTATAGGCCTACACCGGGAAATGCGGGAAGTGCGCTTTTTAAAGCCAATCGAAAAATAGTTTGAACCAAACAAACCAGCTAGTTTGGCAATCCGGTTCGCGATCCAAACTTCATCGACATGCAGGCAAGTTTGATGGTTTGGTCAATCCGGTTCAAGTTTGGAATGATCCGGTCCGAATCCAACGCTCTGGATTGGTAAACCGGTTTAAGATGGGTGCGAATCGAACGGGCCTAGTACTATTATGCCCCACAAAAAACATGCAATTAACATGTGTTGTATTATAGTTGGCCTATGCAATACATGTCGGCCCAGAATAAAAGCAACATTGGATCGGCGTCTCTTTTTTGTGTTGTTGTAGGCGTGTTATATTTGGGTGTAATATAACAGGCTACCAGCAGCAATGTAGTGATAATATTCACCACTCTTTGTTTAATGTTGGGACAGCGTCCTAGACTGTGGATCATCATGAAACCAGCGTTGGCTGTGTTGAACCAAATACAGCAGTAGTAGAAGCAAATGCTACTCCACGTCAATTTTTGGCCAAAACAAAGAGTTATGTAAATATGTAATTAGAGAAAGGACCAGTGCCGGTTCAGTGCCGATCATTCGGAGTGGGAAAGTAAAATTGTGGCTTGACCTGTGTCTGAGGCCATTGAAGCTGCTATTAAATATAGATGCGGGTGATAAACACCCAACCAGCATTAATTGTATCCACTCAAAATACAATTTATAATGCAGTGGTGATATAAAAAAAAAGAACTTTACATTAAGAAACAAGACAAAATCATACAAAAAACAAACAAATTATGGTCAGATTTACAATGCCCCTACAGTTGGCGATCAGGTCAGTGATAGAGTGGAGAGCACCACAGAGCGATCACGACCAGTGAGAACACTACATTAAAGTCGCCACAAGCTCATTATATAGCAATGGTTTAATTCGCACATCCTGCATCATCCCCAGGATGCCAACAATAAACCACTAAACCTTTCAACCAATAAACCTCTTTAATCTGGAAAACAATGCATAATACAAAAAAAAATAGAATAGAATAGACTAAGCAAAGAAGAACATCAATACACAGGAAAACAACATTATATAATGATGGGAGATCGAAAAAGCCACAACATACAAGAAAATACAATACAAAATAGCAAAAATTAAATAACCATTCGTGCGTCCGTCAAAATGACTTGGATGTTTTTGGCCTTCTGTGAAGTTGCCCAGGGGGGACCACGATGAGGTGACACCCATCACGGTTACCCCAGAAGTGAGAAACTAGAAGTAAGAAGTTGGAAGTAAGAAGTTAGAATTTCGGAGTTAAATGTGAGGTAGATCTAGTTAAATTGATGAAGGTAATTATGAAAAACATAGCTGGGAAAAGGCTAAAAGTAAGAAGCTAGAAGTTAAAAGTAAAAAGTCCCTTATACCCGAAATATCTTGTTTTTCAAAATTTCTAAAAGGCATGCCCCTATTGCGAGACGTCACGGCTGTCCTCTAGCCCTCCTTTATCTTGGTCCGGATACGGCCCTGGACCCGTATTCTCGTACAAGTTACGATAAATCGTAGGCTCTTGACTGGTCGAGATGGCCATCTCGACCAATCAGAAGCTTACGATTTATCGTAACTTATACGAGAATACGGGCACTGGTCTATGTCTGAGTATACCAGTATATCACGAAGGAAATCTGTATAAAGTTCCGGGCTACGAATTATGCCCTGTATCACCTCAAATGTAGCCTGCGGTTAATGGGTCTGCTGAATGTATTCTGCATCATTGGGCTTTTGAAACATAGATTTAATACCTTGAATAAACTAACGAGTCTCTATTTTTGTATTTTTTGTAGTTTTGTAAGGATAATACAGCCAGCATACATGTCTGCTGAGAAATTCCAAACTGATTCTAATATTAAAATGTTACAAATAGTCATTTTATTTGTTTTCAACCCAGCATGTGTGGCTGGGTCATGCATAGTCAGCGCATATCGTATCACGCGCATTAACGCGAATTATATCTGAGCACAATACAGGTTATTTGTTTATAACTGAATGAATATACTATATGAAACAATCTTTTCTAAAATATTTTATTTCTTTTCTGATCACAAGTCAGTCAAGTGCAAACAACCGTCACACTATTGGTATCACTTATATATCCTATTACACTCTTATTGGTAATACTTCCGCCACAGCTGTCGTCAATATTGTCATTAGCTGTGAACTGACGCACGCACGCCATCGTCCATATGGGACTGAAGATGAGAAGAACAGGCCTGCAATTGATCACTATAATCGAAACATACTGTACTCAATTGTCCAGCTCAGTCACTCACCTATCGACATGATTGACACATACGCCCCCCCCCCCCCTCCGCCTTGTGAACTACTTTCCTATTTAGCATCCATGACTCTCTGTCGGCTTCGTAATAGACTTTGCAATGATTTGCAAAGTTTACAGATGAGTGGATGTATCTAGAGTTCAAATGACATTGTTTTAGCGCACAACTTCACACTAAAATATGCGTATAGCGTTAATGAAGGGCGCTCCACGAACCAGTAACGAGACGGCTCACGCACGACCGACGCTCTAGTAAAAAAATAACAAATTTTCACACTCACTATTAGTGTGGTGTCCACTAAAACACAAACAGATGATAGTGATATCATACCAAAGCTATCACCACTGGATGATCACTATTAGTGTGGTGTTCACTAAAGCACAACACAAACAGAATGAGATGATAGTGATTATAAAATCTTGATTGCGATATCATACCAGTTCCCTGCTGGTGGGAATAGTGCCATTTTTTTTATAAATAGCTTCCATAGACAACCTTACATCACGCGACTGCATGTGTGGCCACGTGTCATAAGGTTGTCTAGGGAAGCTGTGTGATGAGACATAGTATGTACTAGCCTCCCTAGACAACCTTACATGAAATGTGGTCGCATCATGTAAGGTTGTCTAGGGATGCTGTGTAGTGAGACATAATATGTAATGGGTTCCCTTAGCCTATGGCACGCCTTATGTTCCCTTATATTACTCGACCACATGCGTGACCACGTGTAATAAGGTTATCCGGTGAAGGGTATACATATGTGTATAATTATAATATTAGGGAATAGTATGCCTGGTACAATATCCAAAGTAAAACAGCTTAGTTGTCTTTCTTATATTGTTTAAATATTATTATACTGTTGTGCTTAAAATAAGCACACGTTCATGATGCTCAGCGCTTTGTTCTTTTCTCGCTTATTTCAATTTACATAACAACCTATCAGTACAATGAGAGGTTGTTCTTCCTATCAGTACAATGAGGGCGGGGGCCCTAGGGTAGTGGTTAGCACCGCTGCCTTTCACGCCAGAGTCCGGGGTTCGGTTCCCGGTCTCGGCGGTTTGAAAGAAACAAAAATGTTTCTTCCCCATCCACGTGTGAAAGTTAGTATTGTGGGGAGCCTCCGTGACCGAGAGGTAGCGTGCTCGGCCTCAGACCGCCAGGGCTCGAATTTCGAATCCTGTGTCTGGAGGACAGTGTCATCTCAATCATCTCACCATCCTCAGGAGGTTCTCCTGGCCCAGTTTAGCCTATATGTGCACAAAGGTGGCCTAAAGCCCGATTCATTTCATTTTTATCAGTACAATGAATTATCGGCTTTATCAGCTTACTATACCACTTGTATCAGCAAAAATTGTAGGTTCAGCTTTTATTGTTTATCGTCATATAACGTTAGTTAAAATCATAAAGGAAGCAACCCAGCAAACACAAAACATTTATATAACATTTGTACAACGTCGGCCCAACGTCGTCGCCGTAACATCTTCGACGTTGGTCCAACTTTGCACAAATGTTATGCAAAAGTTTTGTGTTTGATGTGAAGTACATTTTTGTTTTTAAAAAATACTCACTAATGTCGTCGTCGTCCGCCTTAGTCTCCCCTTTCTAACTACAAAATAATTATGTTATTATTGTATAGTAATCTTTTTGTTTATCACACGTCTTAAACATGTGCTGTAATAAAAAAGAATATGCCTTTAGTCATGTGTGCATGTGAAATAAGACGCGTTAAGGACATGGGAAGACTTGAGAACAACGCAATATAAGAGGATTCGTGACTGCGTGGGTTGTACGTCGACTATATGTGGGAGCGTTCCATGTAGAAAATACCCCCAAAATTAAGCCAGTGAACACTCATATAGTGCCCATCTAACGTGCTCCTAACGCATGTCTAGCGAAAATAAAACGTATTTTTGAGCATGCTAAATACCAATCTGCCTTTCTGACTTAGTTGTGCTGCGCACTAGTGATGCGCTGTGCATTCCCTAGCTTCACTGCCCTGCTAATGCCTTGGTCACATTTCACAAAAGGGGCCTTCCCGGGCAGTACCCGGGCTGTTTTGGCCGTTTTTTGGCCGTACCGCACGGGATCCGGAGGACCCCGACCGGGGTCCATTTTTTCAGACCCGCGCGGGCCCCGGGCTACTTTTAACTCTGACTTAAAAGTAACCCGGGCCACGGCCAGAAATATACCACGGTTCAAGCCCGTGATCTACCCGGCAGGGGCTCGGTGGTTCCCCTGCCGGGATCCGCCAGGGACACGGGGACAAATTTTTAATGTCCTGACTTGGCTTGTAGGGGACCCGGGCGGTGTTCCACCGGCGCCTTTACGATGTCCGAGCGGGTCCCGGTCGGGAGCCTTGTCGGGACCCTTGTATGATCTCCAGGGGGATACACAGCTACTGAGAGACGAATTTATCAATGCTCAATCAATCAATCCATCAATAAATCAATCAATCAATTTAGGTTACTTCTCATTTTACAAACTGTGTTTGCAAGTTGAATCAACTTGCATCGCAAAATATATTGTCAGCAGCTTGCATCTCCTAGAGAACACGCTCCTATAGGCTATATACCCTTGGCAAGGGTATGGGGTCCCGGCAAGTTGCCGGGCCCCTTGAGAGGCCCTGCAGGAACCCTGCTGATGCCCTGCCGGTGCCCGCCCAATATCTCTTACACCTTACGGCCCGCAGCCGGGTCCCGTGAGGGATACCTGCGCCCACCGGCCGGTGTCAACGAATATTAAGCATCCCCATCTATTAGGCATCCCTGGCAAGTCAAAAAATTACGTGACTGTGTGGGCATGCGCAGAGAGTGTCTACGCAGCGGAAATCACACAAAGGTGTCTTGATCAATCCACCACACTTACACATTATTCTATGTCAAAGTGACTTAGTTTTAATACTTAGTTTTATTAGTAGCAAACATAGTTTTACACACACTTGAAGTGAATTATGTTAGCCAATGTGTTAGAAAGTATAATCCATATCCCAGCTGGTGATCGCCAGAATACTATCCATTTCTAGACAAATGAGGGGATGCTTAATATTGCAATAAGAGGAACAAGACAGATGGTGCAAAATTAGATTCCCCCGCCATGTTTTCTAGCCTATTAAAATAAAAACAATATTTTTTCACATTGACATATATTTATATATTATATTATTTATTAACGATCTTTATACAGGGAATGCTTCACAAGGTTAATAAGTATAAGTCTTAGTTATATTAGGCAGTATAAGACATATTTATATTAGGTAGAGTTGGCCATTCAGTAAGAGCGCATGCAGAGGGGTGCCTAATTTTGCTGACAAGTACAGGCACGCCGACGCCCTGGCAAGTCGTTGCCAAATTAGACACTCCCCTCGTCCCGTGCAAGCTGGCTTGTATGAACAAACCAATACCATGGCAAACAATTTATATTTATTACTGGGCCCACACTTCATTATCGATTGTCGATATAAAAATCGATACTAAGGTTGCGATAGATATAAATTAAAATTAGTTATAATTTTAGAAAAAAAGTAACATAAAAATACTTTGTCATGTCTTTCTTTTTCCGCAATGATATGTTATTCCAGGGACTGTCCGTGCATATAATATATATATAACTTGTGTATAGAAATACAAAAACAAACTGAAGGAAGTGTAATCAAAACATGACAGAAGCTACGTTTCAAAGCGCATTTTCAGATAGGTTTGTCATAACTTAATGAAAGTTTTTCAAATTTGTACACACATGGATTCACAGAAAACACGCCCGTAGACAGAATGTTGGATCAATGTTGGTCCAACGTCTACGACATCAGCCCAGCATTTGGTCAATGTATCGTGTTTGCTGGGTTTTAATGGCCAGGCATAATCCTCCAAATATATAAAATTTCTCTTTAAAATACATATCGTTAACTGATCATACATATCATATACCGCCGAGGAACACATTGAGTCACCCTTTGGTTGCCAAAGACACTAAGTAAATTTGATACAAAAAACTCATAGTTGCAATTATAAAATTTGATATAAACATCATATTGGGAAATATTTGCAGTTTTCAGATAATTACATGTATTCCCGTATTTAATTACTGTTATCCGCTGTACCAATGGTACCCGTGGATACATTATAGACAATACGCGTTAATATACAGTCATGGGCTCACAAGTGTTAATTGCGGCGGGGTTTCAATTAAGGAGGGGTGTTATCACACCTCGTTCTTTGTCTGATCAACATAGTAGCTGTGGAGGCCAAAAGTGCGAACATTACGTCTCAGGAGTGTTATGTTTGCAGTAGATTTAGTGTTAGACAGAAGATTATAAGCGGTAATTAAGCGTAAAAGCGAGATGTCAACGGCTTGTGAGTGCCAATTATATTATAAAAAATATGTGGATATTTATTTCTGCATAGCTGGAAACAGCTTTACTTATATCTATGTATCACATATAATATATTATATATGTTGTATGGACATTGGATACCTATACAAAATATTGTCAAGAGATATATAAATATATATATATATATATATATATTTGTTTTTTATATAACTTA
This sequence comes from Flabesymbios commensalis, assembly GCA_964017125.1. Lineage (NCBI taxonomy): Eukaryota > Metazoa > Annelida > Polychaeta > Terebellida > Flabelligeridae > Flabesymbios > Flabesymbios commensalis. The sequence continues at coordinate 102,138,825 of OZ024902.1, forward strand.
TGACCATTAGTAGAAAAAAATAGTGTATTGAACTATTTCATGAGCTCCACATTATCGAACATTCAAATTATGGACATGCAACGACAATCCGGAGGGGATGATTGTGGCTAATTTGCCATATCATAAGCCTTCTGTTTTCGCAAAGGAAAGGATCCAGGAACACATTCCTGGAAGAAGCAAAGTATGAGGCAACAAACTACTCCACTATGAGTATTATTAAATGTTGTTTCTGTGAAAATGTATTTCATAAAAAATGTATTAACCTCGCTGAAGACGCCTCATAATATAAATGTAATAGATGCTGATAATTTGAAATAAATGTTGATAATATTATGTAAAATGTTTTGTTCTTATGATATGTACTTTGCATTGCATTGAAATTGTATTTTCAATATTGTGGTGGTCAGCTTTATATGATATTATGAATGTGAATACATTATTAAACTGAATTGAATGTACATGATATTGTAATATATCACCAATTATATTGTGATATTTATATTTTATATGTGAATGTATATAATACATTTATTCTTGTTGCGATGGCAGTATAATATGCTACTATAAATGTGAATATATAAGCTGTGAAATCATATTTATAAATGTAATTTTATTCTTTGAAATGTACTGCAATAAAATAATACTTAATAATTAGGTTAATACTGTTGGAGTACTTGTATGATACCTGTGAATACATTTGTAAATAAATATTTGCATGTCATTATTGGTTCCGATCATTCATTTATGCGGTGATGTAATATATTAGCACTTAATTTTGTGGCCATACATTTTCATCCGCTTGGTCGCCTAGGGTTAATCATTAAGATTAGGACATTAAAACGCCGTGTTGCATATACGCCGCTGTTACCTCTTTGTTCTTTGTCATCACACGGTAAGTAAAAACACCTCGTGAGCTAGGAGGGGGGGGGGACTAACAATAGCAAACCCTTGTGATATCGGGGACTAAACATGTTATTAAATACTAGTATTTATTTAAAAAAACAAACAATTTAAGTCAGAATTAAAACTGGCTTAGAATACATGTATAACCATGCATGCGAACAACGCTGATTATTATGATGCTTACTAACACACAAGTACGCGTTAATTATCTTCTTTTATTTATCTATTTAGTGTCATGCCATGAAAATGTTATTAATATGTGATATGTTTGGATCACATTAGTGCACTATATTGCTGTAACAATGCGTTATTTCTATTTGGAATGTCAAATATAGGTAAAATAAATATAGATAGATATTTATTGATGACGGGAAGTCTATATGGATGTATGCTTCGTTAAAATCAAATACAAATCTACAAAATGATATATTGCTAAAATATTTGTATAATAACGCTCGCTGAATCTTGATAATTTTGTGTTTTTATATTTGCTAATAGTTTTAGTTACAATTTATTATTCTATGCGATGTTAAATTTAGAAGCGACTTGCCAAGCCAGAGATATTAAGCTCCCCCAACCAGGACTGTCACCACACTGTGACTAAGGGGATGTCTAATTTGACAACGGCTTGCCAAGGTCTTGCCAGGGTGTTGGCGTGCTTTCACTTGTGAGCAAAATTAAGCACCCCTCTGTATGCACTCTCACTGAACACGCCACGCTACACTATGGTGAAGGGATGCCTAATCTAACTATATCTATATATTTTTTGTTTCCAAGGCCTTATAATATAAATAATACATAATATAGTTTGAATTACAGTAGTGTAATATAATAATGTGGTATTTGTTTTACTTAAGACTATCAAGATTAATTTTCTGATAAATATTGGTAATATTCACAAAAGAAGATGTATTAAACAATGATGAATGACATTTCCATGCCAATTTACCAAATAGTATGCATTAGGAATTAAAATTAATTATTTTATAATTTAATAAGATCGCTGTGATATTAGTATGATTATGCCTGCTGAATTTCAACAAGTGTGTGCATTACATATTTGTAAGTTTTGTCTTTAACTAGCAATTAAAAATATAATATATACATCTGCTGATCCTTTACGATGAGACACACAGCTGTCTCACTGTGACCACATTAGGCGCCTTCTTGCGCAGAACCGGAAGGGAAGCCTAATATCGAGGGGATGCTTAATATGGCGTGACACCGGGCCCCGGTAACGTTTTTCAGAGAAATAAGGACAGGTCTCTTCCGATAGCCGGTCCGGGCGCCCACCGGGACCCGCCAGGGCTCCGACAGAGTATCTGCAAAACTAGATTTGATCGTGACCACAGTGCCCGGGGCCCGCCAGGAACTGAGATCTCGGAAGTGCTCACAGCCCGGACGGGGCCCGGGCTTATTGTGACCTAAGCATAACGCGCAGCTGGCGCGTTTGCACCTAATAATATTTATAACACGCCGTTTATTCGTCATCAACTCGCTAGCTCTTTTCATATCCTGACAAAATTCATGGACGCACAGCGACGCACTGCTCTCCTTTTTTTTACTCAAGGCGTGGGCTGTGCGTCGTGTATGTGTGATTGGGGTATAAGGTAGAGTTGTAGAGTTCTTGTAGGGCCTATACATAACAACATAAATCTCGTTTTCTCTTTTTGTCGTTTATCATTAGCATAAGAGTTCAATCTATAGAGTGAATATGCGCTAATATGGGTTTGCATAAAGTAAAAAAAACAAAATTTGTGCGACAATGCTCATAATTTCATTCCCAATGGCCGATTTGGAATCAGCAAAAATCAACAGATGAGAAAAGAAGACCGAAGCTGACAACACGGCGACGTGCCTATCCAATCTGCACTAGTCTCATGTCTACGTGTTTGCTAATTACTTGATCTTGTTTGCTTCCGGCTGTTGAATCAATCATCATCAAAGTTTATCTTTCAAGTGGTACTTATTGTAGCGCATGTACTGTACGGTAGTGTGAAAAACATTCAAGCGTATAATTGATTTTCGAGAAAAGTTTTTTTTACAGTTATTACTTGCAAAAACAATGATGATCAATATTAGAGAAGGGGTATTAGTTGAGCATAACTTGGATCGTCTAACTGACCCTAATTTTAACTTGTATACTTTTATCTTATTTCAGACGAGCGCTGAATATTTTTTATGAACCATGGAGACCAAAGAGTCTTATTCATTTCGAAATCATCATTAATGTCTTAGTAAGCTCTTTCTGATTAATTTGAACACCTATATGTTATGGGTTTACGATCATTATAAATATGTTTATAGTGGAGCCTATCAACTGTTAAATTTCAGCAGAATCGTTCATTTTATTCTACAATTCTGAAACTTGGCAAATATGTCAAATATGATATGCTGCTTCATATAAGATAAGGAGACAAGTCATTCAGTCATCGGAACCTGTTGAAAATTCAAGATGACCGCCAAGATGGTCGGGGCTATCGAAATAGTACTATATATTCAATTCTTTCGCACATAGCATTCGATCTTTGTGTCAACACCCACATGATGGGTCAATACACTCATCTGTAATGTTTTAGTTAAAAAAATATAATTAGATAAGTAACGTAATGTAGCTTAATAAGAAATAAATCTAAAATTGCCTAAAAAAACAGTCAGTCCTACTGCACATGTTTCTAGATTCAAGAAAGTCACTTGTAATGTTTTATAGAAAAATTATAGTCAGGTGTAATCGGATGAGTAATTTATCACAGTTTAGGCTAAGAGATAGGCTTACATCCAATGTGGCCCATGGCCATGGCGATCTGGCCTTGTCTTCAATCATGCGTTACATATTAGCCTTCTTTTGATATCTACATCTAGGTTTTTACGATCAATAAAGTCATTTGTAATGTTTTTATTTACGTGAAAGCATAATAACTTCATCCAAAATGGCCGCCAAAATGATTAATTGTAGCAAGATGTGGCCGTATCTATGATCATACTATATTTGAAAAAAAACGACATACAACGGACCTCATTATATTAATAAATAAATTGAGGTGTGAGGCCCTCAAATACCACCCAGCTGGTCTTCCTTAAGTTGACCTTGAATAACCTTGAAGGCTAATATCAACTTGATGTGGATGCTGCATGAGCTTACTATATTTACTGCATCTGACCGGGTTAAAATTTACAATATATATAATATATAGATGCATATACATCAGTTATGTATCCAGGCATGAAACCTGCTGAGATAAACAACTCTTGGGTCACCTTACTTATTAACGGCGAGGATATCATTATATTAGAAAATCACAATTATGAATAAACATGATAAGATGAATGGGCAAAGAGGAATCAATCAAGATAAGACCAAATATCCTTTTTATCAAAACATTTTATCATTTATGTAGGTCCTAAGACACAAGGGGTCGTGTGCATGTACTAGTCACTGCACCCCGGCCAAATGATCCATTGTTTACAAATCAATGAAGCTTGACCATTAATTGTACCTACTAACAAGCCATGTATGGTTTATTAAGCAAATGTCTATTGCCAAAGTCAAAGAGCAAGGGACCCCTCCACACCTCCTAGCGCCAACGATTCAGTTTTATCAAAACATTTAGATAATACTTCTTCAATTAACAATAAAGAAAGATACATACAACTTTCGATACCCTCGTTAAAATCATAAAAAAATCGGTGATTTTATTATGTTTTTTTAATATGACCATATGATGTAAACATGTCCATAGAATAAAACTGCAAAAGTTTTTTAAATTTTACTGCCTCGCATTCATTAGACTAGATATAGAGACGAAATTCCTGATATCTAATTATTGACAACCATGTCAAAAATTAGAAATACGGGAATTTCGTCTCTATATCTGGTCTAGCTGGAGAATGCGCAGCAGAAAAATTTAAAAACTTTTGCAGTTCTAGTCTATGGACATGCTTACATCATATGGTCTTATTAAGAAGCCATAATAAAATCACCGATTTTTTAATGATTTTAGCCTGGACCAGTCCCTTTAATCGTATTCAAAAGCCTAGCACAGCAAACACATTTCACCAATATTGCTTTATTGTTAGTCCACCATCTTCGACGACAGCAAAGCAGCATTGAGTCAGCGTAATGTGTTTGCTGAACAGTTGCAAAACAAGTTACGGCTCAATATAAACGCCTCCGCCACATAAGCCAATGCACACTTAGGCTTAACATCGATCTATGCTGAAGTGTCTCAGGAAATGAATCTGGCTGGTGAGGGGTAGGGGGTGATCAGAATGAAATGTACAATATTAATACATAGCTATCAGCGAGTGCAAAACGTGATCTTGATCTGAGATACAAACATCTAAAGTGTTTTCTTACGCAAAATCGTGTTGGCTATTGCTGAAAACATAACCAGAGATTGCGGACTTCGCTATGTCTTGCACTTACGGGCAGTGAGTATTTCATATTGATGATCAATATCACTTTAAATTCTACAATTTAATTTTAAAAGCGAAAACTGTGTGTTTGATGAAACATGTATTACAATTAAATCGACATGTAGTTTCACTGGTATTGTACAGCATACGATACACACGCAAAACGCTACTAAACAACGAGATAAGTATTTGTACCACATTTTTAACAAGATTTATAATCACGATTTCAATAATATGATTACAAATAAGTGCTTTCGTGCAAACATTTTTGCTCGATGTTTGTCAGAAACTCATTAGCTTTGGCATGCCTCAAGCTCATATATTATAATATGTAAATCGGTTTGTTGCTAGATGTGATAAAGTACCTCTCCACAATATCTAATATGCGTATTTTTTGATTGATTTTTTTTTAGATTATTATGTATGTGGCTACAGTCTCTACCACTTATAAAATTTATTATTGTATTAACATCGGTCAGTGTAGCATACCTACTGCTGGTAGATGATATAACAATGAAAGGAGGATTCAATAACATGGGACCACTTTTGACACATAGACTTTACGAGAATCGTTCCCACAAAACTGACAATGAACTTCCTATTGATACATTATCAAGCCTTGATGTGTATTACCAGCCAGTTCAAATGATTAATTGCTCATCCGTTATACACAATAACCACACACAAATAGATAATGCTCTCAAAATTTATGGCGGAGACAGGAAGACGGCACATAATTCCCCTGAATATTGGTCAAAACTTACACAAGATTGTAATTTGTTTATGAACACTCAAGGTTACATGACTGAACCAGCTAACAAGGAGGAGGCTGACTTTCCTCTTGCTTTTATGATGCTATTTTATAAAGATGGTGCTCAGGTTGAGAGGCTTCTTAGAGCTATATATCGTCCACAGAACATTTATTGTTTACATGCTGATATATCACAATCATCATTAGCTGCTGAAATCATGGGACACGTTATCAGCTGTCTACCTAACGTGTTCATGTCCTCCAATAGTATTAATGTTGTGTGGGGAGCCACTTCAGTGATTGAGCCGGAGATGGTTTGTATGAAAGATCTATTATATCACAAACACTGGAAATATGTGATCAACCTCACTGGACAGGAATATCCTTTAAAAACAAATCTGGAAATGGTGAGAATAATTAAGACATTCAACGGGACAAATGCTGTTGCAGGAGTACCATTTAACAAGTGAGTCAATCCAATTATGTTTATTTATTTTTGGTATCAAAGCTTGACGATGTCTTCTAAATACTGTATCTATTTCATACACATGATACACTGAAACATAAGCATGCAACTTGATTTATCACGGTGCAAATGATGTATTGATTTACCTATGTAGGCCTACGTTGTGTAATATCCTGATTGAAAGAAGCTTGAAAAGGGAACTGTATGCTCTATTTTAAGTTTTATATGGTTCTTTATAGTACACAATGTCGTAGGCAGCACTGCAAACTCCAGTCATTTGACAGTTTAGAGCACTGTATAAGCAGAACCACCATTACAAACAGCCGGTTCGACCGGGATTCGAGCTCGTGGTTCCCTAAGGTTAAGTCAGTCACTGCCGCCAAACCTGGTGAGCCACCATCAAGTGGGAGTGGTGTCTGAATTGTAGAAATATGGTCTGTTTTATTGTAGACTGAAATCAGGAATTCAAAGTAGGATAAAATTCCACCACGAGAATGGAACCAAAACTACAAAGCTAAAAGAGCCTTTTCAAAGAAATATAACACTAATAAAAGGAGCAGTGCATGTGATTCTGTCTCGCGAGTTTGTGCACTTCGCCATATATAATGACACAGCTGTGAAATTCTACAAATGGCTTCAAGATGCTGGACATGGTGATGAAATATTCTATAACAGTTTACAATACAGTCCGCAGCTTGGAGTACCAGGAGCATATACAAGTAGGTGTAAAAAGTGGCTGGTGTAATTTTGTCTAGGAAATATTAAAGGTACCCACATTAAAAAAATGAATTATTTGTGCTACTCTACATATTGATGATATATTTCCATTTCCCTATAAATGTGGATAACAGTTGTGTAAATAGGGTGTTTCCGTGTTGAACCTCACACGTTTTGTCATATTATATATACACAAATGTTCATTTATGCTAACTTTAAAAGTACCAGTTCACATGTAGACACCATTTTCTGTAATAATTTGATACACCGAAAATATGGTTTTCCATGATAACCCGATAAAAACTCTCTCACAATGTAAGGTTGATGTTAGCTTTTCTTATATGAAACAGTATAAAATTGATTATATTCTGTATATGTTAAAATAGGCATAGTTATATATCACAATTTTGACTATGCAGAATATTGAGTGTTTAAAACGTCACTGTGATCTGGGTGCCAGCATATTTGAACACTACCTACGCCGTATTCACCAATCGCACAAACATTGGTAAATTGCATACTGTATATTCACTTCTGAGATTTATTGCGATTTTTATATAAAAAAACATTTTCATTTCAACTCACTTCATACTTCATAGACATTTCTCAACCTAACCTACTACTAGTATCTGGTACTTTTGTGTTTGTCATTCTGGTAATATTTTAGTGGCAGGATATTGTCCACACCACAGGTAAGCAAAAAATATAGTACGATGATGCGTTTAAAAATACAGTATTTACAGTAAACTAAAGCTGAAACGAAATTTTGTCAAATCTGAATAATTTTCACTCACTTGAAATTGTGGATCGTATCAGCGAGACACAACTTCAAGTCGGTGAAAATTCCAATTAAATAACTTGACGGCTAAAGGGTTCTTGAAAGCTTCTCACGTCACTCAACCTTTATACTAGTTAAATTAGTTATTGTTCACTACAACATCAAAAAGTTATTTGATAGAATAAAAAAAATATTAGAGCAGCTGAGATTGACGCTCAAGGGGTCAGTCGCGCCAATTATGGGCTCAATAATAATTATTATGAATATTTTTTCATACTCATTAATTCTCTTATTACAAAAGTTTATTAATATTTCAACAAAATGTTTCAATGATCATCAGTAATATTTCAAAATAACATTTTAGTATGGTTTCGTTATTTTACAGGCCCTTTAGTTTCTATTATGAATTATGCAACAGTTTAAACATATTTACGAAGGTCACACGCCCAACAAAATCAATGAGATAGGCTTATTTTAGAATTATTTGATCAATGTTCAACAATAATTCATGAAGTGTTAATTATACATTTCTCGGGCGTTTTTTAAATATATCATGGACGTTTATAAAGTATTCCATCCATACTTAATTATGCACTTGTATATATTTTAGGTTTCTACGCTTTCCAGAGTGTCTTTTTTGCTACTATATATAATTAGTATGTCATACGTAGTAGCTATTTTATCTCTACTTCATTTTTAGTAGTAGTCATTTATATTATCGAAATACCCAGTTTTTATTTTGGCAATGCCACTTAACATGATTTTAGTTGTGTATGTCATACCATGTATATTATCATATGATTTTAACAAACTAACAATCTTGTATATACATGTACATATATCTCTTTCATTTCTATGACAAATAAGTCTGTAATGACTTTTCTTTTCTGTCAATAAAATATCTGTCTATCTGTCATACTAAAATATTAAAGTCTTGTTAGTGAACTTTACATATCCGATCAAAAAACAACTGCTTGGCTTTTGCTAACAAATACAAATGAGTAAATCATGACTTCTCAGCTCATCTCTTAACTTCGCCTTACAATACATGACCGAATGTTGCCCTTTCTCTTGTTTGTGAAGACCTACATATAGGGCCTAGATGTCAACAGATAAGGGCCGTAGCCAAGGTGAGAAAACAGACGATGCAAGGTGGGAGGCTGAGCCAAAATTTATACGTTTATACGTTAATTAATATTTCTTTTGTTATTAGATTTCCCCCTTCATGATGAGAAAATTAGAAGATGGAAAATGTGGGGAGACAATCCATACAAATGTCAAGGGAAATATGTAAAAAACATCTGCATAGTGGGTCTAGGTGACTTGTCGTCTTTATATAACAGTCCAGCATTGTTTGTGAATAAACTACACTGGGATTATCAGCCTCTTGCTGCAGATTGTCTACAAGAGCTTCATTGGAACAGAACACGTGCAGATTTACAAGGAAGGCAAACAGACATGACGCCATACAGAAAACTTAGATTCGTTCGAGGGTGGAATGAATTCCTTAGTAAAAATAAGGAGTGATAAGCTGAATGACGACTGGGATAGGCCTATATATATATGATGTGTGTATGGTGTGATTACAACCATAGGTTCCCTATTTACGAGTATGATAGGCCATACCAAATAATTTAACACATCAGAAATTTTACAAATTGTAGGCTACAATCTCAATACAATGTTACCAGTTGTTACTTCACTTCATTCGTTAAATATCATTTAGCTCTGCAACTTTATCTGTGTCCAAAATCTGCCCAAAAATGGCATATTTCGCATATCAGGGCGGACACAGGCATAGACTAGATACACCAGGCATAGACTAGATACACTAGGCCTCTATACACAAACACAAGTAGACTATAGGCCTAAAATGTGTTTCCATTAAAAGATTTCATCATAGAAAATAACATAGCATAAAATCTGAATAAATCGGATCCACAAGTCACCACGTTAATTATTAGTCTTTTCACTTCGTAAGTGAGCGGAATCATCATGAAAAGTCACGCGGTCTGTTATCCTGAATGAGGACAATACGACGAGCCCGGGTAAATATTGTCCCTTGTCCATATTAATGATAAACAATAAAAACTAGTCAATACTACGCCAGTAAAAATAAGTAAGTTAGCAGGACAACATCATACCAGGCCATACCAGGTAGGCCTACACAACAAGAAACACTATTTTCAAAATATTTTTTTTTTATTTCTCAACGACTTATAATTAAAAAAATATATAGATATTGGTATCACTTTCGTCATAGCCAGCAAAATCTGTACAATTGCCTGCTATAGTCAAACCGAACATAGGGCCTATCAGCACATGCATAGGCACACCCAATTCCTAATAACTAATTACATTCTTACCTCTATAATTATGTGCTGGTGAAATGTTTAATATCCAATTATGGAGAATTTTCTACAAATATACAGAAGGTAAATGTCAGCATTGTAATCCAATCCTGCGGCATTCTGTGCACTGAGTGACATTACCTGCCATTAACATATTACTTAAGCTACTTCATTTGTAGCGCAGTGTGGGTCAAGATGAGACAGCAACAACTTCGTTGTTTTGGCTAAGGCAAAATTATGTAATGTAAATGAAACATTAAATTGTTGTGGCAACTGAAATAACTATACAACAGTATAGAACCAATATTTATTTTATTTCATTTTAATTGGAGTGTAGGCCTACTTAAGCAAACGGTATTACATTTTTTACTAAAAAATAATAAAGCAGCTAACTCGTTTCGCTTCGCTGAACCAGAATGTTTACTCAAATACACAACTCACAAACCATCAAATCAACAAGACAAAATAACAGACAGACAATTCAGAACAAGCGAACTTTCTTATTTTCACAAATTAAGATGAGACTCTTCTAGGAACTTTCTATTTTCCAAACTATCAACTTCAGACACTTTTAGATCATTCCACTCAAATTCAATCAAAATTACATAACTCTGACGTATGCTGGGTATGCTGGAGTATGGTGACGGCACACAGACAGTCAGGCAAACAACACAAATGAAAAAACTTTAATATTTTTATCGCGCGCGCGAGTGCAACAGTAAATATTTTATTATGCTGCTCGCGCGCGCTAAGTTAAGATTTTTAGGATAACGACCGGATGATTTTTTTTCTGTGGGGAACCCTGTATGAGAGGTGTTAATGTCCTGGTATAATAAATACTCTTTGATAATGTGGAAACAAATGTGCGCCCGCATACGTTTTAAATGGAGAATCAGAAATGCTTTAGTTGAATTGTTTTGCAGTCGTGATTTCACTATTATCGACCAAATGGCTTGTCTATGGAAACAATCATCCGTAGGCCTATTATTGGTCTCCCTGCTGAGTAAAAAGTGTTCATCGCCGGAATTCCATAAATATTTCTACGCCCATTCCCAGAAAAGATACAAAATTTCACCCAATGTGTCCGTACGAAAGTCTTGTAAAATAGTTTGATCATATATCCGACATAAAGAAAACAATGCATGCTTATCCATCAAATTATAAATGTTGGATTCATATTGGGTCTATGTCCTAAAGTTAGAGAGTCTATTGGTCTGAAGGTTAATTGGTCCTAAATCCATAAGGTGAGGGTCATTTTACTTAGGCTATGTATATTGGTTCATAAAATGGTGGTGGTTGTGCACACCCGGCGCTCCAAACTGTATAGTTATGTATGTACATAATACTGTGAAATACAAACTCTTCAAAGGCATTGAGTTTGCCTATTATAGTATGCCTATAAAATGTACCACATGCCACATGCATGTTTATGTTCACTTATGCAGTATCATGAACAAGGTAAGTAATTCCAGCTGTAAATGAATAGGCCTAGAATATACTACAATGAGTTCACAACTGCATTGGTGTTATTTTGCAATATAAACCCAAGTTTTTTAAAAAATATTGACTTTGGGCTTCCTTCTCACGAGATCATTGCCACCGTGTGTAGAAAGCTGACTACAACACCGTGCTCTCACTACAAAGTAGGAATTACATCATTATTGAATAATATTCATTATAATTAAAACTGCTTCAGCTCATTGACTATTAGAAAACACGCACAACCCCTTTTTTCCTGAAAAACAGCAAACTTTGGTTAGTAATTCGAACTGTAAATGAATAGAACATGCTAGCCAACTACAATTAAAACACACCACTACATTATTTTCTTTGTCCAACCACTACATTCTAAGCCGGGAATGGAGAGTTAATTGTTGATCAAGTACCGACCAATTATCATGGTAGGCCTGTGGTGTTATAATCAGTTAGGTGTGATCGAGCTGTTGATTATGAGGGATCCTCATTATGCTCGGATGTGTTTTAAGTCAACTAAAACCCTCGGAGCTCTATATGCTTAGCTGTGGAAGAAGCCTCGCCTTCGGCCTCGGTCTTTTCCACAGCAAAGAATGTAGAGCTCCTCGGGCTTTATCCTATACTGAGTTCAAAACATTTTTGTGGCATTTATGTATCCGTTATGACTATAAATATTAGTATGCTATACGTTGCAACATTATTTATGACACAAGGAATCAGATCAGGTAACATTAAAGGTGATCTATCACCCCTTATATAGTATGAATAATTTTGTGACAAATAAATCGAAGTTGCCACAAGATGGGGCACAAGTGTTTCCTTATATGGGGTGATTGTCTAGCATGTGACCCTCTGAGAGGGTCACATGCTAGACAATCACCCCAGGCCTCGGAGCTAAGGGATCCTATCTGCCACTCTGACGAGTGTCAGATAGGATCCTTTAGCTCCGAGGCGACGAATTATTCATACCATTTAAGGGGTGATAGATCACCTTTAAAGCGCTATGCTACGTCAACTCCAAGAGTTTACCTTGCGTAACGGTCGTAACGTAAGCCAATATTAGATTCATGTTGGGTCGATGTCTGCGACGCTGGCTCAACTTTCAAACATCACTGAGTCAACGTGTTTTTTTGGTATGTATTGCTAGACAATAGGCAATAATGTTTAACTGGTGCGGTATCCTAGTTTCTCATTTGGAAGACGATATTCAGGGTAGCTGTTTATAATACTCACCACAGAAACAAATTAATGGCTTCTTTGAATAACGCAAGCGCTGTATTTTGGCTAAAGGTGAGAATCTCCACGCTTAGCCTAGTTGTCTTTGATTTTGCAATTATCATCTCAACATGAATCTCAGTCATAATATTATTCTCACACTCTGTGCAGTTGTTTTCATTATGAGACGTATCTATATAATTTGATATCGCACACTGTGTTTTGGTCAGAATGTTCAGTTGATACAAACATTTTTCACTGTATATGGAAGATTGTGATTTTATGTGGGCCTAGTGGCGGATTCAGAACCTGACGAAAAGCGCCGGGGCTTTGGCTTTCCCGAATTAGAGGATTAAAAGCTGCATAAATTGTTAAAAGACACACACCATGATAAATTGGGATTGCCTATGTTTCAATACAACTGTGAAATATGTGGTTCCCATGCAGCTCGAAAAGCTGAACTTAAAACTGAACTCTATCAGCTGACTATTTTATTTATTGTGAATCATGTAGGTAGGCCCTATATGCGTTAAAATAAACCGACACAATTGTATTATAAAATATTGGTTGAATGTTGTTAACGGTAAATGTAACATATTAGTCAGTAATTAGGCTTGCAATAATTATATTGCATAATGGTGAAAGTGAACATCCCTGTGAAAGCTGGGCATTCTCTGTTAAAAGGCTTTAATGTCAACTTGACTTAATTTTGTTTGGCTAGGTCAGGGTTGTGATAATGTTAAGCCTTTTCTACAGTGTTCTAAGGATACTTATTATCATGATTAGGCCCATAAGCAGCGGTTACGCGATGCGTATATGAATGGAATGAGAAAATACACAGCAGTACTGATGGAATTATCTATAGAACATTTTAATTGAAGCCAATAACATACTTAAAATAACTGAAGTTTCTAGTAAAAAGCAACGTCAACGCCCCTACACCAATGTTTATGTGAAAAATGTGAAATATTGTGTGACGAGTATCATTTTTTTCTTTCTGTGTGAACGTTCAAGCTTAAGTTTTGAGATCATAATATATTTCACGTTATTTTTGGACAAAACCATCTATGAATACATTTGTTGAATATTTATCCTTGGAACATATTTCACACATGCCGATAGGCATACGTTGAGAATAAATAAGCCATCTATGTAGATCATAATGTAGTCGGTTGATAAACGCACCAGGTTTTAACAAAACACATGTGTTATTTTGCTTTAAACTTGAACCAAGATTGGCTACCATGGAATCAGTGACAATATTATTGTTGTTCTTTTGATCTTATCAAGAATTTGGTACAGATAGTTATTGGTCTTATCCCAGCAAACACACACATTTGTATAACATTTGTACAATGCTGGTCCAACGTCGAAGACGTTGGGCCGCCGCTGTACAAAGGTTGTGCAAATGTTTTGTGTTTGCTGGGATGATTTTGTTTTTTATTCGTGTTGATTGTTAATCCTTTTGGTTTTACACACTGCATTCTAATGTTTTTTGTTTGATCAATCAATCGATTAATCAATCAATCAATCAATCAATCAATCAATCAATCAATCAATCAATCAATCAATCAATCAATCAATCAATCAATCAATCAATCAATCAATCAAGCAATCAATCAAACACTCAATCAAACAATTTATAAACCAATCAATTAAATCAATCAATCAAACCAATCAATCAATCAATTAGATAATCAAATAAAAAAAAGGAATGAATGAATGAATGAATAAATGAATAAATGAATGAATGAATGAATAAATGAATAAATGAATGAATGAATGAATGAATGAATGAATGAATGAATGAATGAATGAATGAATGAATGGACGGACGGACGGACGGACGAATGAATGAATGAATGAATGAATGAATGAATGAATGAATGAATGAATGAATGAATGAATGAATGAATGAATGAATGAATGAATGAATGAATGAATGGATGGATGGATGGATGGATGGATGAATGAATGAATGAATGAATGAATGAATGAATGAATGAATGAATGAATGAATGAATGAATGAATGAATAAATAATTAAAAAATAAACAAATGAATAAAGAAATAAATAAGTTCTCAGAGCAACCTCATTTGCATAAATCAACATAAATTAACATAATTCAAGCCGAAAAAATATAAAATGTTCTAATTTTCGACAAAATCACCAATAGCGGTGTTTTTGATGTCTATTCCCAGGTTTTTCACCCCATGGAAGTCGCTTCAATAACTTTTTAAGACCACAGGACAACCTAATTTGCATAAATTAACATAAATCAACATATTTGACGGTAAAAAATATAAAACTTTACAACCAAGTCACCTACATAGGTGTTTTTGGTGTCTATACTAAGGTTTTTCACCCCATGGAAGTCGTTTCACCAAATTTTGAAGCCAAAAAACTATAAAATGCTCTAACTTTTCAACCAAGTAACCCACCGAGGTGTTTTTAATGTCTATTTTTCACCCCATGGAAGTCGTTTCACTAAGTTTTGAAGACCTCAGAGCAACCTCATTTGCATAAATTACCATAAATTAACATAATTGAAGTCGAAAAAGTATAAAATGTTTTAACTTTTCAAGTAAATTACTCACACAGCTGTTTATATCGTGGTTTAACACACATTAATTAAACCTGAGTTAATTAACAGATCGGGCAGGGCGCCAAGGGTTCGCTCCACTTAGGATAGCAGAGATCCCGGTCTGCTTCCCAGGCGGATAGTGTTACCAGCCCCGGTGCCTTCTAACACCCCTATCTGCCAGGTCATAGTTTAACGACCCTTGTTGACAGATTTCTGGGTCTGGCCTGTGAGTACCCCTGTGTATCTAATAGGGGGTCCTTACCAGCAGATTGGGGTGCAGTTGATAAGTAACCAGCGTCAGTAGCGGTCGCATTGCCATGGTTACTAAGCTCTAGCAAGCTGATTTTAGGTCTTTTTTGATAATTTGTATTTGTTTTTGCTTGACAACTTTTATTTACACAATGCCTGCTTCGGACAATTTGGATGAACAGCCGTCGCTTCAGCAGTGGGTAGCTGATAACCATATTTCGGAGGAGACCCTGAAGCTTCTGGAAAAAGACGGATTCACATGCATGGCATCTTCCCACACAAGGCTCGCTTCTCCCGAGGTCGTAGACCGAGGCCTTGCTAAATCAGTGTTAAAACCATCTATTGGAGTGGGGACTTTCAAGAAAGATTTTTTCTGTCTAACCCAAGTTTGACCTCTGGCATGTGTGCTGCTTTAATGCGGGGCCACTGTCTACGACGCCGGCCCTGCATTAAGCAGCACATGTCTGGTGGCCGAGAATTTGACAGGAAGTATCACAGACAGCTCCCACCAAATCTCACCAGACACGAGACGGTACATGCGGCTGGGTTGGATTAATGTTGAGCCAATGTCGCAGACAGTGGGCCAACATTAAGTCGGCATTTGGTTGAAAAATTAATGAATATTCAATATCTAAATCATCCTCCCTACCCCAATAGGTGGATGATAACACTGATTCAGCAAGGCTCGGTCTGCGACCTCGAGAGCAGCGAGCCTGGCTGTCAGGAAGATGATGCATGGCGGCGCTGGTTCTATTAGAAAAGGAGGACATTAGCCACAAAAGCTGATATTGAAAGCGGTGTCAGAAATGCCTGAGAACAGGAAGGCATCTGCCCCGGTGAGACAGATCAGACAGGCCAAGAAAGCCAGAAGTATGTTGATCCCTATGTATGGGATGCGCTACAGCAGCTACAGAAGGCACAGGGGGCGACAAACAGCTCTGGTACGGAGACAACTACACCTCAGTTCGGCGGGATTCTCTCTGGCCCTGGCCCAATGTCAACAGAGAGGCCATTACCTAATGATGCAACGTGGGCTGATCCGCAGATTTTCTTAAAAATGGCAGCAGGTAAGGCGGGGCATGAAACCTTTTGCGATATAGTGGATTTCATTAATCTGTATGGGGCAGTACAGCAAGAGGAGGTGGTGGGCAGTGGGCAGAATGGAGCCCAGTTGATATGGAAAACTGGCCCACGCAAGCCCAAACTCTCCTCGGTGACACTGCCTCAATGGTCAGTGGCCAATTTAGCAATCATGTCCAGGCTCACGGAGGACGGGAAGCTGACAGGCGAAGCAGTCACGGACTATTTATCCTATACAACACGGATATACCTGATGTTACAGCGCTACGACATTACGTCTGTTTTCTTGTATGACCGGGAATATCGTCGCCTGCAGGCCCGAAATGGTTTCCGCTGGGGTACGGAAGTTGGACACCTGCAGTCTATATGGCTGCGTGAAGGCCAGCAGCAGCCAGCACGTAATTCAGCCACAATCAAGGCAGCTCAAACAGCCACTAAAGCCAAGGGCCCAATGACAACAAGTGGGCGCACGATCTGCAAAATGTACAACACTAAGGCCGGCTGTAGCTATGTTGATTGCAAGTTTGCACACACCTGCTCACGATATGGCTGTGAACAAGAGCACTGTGCTGCCGTGGCTCATGACCTGTCAAAAAACTAGGTATGACCATTAGCCCTAAACCTGGTCTCATTCTGGAAGCATGGAAAAAAGAACTTGTCGAAGATACTGACAAAAAAATTCTATTAAATGGGATTGAGCATGGATTTGATTTTGTAGACACGGACGCGGATCCAATGCCAGCCGAGGTGGACAACAACAAATCAACTCAATGTCACTCGCCACTATATGACAAGGCCAGTCAACAGGTTTTGGCTGAAATTCAGCAAGGTAATTATGTGGTCTGTGAAGACAAGCCTACTATAATCAGCCCATTCTCAGTGCTGGAAAAGTCAGATGGCGGTGTCCGGCTGATTCATGATGCCAGTCAGCCTGTGGGTGACAGCCTAAACGACCAAGCCACTTTAGACACGCATTACAAATTTGAAACTGTCGATAGTGCGGCCAAGCTTTTATGGCCAACTTATTATATAATCAAAGTTGATTTGAAATCTGCCTATAGATCAGTTAAAATTAGTGAACACAGCCAGAAGTTCACAGGGCTTAAGTGGATTATCAATAATACGACAGTTTTCCTGAAGGACACGAAATTACCCTTCGGGTCCAAGCTGTCACCTGGAATTTTTCATCACCTAGGCCAGAGTGTTAAGAGGATGATGGAGCGCAGAGGGTTTCGGGACCTAGTGGTATACCTAGATGATTTTTTAGTGATTGCTCCCACAAAACAAGAGTGTCAACTTGCACTAAACACCTTGTTGAAATTACTGCGGCAATTAGGATTCAGCATCAATTGGAATAAGGTGGTGGATCCTGCAAAACAGCTAATATTCCTTGGGATTGAGATCGACTCCCAAGCAATGTGTTTGCGGCTTCCAGAGAGCAAATCGTCTGCTCTTAAATTAGAACTTGTAGCCTTTTCAAAGCGGCATCGGGCCACAAAGCGGCAATTACAATCCTTGATTGGAAAGTTAAATTGGGCGGCGGCGGTAGTACGCGGCGGACGAGTTTTTCTCCGTCGGCTTATCGAACTAACGAACACGTTACGCGGCAAGACAGACAGAGTGCGTTTGGCATGCGACACGCATAAGGATATTGCCTGGTGAAACAGTTCAACGGCAAGTCAGCAATCCTTTACAGACAGCCACTGACGTCTGTATATACAGACGCCTGTCAAGCAGGAGGACGCGCTGTATACGGCCAGGATTGGATTTACACGAATTGCGACTTGGACTGGCCAGAAGTCAGCTCGTTCCATATTAACTATAAAAAGGTGCTCGCGATCTTGGTGGCTGCGTTCGCTGGGCGCCTATATGGGCAAATAGACGGATATATATTTTGAGTGATAATACAACGGCGGTATCAGTGATTAATCGTGGGACAACTAGACATCCAGTCGTCATGGAAGGGATGTGTTGTCTTTTCTGGCTATCTGCCAAGTTTAATTTTCATCTTACAGCACGCCACATTCCTGGAGTTAAAAATGTGGCAGCTGATAGTGCTTCCCGACTTCATGAGCCTGGACAGTTAAATAAATTAATTGGCATTTTATATGGTTCACCTTGTCATCAGTGTTTCAATATAGATGGACATGTGAGTAGTTCAGTTTTTCTTTCGTTTTTGCAGACAGGCCAGCTGGTCAGGAGAACTTAACCAGACAATTAGACGAAGCTGTGGCCCATTATAGGACATATACTTTTGCCACGTCTACTTCACGGACGTATAAAACACATTTAAAGGCATATACGGCCTTTTGTAACCTCTTGCAAATTCCGCCGTTACCTATTTCGCAGTTAAATTTAGCTAGATACATTGCTTATCTATCTTCACGTTATACTAGTGTAAAGCAGTATTTAAATATTGTACGACTCTTGCACATAGAGAGTGGTGTTGCTAACCCTTTAGGTACATGGTACCTGGATTCTCTTTTACGTGGTTGTCGTCGGGTCATGGGCAACACTAGTGAGCCTAAGCTGCCTATTACTGTAGAATTGCTGAGGAAAATGTTCAGCTTTTTAAACTTGACTTTGCATGTTGATTTGACTTTCTGGGCTGTTTGTTTGGTGGGCTTCTTCTCTTTTTTGAGGAAATCGAACTTGCTATCTAATTCTTCTAAAGCGCAAGGGGTATCGATGTTAACACGGGGGGATGTATCTTTCCTTCCTGCAGGTGTATTATTACGTATTTCGCACAGCAAAACAGTGCATTTTGGAGAGCGGAACCTTGAAATACCTATACCACATATCCCTAATAGCCCTCTTTGCCCGTCTAGGCCTTATTACTTATGTGTAAGACTCAGCCGGCTCACGCACGTGCCCCACTCTTTACTTGTCCATCACAAGCAGGGCCAATCGCCTTTACGTATTCCATGTTTATTTCCCGCTTGAAAACTTGCCTGGGAAGGGCGGGGGTTGATCCTGATAATTATGCGGGCCATAGCCTGAGACGGGGAAGTGCTAGTTTTGCCTTGGCCTGTAACGTACCAGGTGACCTGATTAAATTACAAGGCGACTGGAAAAGTGATTGTTACCAGCGTTATCTAGATCCTGATATCCAAACAAAATTTTTTGTAGCAAAAGCTATGTCAGATAAAGTACAATCCCTTCGTTTTTTTAACAGGGATAATTTTAATGTATTACTATTATTATTTTGTTCACTACTTATACCTAGTTTGGGCGTTTGGGTGATAACATAATAAGATATGGTTCATAAACGCATGCAGGCCTCACTGTTTCTTAGGCCTTTGCTACATTACGTAACTTCTCATTAGCACACTGATTACGTAATACTTTTGCATGTGATGTTGCGGCTCATTACACAATCATGTGTAAGGCTTTTGATGAATCATTCAAACCTACTTCGCCCAAACTTGGTGTTTCGTTTATAATTGTGTTATATACATGTTGTGTTACTATATCATTTTATTTAAAGTTGCGGCTACAAATTAGTTATGAGAAATTAAGGTGTTTATGTCCACCCAATACCTACACCTACATACGGCAATGCAATGATTAATACACGTCTGGATAGAACTATTATACATGTACAGTGTAACCAATGTTTTCAAAGCATGTTTTTTATTCAGATCATATATTATTCGACACATAACATACAATAACATACACATAACATACAATTCAAATTATCAGTGGGAAGTCGCCACAGACCACACGTGTGTATCAAGTATAAATAAGTATAAATTGACATAAAGTACCTTACGTAATTTTTGTAAAGTAGTATTCCATTTAAAGAATTGGTTCATTTTACATTGTGAACAAAGAACAACATGTAGCGATGCAACTTCATCGTGTAAATATATTTTAAACAACTCGAATTAAACTCCTTTGGGTTTCAGTAATTCTTTAAGGATAATTTTGGATTGTAAAATGCAATTATTCATATAAATGTTATTAGAACGATAGAAATAAATATGTTTTCATTTGTTTAATCAAATAGGTTTCTTCATCAAATACATCCCACCAGTTAATAAATCTAATCCAAACAGGAAATGCAAAATCTGTGAATTGGTGCATCCACGTTACGGAAAAATTACATATTTCCGAATTTACAATACATTTGATGAAGTCGTTTTTGGTGCTGTCATATATAAAGCTGAAATTATTGCAATTTGTATTAATCACTTTCTAAAGTAACAATTTTTATTTTTATTTTCCACCAATTAATTAGCAGAAATTTACATATTGAATTCTTGAAATGTCGTAAATGCAAGGTCATTGTAAGGTTATGCTGTGCCTAAAATCGTTTATATATGAGTAGGAAATGTACAAACTGTACAGTACTGGACTGTATCGTTTCATGTTTGTTCTAAAAGTGTGGCCCGTTGATGAGAGCGCATGCTCTCAACAGATTCATTACACCGATCCCCGCGTCGTCATATTGACGACACAAATCAGTGTACCGCCCTTGTTGGCGTCGATATTTTTGGCGTTGGTGTCGCACAGTTTAGACTCGCTGACCAAACGACAGGAGAGACATGTTCATCTGGATTCTCTCTCCAGCGTTTCGATCAGCCTGTAAAACGGCATATCCCTATGGGCACGATTTTTAGTCAGTTGTGCCACCCCTACACATCGTTGTTTGTGCGGACACTCTGTCCGAAGACAGACTATCCCTCGGGTGACCACGTTCGACTAAGCAACCAAGTTGCTTCAATGTTCGATAAGCTCCGATGTCGTCTGCTTCCATGTATCAACAACTATACGATTATGCGATCCCAGAATATTTTTTAGATTTGGGAGCGAGTGGTAGATATACACGTAGTTTCTACAAAAAGAGAACATATTTAGTGACTGGGGGGTAGATTCTAGGAAATTCACATATAGTTGTAGAAAGGGGAGGAGAGATATATTCTGAGAGGAAGGGGGTGTGAATTCTGGGAGGGGTAGATGATGGGAGGGTCTCATATATAGTTGTTGAAAAGGGTGGTATATTCGGTACACAGACTTTTCGCCCCATAGTCAGTTCGCCCCCAACTTATACTTAGGAAAGACGTTTCGCCCCCTCCCCATAAATAGAGAAGACATTTCGCCACCGTCTTCATAGTTTGAGAAGACGATTCGCTCCCAAACCATATTTCAGAAAGACGTTTCGCACCCAAACCATATTTTAGAAAGACGTTTCGCACCCAAACCATATTTAGGAAAGACGTTTCGCACCCATTTCATTACTAGAAAAGACGTTTCGCCCCCTCTTCCTATTTTGGAAAGACGTTTCGCCCCCTAATCAGAAAGACGTTTCGCCCCCTATAGTCATAATTTGGAAAAACGTTTCGCCCCCTAATCAGAAAGACGTGTCGCCCCCTATAGTCATAATTTAGAAAGACGTTTCGCACCCTTTTCATAATTAGGAAAGACGTTTCGCTTGTTATTCATAAATCAGCATAATATTTATTTTTAAGAAAGACGTTTCGCACCCTAATCATAAAACAGCATCGATTGAGAAGATTGCCGTCCCATTTATAGGAAAGACATGTGTGTGCCCACTTAGGCTATACCTTGTTGTTCATGCATTTTACTATCACTTACCGTTTTCATTCCTTGATTCAGCCACTTTAATTTATTGTGCTATCGATCTGATCGCCGACCTAAACTTGGAACATAAATAATTTAATGCAATATTGTAAGTTGTATTACATTAACGTATATATTTGAAGACTGATTATTTATTTTTAGAAATATATATAGGGGCTAGGTATCTTAATTTGGGGAGGGGGCGAAACGTCTTCTCTGGGGTGCGAAACGTCCTAAAAGAACGGGGGCGAAACGTCTTCTCTGGGGTGCGAAACGTCCTAAAAGAACGGGGGCGAAACGTCTTCTCTAGGGTGCGAAATGTCCAATGAGAACGGGGGCGAAACGACTTGCATAGGGTGCGAAACGTCCTATAAGAATGGGGGTGAAACGTCTCACATAAGGGTTCGAAAAGTCTTAATTTAGAGAGGGGCGAAACGTCTTTCCCATGGGGCGAAACGTCTTCCCTTGGGGGCGAAACGTCTCGATAGGGGGCGAGACGTCTCAATAGGGGGCAAAACGTCCCACAGGGGAGCGAAACGTCCCACAGGGGGGGGGGCGAAACCTCTTAAACTGGGACAAGTTGTCACGGCGACGGCGGAGAAACGTCATGAAGATGGGTGCGAAACGTCATGGGGGGCGAAACGTCTATGGTGCGAAATGTCCTGGAGCCGGTATATTCTGGGATTGACGGTCAGATTCTGGGAGCCAAATATACTTCACATTATCACAATAAAGGGGGGTAGATCCTGAGAGGGAGGGGTAGATTCTGGGAGCCACCGTCATCTACCCCGGGGGTATAGTTCAGGATCTACCCCGGGATAGATTCTGGGGCGCCCACAATATACCCGAATAAAATCTGGAAAGGGTATATTTTCAGACTTTACACCGGTATTCTTTTCCACTCCAAACCACGCCCACTCCACATTTCCTCAGTAGGTAACGTGACTGAATGACGTGTCTGATTGGTTAGAGTCCGGAGTAGGCCTTTACACTGATAATTGGGTTTATATGATGATGATATTATAATCCGGTGGCTATTTTCTGATACAAGCAAGTTTCAACAAGCAGTGTGGTACACCGCTGACTTGCTCGATGTTTTTTTTCAAATGTTGGCAACGTTGGCCCAATATCAACTCATAGTAGGGCAGATATCGGGCCCTGTTACACTCTAAGAAGGAGGTTCATGAATATTAATTTACAGTGACGTCAGCATTATCAACTATGGGATTTGATTGGTAGTTCCCCAATTGCCCTGTCCAATCACGTGTCACAACTGCATAAATGACGTGATTGGCTAAAAAATCTCGTAGTTTCTCTCAACGTCCGCGTGAAAACACGAGAATTTGATTCAAATTGTTTTAATCATGGTTGCCGAATTACTCATACGTTGGCCAAACAAAGCGAGATATAGAGACGAAACTCCCGCATTTCTTATTTTGGACATGCATGTCCGGAAGAAAGCCAAAATAAAATATTACCGATTTTTTGATGATTTTCGCCTGATTGTGTCGCTTTGAACTAGAAAACAAAATAACAGGAAATATCATGTATATAAAGGCCGTATTACCGATACATTTCAAACTATTTAATCTAAATGCATAAAACTTGTATCTAAACATATGTTTTAGTACCTGTGGAATCCATTAATATCATTTGTATTAATTTTTCACCACCCTTTCACCCCTGAAAGTGGTTAGGATAAAATAGTGATGATTACCATAGCTCATGAACTATTTGTCCTACATTCATAAAATTTGTATTTAGCATCGGAGAAAAAAATATAAACACTTTTTAAAATTCGGCGACCTTTATTCAATCGCCAGCAACAACTTTTTGTATCAATTTTTAACCACCTTTTCCTTTCAAAAGTGGTAAGTAGGGATAAAGCGGGGATGATAGCCATAACTTAATGAGTCATTTAACCTAGATGTCCATGGGGTGATAACCCAGGATATAGCCACTAAAAACATCTCTGTGTGTTATCTGGTTGAAAAGTTAGAGCATTTTGTAGTTTTGGGGCTTTAATTATGTTAATTTATGCTAATTTATGCAAATGAGGTTGATCAGTTGATTTCAAAATGTGGTGAACCGATTTCCACGGGGTGGAAAACCTGAGTATAGGCACCGAACACACCCCTGTGGGTGACTTGGTTGAAAAGTTAGAGGATTTTATAGTTTTTTTGCTTCAATTATGTTAATTTTATGTTAATTTATGCAAATTAGGTTGTCCTGTGGTCTTCAAAACTTAGTGACACGACTTCCATGGGGTGAAAACCCTGAGTATAGACACCAAAAACAACTCGGTGTGTGACTTGGTTGAAAAGTTGGAGCATTTTATAGTTTTTTGGCTTAAAATATGTTAATTTTTGTTAATTTATGCAAATTAGGTTGACCTGTGGTCTTTAAAAGTTAGTGAAACGACTTCCATGGGGTGAAAAACCTTAGTATAGACACCAAAAACACATCTGTGGGTGACTTGGTTGAAAAGTTGAACCATTTTAAAAAAAAATTGGCTTCAACTATGTTATTTATGCAAATTATGTTGTCCTGTGGTTTTTAAAATGTAGTGAAACGACATCCTTGGTGTGGAAAACATGGGTATAGACACCCGAAACACCTCTGTGAGTGACTTTAAATATGCTAATTTATGTTAATTTATGTAAATTTATGCTAATTAGACAAACTAAGACAAAGTTCACGGAATGTCAGCCTGGATGGAAACACAAAAATGGCATTTTCAAAAAGTGTGTCGAACCGTCCAAACCTGTGTTAAAATGACTCCTACATTTTTGGACAAAAATTTTTGCCCATACATTTTTATTAATCCCAAGAATACTTTTAATTTTACTACTCCGTTCCACTCTACTCCGTTACCAAGAAAAGGGAACGGAGTAGTGAATTGCCAAATTTTATGGGTTTTAAAGTCATAATGATTGATGATAGTCTTTTAAAAATTAGCTCGTTGTCCCCATATAAATATAGCACCCATTTATGATCGATGTTATGATAAGAGAATATACAGTTTATATTTATGTCGAGCCAAACATTTGGTAACGGAGTTGAGTATTTTAAGCTTGGTAACGGAGTTGAAATAAGGATTTGTGTTTCTCCCGTCAAATTTTCTTAAATTTTTAGCAGTTTTGAGATACGATTGTCTAGTATTCTGCTTCAATAAGGATATCACGTTCAAAAGTGTGATGTCAAGCTAAACAAAGTAACATCATTTTTTAATTGTTTTGGATTTGGTAACGGAGTAGTAAGTGGAATGTTGCAACTTTTTTAATATGACGTTTTTAAAGCGAAAAAAAAATTATAGCAAAGCCAGTGACTTTTTTATGCTCTTTTGGGATCAGTCCACCAAACCCATCAAGTGGTTTCTCTCCTTTTTGATGGTCACCTCTCTGCCATTTTTTATGCTACAAAATTACCCCAATTTTTGGTTTTACCGATACAATCTGCAATATTTATTTAGTATTATGTCTCACGTTACAAGGGTACGTGTCTGTTATTTACTGTATTTGTTTTATTCCAGCTGTTGATTTGACCATGATCAATAAACTTAGCCTAGATGCATCTGTTGGATGTTTGAACGCCCCATCGAACAGCTGTTTTACCCCTTCCCTTTCTTGAAACACACTGTCAGACTTGCATCCCGTCTACATGATCTACAATAAGCCTTCCCTTTGAAGTAGTAGTCTACCGATTATTAGCACATGCAACGTTACTGCTGTAGTGTGAATAACAATAAATCGCATCTCAGTAACCACAAAACGTTTGTATAACATTTATGCGTTGTATGAATGTTATACCAATGTTTTGTGTTTACTGCCATAGTTTATTGATCCAACGTCGAAGACGTTGGGCCGACGTTGTATAAATGTTATACCAATGTTTTGTGTATACTGGGATAGTTGATTGTTTGAAAGCAAATGTCGAAGGTTTTCTTTAATCTTGCTATTATCTTACTCTGCTGTTTATGTAAGATGTATCTTTCCAATACCAATTCGTTTATCTTCCCCTTAGCTGTCACATTTGATTGTTTTTGTTGGAGTCCCTGAATGTTTTTAAAAATAGAGATCTGGGAATTGGGGCAAACAACTGTTTGTGGCCACTATCCAGTTTTTCGTTTACAAATTTATACTTCTGGGTAGCATGTTCAACAACCGTCAACGTCAACAGCAACTAATACAACAGCAACCCGTTGTTCTGACTTCATAATTTCAGATGGTCAAGAAGTCTATGTGGGCTGTTTGTAGAAATATCGAGTCCAATCATCTGTAAAAGTCCATCTCTGAATATTGCTAAATGAGGTCTATTAAGTCCCCATTTATCATAAGTTGTTTGATTTTGCAAAACTGTTTAATGCCATCAGGAATTTGGGACTTCGGTTGTACGTCTGTTCCCCAGCTTGATCAAGGGCTTGCCTCGAAGCCTTGTAATAGCTTTTCTGAACTAATATTCCTTGTTTCTCCATCAAATGCTTTGAACCTGGATGAGTTACGTCTAGCAGGCCCTATGTGTTCGTTCAAATTAAAGTCCAGGGGCAGGCTATCAGCCCACTTTAAAATTCTTAGGTCAAAATCGCTTTATTTTACAGGCATATGAATTTGTCTATCCAGCATGTCGAGACAGATTATCCAGAATTGAGCTGTTTTTTTCGAAATTACCATTTCTGATCTGCTGTCTGAAAGCTTCATAATTTATACAGAAAGTATTTTTGTTGACATTCTTGACTAGCCGAGTCAGGTCTTTACGTGTGTCTGAATAACGGCTGTACTTCTGTTGGGATAGAATGCAGCTCTGTTGAATCCACAAGGAATCTAATAAGTAGACCCAGTAGTCGTATGGGAATGTTAAGTGGGTCCACCGGTAGGGTGAACGGCAAGACCCGCCTATCATTCTCCATTTTATTTCTATCTTCTTTCCTTCCCCGTCGGGTCGACGGTCCGATTGACTTCACAAAACTCTTCTTCAGCTCATTGTATTTATTGGTCTAGACACAAAACATTGGCAATGTACAGTCCCGCGCACGACACGTCCCTAGGCTAACTCCAAAGGGATGACCTGCAACACGTCTGCAGTCGTCAAGGGCTAGACCACAAGTGCGGGAAAAAAACACGACCGCATGGTGATTGGGTTTATGCGCACGGCACTGAAGTACTGAAACGAGGCTGCCGTCCCACTGTCCCCCTGCGTCCGGGGAGACTGGGGTCGACTGTCACAGTGATCTAGCGAGGCAGGAATCCTACATTACCTCCGGGTTAGTGATAACGTAGGAACCCAACTAACGTGTAGGAGACTGCTTCGTGAAAGCATCGGGGACTGTACAGAACGTAACCTCTTATAACTATTTGGAACAGTCAGGTGTGAAAAAATACAGCGTGGGTGGTTGTGGTTAAAAAATACAGCGTGGGTGGTTGTGGTTAAAAAATACAGCGTGGGTGTTTTTTGTCGCAGCATCCGTAGTTAAAATTATTGTCCTCATAACACCAATTGTCCGATCCTCATAACACTAATTGTCCTATCCTCATAACACCAATTGTCCGATGAATTACTTATGCTGCTTTGATGCGACCAACCGATTCATTTAATTAATACATCCATTATTAGGTAGCAAATATTTTGCTCAATAATTTGATTGCAGTTAGCCTATTCTAATTAATGTTGCCAGGCCTGGCGAATTCAATTTGCAAAAAAAAATTATTATAATTACGGTACGTGCGGTTGGTCCCGATAAAATGTCGTTAGGCGCCACTATGGCGTGGACCATCTGCACGAACCGAGCAGGAGTCTGGATTGTTCGTCCGACTCTGGTTTTCCTCACGGTTGCACCCGTCGAAATTTTGTCGCTATCAGCGATATTCGAACTATTTCCTGTATTCGTGTCTTTTACGGCATCAGCTGCACCAGAAGTTTTACCCCGTAAATGTAAAGGTATGCTTGAGTACGTTCGCAAACCGCCACCGTCCCCGTTAGCGCGAGACAAGGCGGGGGCTCGCGAATGTGGCGCTACATAAGATTTGCCTTTGTTAGGCAATTTAACTTTATCAGCTGATTGCTGTGCACATGGGACAGTGGCCAATTTGGTACTGCTTCTGACTGCCGTCGACTGTGTCTGTTTAACACTCGTCCAATTGTCTCGTCCTATTGACCTTATATGGGCCGTCGTAAGGGGCGGTCAGAGGCGGCGCAATTGCGATTCGTCGCAAGAATACATGTGTGCATGTTTCTATTTCCTTGTATTGGAAAATGTTTGTCTGGTGTGTGTCACGTGGCGGACATAAACGGAGACGCGACATGGCTACGCGTAGCTTGTCTGAGTAATTCTCCAAATCTGTGTTAGCGTCGACGGTGTACTGTTTCGTAAACTCTCCTGGAAGTCCGAGTGGCGTACCGTATATAATCTCGGCAGCCGATCTGCCTAGCCTCTCTTTGACTGCAGAACGAACGCCTAAAAGTACAGCGGGTAAAGTAATAGTCCATGGATTCAGTGATTCGTGCGTCATAATGGCGGCTTTCAACTGGCGGTGGAAACGTTCGACCATGCCATTCGACTGGGGGTGATAGCTCGTGGTGCAATTCCGTATTATCCCGAATTGGTTACATAAATTATCCCATAATTTTGACTCGAACTGAGCGCCCCGATCTGTGGTGATAGTGGCGGGAGTACCGTAACGTGCTATCCACCCGCTGAAGAAGGCATCGGCGACCGTTTCGGCCCGAATATTTACAATAGGTATGGCTTCCGGCCAACGTGTAAAACGATGACGCAAGTCAGTAGATATCTAAAGCCATTAGCGTAGGGTAAGGGTCCGACTATGTCGATGTGGACATGATCAAATCTCTAGGTAGGTTCAGTGAACTTGCCGAAAACTGGTGTGTTGTGACGTGAAACTTTGGCGGTCTGACAACCTCTACAGGAACGACACCCTTTAGCAATGTCAATATTCATGCCATGCCAAACAAATTGTGTGTTTATCAAAGGTTTTGTAGCTCTATGAGATGGGTGGCCTAAACCGTGTAGAATTGAAAAAACTTTTCTGCGAAATTTCGCGGTACTGTACGGCCGGTTATATCCCGTGGACACATCGCACCAAATCAGCTTGATTAATACTTAAATCTTTATAATTTATCGCTAGTCCATTGTCTATCACGGACACTGACGGTCGTGACAGCGCATCGGCGACGAAATTTGTCTCTCCTTTAACGAACCTAATGTCGGTAGTGAATTCAGCTATGAAAGCTAAGTGTCGTGTTTGGCGTATGCACGCGCGTTCAGTGACAGATGGCATTACAAATGTCAAAGGTTTATGATCAGTGTTTACAAAAAAATTGCGTCCTTCTAGATTATGTCTGAAGTGTTTTATGGTGGCATATAGGGCCTACTGCCAAAAGCTCATGGTCAAACGCGCTATAGCGTGTCTCCGCTGGACTCAGCTTCTTGCTGAAAAACGTGAGTGGCTGCCACATACTATTCAAATACTGCTGCAAAACGCCACCTACGGCGACATCACTAGCGTCACACGTGATGTTTAGTTGAGCCATAGGATCTGGGTGTACCAGAAGAGTAGCGTTTCGGTGACAGTCTTGTATGGCCGTCATTGGCTGCTGTCAATAAATTGTTTAATGGCGTCAACTTCGCTGCGCATTGCGGTATGAAACGGTGATAATAATTTACCATTCCTAAATATCTTCGCAACGCTCGTTACTTTTCGGGCTTTACGAAATTGACTATGGCGTCGACGGCGCTGGGTAACGGCGAAATTCCTTCAGCACAAACGTGGTGGCCTAAGAAACTTAACTCAGCTGTACCAAACTGACACTTCTCAGGACCGATGATGATGCCGTATTCGGCTAGTCGGGCAAAAATAATTTTTAAATGTTTTTTGAGAGTTTTATGATCTGGACTGGTTACCCGTAGGTCGTCTAAATACACAAAAACGAAATCAAGTCCGCGTGTAACGTGGTCTATGAAACGCTGAAACGTTTGGCCGGAATTTCGCAGACCAAACGGTGTCCTGGTAAAATTAAATAGATCAAAAGGTGTAGTGACGGCTGTCTTGTGTATGTCTGACGGTTCCACAGGAATTTTGTAATAGGCTCTAACCAAATCAATTTTTGAAAAAAAAATTGAGACAGCTAATCGCTGCGTGAAATCCTGAATATGTGGGATTGGGTTACGGTCGGGTACGATCTGAGTGTTCAAGCTTCTGTAATCTCCACATGGTCTCCAGTCGCCATTTTTCTTTGGTACCATATGAAGCGCTGAGGACCATTCACTGTCGCTGGGTTTGATAACTCCTAACTTGATCATGTCGCCGAACTCGCATTCCGCAGTGACAAGTTTATCGGGTGCCAATCGTCGTGGGCGCGCAAACACCGGGTGTCCTTTCGTTACGATTTTATGTGTAATGCCGTGTTTAACGGTCTCACCCTTTGTCGTAGGGCGAGTCAGTTCCGGGAACTGACCTAAAAGTTTTATTGTATTCATTATAAACAGTTCAACGACAGTGGTCTGATTGACGACAATGAAGCGGGAATAGCTAAACCGGTTCTCATGTCTCTAAGACATCGACTTCTTAGGTCTACTAACAAATTATAATGAATAAAAAAATCGGCCCCTATGATGGGTTGTTGCACGTCCGCCACTATAAATGTCCACAGTTAGTCGCGTTTTAAGCCGACGTCGACGACGTGTTTACTGTTGCCGTAGGCATTGATAGTAGTGTTGTTAGCGGCCACCAGGGGGAGGCAGTCTGCGTCCGAAATCCTGTTAGCGCAAGATTTCGGCAAAACGCTGAACGCTGCGCCTGTGTCAATCAAATATTTGCATTTATTATTCTTGTCTGCGACGTACAATAACTTAGAGTGAAACAACTTGGGAAGGGTAGCTTCCACGGAGTCATGTCGCGTTTTAGTTATCCCGCCAGATGCAAGTGTCGCTACCTTGCTCTGGCTTAGCAGTCTTAAAGAAAATGCGCAAGGGTTTCTGCACGTGCGTGCCTTGTCACCGAAAGTTTGGTTAAAGTAGCAAACAGGTGCATCAGCCGAATCGATCCGGTTCGCAGCATTATTTTGCTGTGCGTTCTGCGGCGGTACGTATGGACGAATATTTTGCTTGTCACTGTTAAAATTACTTTGTTTGTTAGGAACAAACTCTGTGGCCTGAGCGTTTGGAATGAATGGGGGCTTAGGTGCATAATTATTATTTGCACGGTTCGCAGCATTATTTGGCTGTGCGTTCTGCGGCGGTACGTATGGACGAATATTTTGCTTGTCATTATTAAAATTACTTTGTTTGTTAGGAACAAACTCTGTGGCCTGAGCGTTTGGAATGAATGGGGGCTTAGGTGCATAATTATTATTTGCACGTCCACGTCCTGAATTTCTCTTCTTTTCTGCTGCTGTCGCGGTCTCTAATTTCTTTAATCTTGTTGATAAATCCTTGAGCAGTCCCACTAATTTAGCAGTTTCGTCGATCTTAACGCTCCAAAGTAGCACTATCTGGCTGTGTGGCCAAATGGGCACGAATTAAAATCGGCATTTGCCGAATAAATGCCTGGCGTATAACCGCCTTTCCGACCACTGCATGGGTTCCGAAACCTGCTGTCTTCTGAAGGCGTCTTAAAAATCTTGAGGGGATGTCAGAGCCCATCTTTTCTCCGGAAATCACTTTATTTACCCGTTCGGGTGTCGTTAAACCTCGTCACTCAATTAATATACTTTTCAAGCTTTCGTACTTGTGCGACCTGAAAGGTTGGAGTAGGACATCTCTCACGTCAGAGGCGACCTCGCCTGAAAGTGCTGCACATGTCAGACTGTACCGCTCATCATCGTCATTAATTTGATGAAGATCGAACTGTGTTTCGATCTGATTGAACCAAAGTTCAACATCTGTAGCGTAAAAGGTTGCTATCTTGAACTTAGGTAAGTTCGTTGAACGTCTAGGAGGCTGTCTTCTGCGTGGTGAAGGGCTTTTTGAGGAATCACTCCTAGAGTGATTTCTTGTTAGTCGATTTCGAGCGATTCGAGCAAAATCCTCTTTAAGCCTTTTGTACTCATTGTCAGCCTCGCGGAAACAAACTTCGTTCTCCTCGCTTTCCAAGTAATAATTGTCTTTTCGGCGAGCTCCCTGACCTTCCAGAGGCATAGACACGAAACCTTCAATTTTGTGTGTTGTAGACATTTTGAAATGTTTGTTTGAGTGAAATTATTTAACTAATACAACGTTTGAGAATGCAGGCCTATTGGCTCTATGCACGGTGTTGAAATTGTATGTCATATTAACACATACCAGCTATTTCGGTGACGTGTCGTGCGCGGGTTAGACTGTACATTGCCGTCTAGACTTTATTAAAAATGTCAGTATATGTTGAATCTGTAGCAGTGTAGGTTTTTGAGATTGTCCATGCTATGTCGCATGTTGCGAGATACAGGGGTTGCTGAGATGTTTGAATATTCTTCACTGAGATTGCACATAATTTCTTTTCACTTAATCACACATATATATATTTTGTGAAAACTGTAGGTCAAGATTGTATATAGAATGCCAGAAATAATTACTACATGCTATGCTAAGCTATGATAATAGTATATATTAAATCGACTTGGGTGGAAAAAAAAAAATTCACGCAAGTCGAAAAACACATGCAAATGTTGAAACTGTTCCGCGTTAGCGCAACTGTCTAATCGAATATTTCGTTATTTATATAAGTTTGATCTACTGAAATCAACTATCATGAGAAAATTTCGCTCCCTGGCTGATAGGATAAATGTGACTGCGATAAAAACAGCTACATTTGTTTTAAAAATATTATTTTAAAACATGACTGACAGTAGTCTACGCGAATTGATGATATAATATATCATTTCACTGATGAAGGATTTCCGCGGTGAACATTCCAATTTTTTTTATATGGTATGTTCATCGCTGATTCATTCTTGATGACGTCCGAATCGATCGCTCGCTTCGTTTCGTTTATTGTCGTGTAATTCGGTTGTCGTCGTAGCGGTTGCGTTTATTTGTTTTGCGGCGGGTGTGGTGTAGTGTATGATTGTTTTCTGTTAACGTGTAGCCGGTCGCACACGTGTCAGCCTGTATCGGTTTGTCAAATATGGCGTACGTGACCACAGCCGTGTAGACCCAGCCAGCAGCTCGTTGCTGTATGCTTGGGCCAGCAGGCCTGTAATATGGGTGTACGTGCAAAACTGAGCAGTAGACGCGTCTCGCCTCACATTAGCATATTCATGAGCTACCCTGTGCCAGAAAAGGCGCGAGGAGTAGGCTAGAACGACGCTGAACACCAGGGGGCGTTTCGACGTGAAAAATTAGACTATGAAATTTATCAAAATCTCGCACAGTTTGTGCTATAATTTCTTTTCCGAAACTGCATATTTTTATTTTCTCTCAATTTAATGGTTTTAAAAAAGAAACTTTGTATATATGTAAACAAAATATTTGAGGCTAGACCGTGTATAGTCTTGACACGTGAATAGGCTGCGCCACGAATTCAAAATGGCGGCCTAATTTATGCTAATGTGATGAGGTGACAAGGGTCCACTGTCCAGGTGCATGCCGGGTATGGCGGGACGCATTTTGCCCACGACGGGCGAGTAGCTAAATTATGGAAACCAGCGTCCAATATGGCGCTCACTTACCAAATACATTCATTATTAACCCGTTTGTGACGAGCCCCGGAGATCTCCGTGATTTAGGGAGACTATTCAGATACGAGGCCCGGAGATCTCCGGGTCTGATTGCATGAGATAACTATGACGTCATAAAATAATCTCGTTTCAGAAACAGTGCAGTAGCATAATAATCTCGTGTTCAACGGGTTAACAGCATTCCCTGAAATAAAATATTGTTATAATGATAAAATATTGACCTACGGTCCTGGAAATATGTTTTACAGACCAACTAGAACCGTTTATTCACATTTATTTTCAGGCGAACAATTTTATTTGGCCCTAATCCTATTAAAGGTTATCTGAGTCGAAGCGATATTTTTCGATAATTTTTTCTTTGTCAATTTTTGCTGAAAAATCGAAATCTGATGAGACTTCGTCTATTGGACTTTAAAAACTAGTCACCCAATTATGGCGAACAACGATAAAAATATAGTTTTAAAAAATACCCGCTTCCTACTCGCCTACAGTGGCATTAATAGGATGAAAGCATTCTAGGAACTTGTACATTGAAAGGATGAATGAGAAAAAAAAAATTCCGGTCTTTCTGGAAAAAACCTACATGTCGGCCATCTTGAAAAGGCACCAATCACGTGGAATTCGTTCAAAAAATGTGAAAATTACGCCGTTTTGGGCGTAAAAACGCGTGCTTCTCTTCTGATAACTTTTCTAGCTAGTTCTAGCTGGCATATTTAGCGTGACCTACAATTTTTACGAACCTTTGCGAAAAAAATGCTCATGATTTTTTCGAAAAATCCCTTAAAATTCTAACAAAAACTATCCTTGAAAACAGAGGTTTTTATCTTGTTGCTTGGTGATCAAACGTCAGGTGTCACCAGTATTGGAATGTTAAGTGGGTCTACCGGTAGGGTGAACGGCAAGACCCGCCTATCATTCACCATTTTATTTCTATCTTCTTTCCTTCCCCGTCGGGTCGAGGGTTCCGATTGACTTCACAAAACTCTTTTTCAGTTCATTGTATTTATTGGTCTAGACACAAAACATTGGCAATGTACAGTCCCGCGCACGACACGTCCCTAGGCTAACTCCAAGCGGACGACCTGCAACACGTCTGCAGTCGTCAAGGGCTAGACTACAAGTGCGGGAAAAAACCACGACCGCATGGTAATTGGGTTTATGCACACGGCACTGAAGTGCTGAAACGAGGCTGCCGTCCCGCTGTCTCCCCGCGTCCGGGGAGACTGGGGTCGACTGTCACGGTGATCTAGCGAGGCAGGGATCCTACAGTCGTTCCAACGCGACTGAAAAATGTCTGCCATGTAAGACTCCTGATACACTTTATCTTCAAATCCGCTCCCACTGACGAACTGTCCCATAATGCCAAAGTTTTCTTGAAAGAGATGAAAGTCACCGAAGGGTGAATAATGACATTCTCAAACTCATCTGGGAAGTTCCATAGAACATGATATGTTTATGCTGCAAGCGTAAGGTGAGCATATGCAGGCATGTTTACCTGGTGATCCATTTCTTGCACTAGATGCAGATGCTCTACCACTGTGTCATATTGTGTGATGGGTTTATGAACTGGTGGATGATATGTGACTATAGTCTTTGTGGGTGAGCCACCAGCTTTGATACCATTATTCTCCAACATTTGAAACGTGGCACAACCTGATCATTTTGATGTGTGCATTGAGGCAATTTCCATAACATAAATTTATTTTTGCCAACACATCCGGCTGACATTGCTATTATTGTCTTCACATGTAATAACGTTCTTGGCTACTTTTTAGGATAGTTGTCACTATTGTTCGTTTTACTGATCGAGGAATTTCAACATAAGCATTATGATGCAAGGGCCCGTCTGATATAACTTGGTAAGAAACACCGTGTGTGTTATAAATAGTTCCATGGCCAGTAACTGTTTCAATGTTTTGATCGAAATTGTCCATTCAAAAATGAACAGTCGAACAGTAGAATCCAGTGATATAGGTTGAAGTAGGAGTAACTGTCGCTCAGCTTGAAAATACTGGTTAGGTGGTCTGTTTCCATTCCATACAACTCCCACTGAGGCATAATTTTTATGTGTTTGATAATTATGTGTTTGATATAATTGGATAGAAGATGAGCGGATCCCATTTCAGTTTTTCGTCAAATAAACACAAGTTTATAACATATTCTCTACAAGTTTATAACCATTAGAAAGCTCATTAATTTTTTCCATCGATACCAAATTTGTTAATATACAGCAACCATAGAAAAAGGTTGTAGATTAAATATTGTCACATCATACACTATTTGGAATTGCCATGAAAACAAGTAAGCATCACCATACCACATGTACAAAAATGCGACCCCACCAAAACTAAAATATTGAAATTTTACCAGATTTGTTCTGTTCTATTTATAAATATCTAGGCTACATCTGGAGAAAAGACTGGGCTCAATTTAGTTATTTAGTAGATCAAAATAACACATATGTATGACCATGTTACCTTTCATATGATACCAAGATCATAAATATACAACAACCACAGAGAAAGTTATAGATAAAACAGTGTCACATTATGTACTATTCGGGATAGCGGTACAAAACAAGTAAGCGTCACCATACCACATGTACAAAAATGGCGAAAACTAAAAGTCCTGAGTGTTGACCTGATCAACATTCGGATTCTCATCCTGGATAGTATAGGTACAAGAAAATATCAGTGGCAGTGATTTCACTTCAAGCTTAGTAACACCCCACTTAAAATAAAATATTGAAATTTTACCCAATTTGTTTTTATTGTACTTATAAATATATGCATCTTGCGAAAAGTCGGACTCATTTTAGTTCTTCCACAGATCGAAATAACACATGTTTATCACCACTGGAAAGCCCTTTGTGTTACCTTTCATATGATACCATATCTTAGATATACAACAACCACAGGGAAAGTTATAGATAAAACAGTGCCACATTACATACTATTTGGACTAGTCGTAAAAACAAGTAAGCGTCGCCATACCACATGTACAAAAATGGCGAGAACTAAAAAAAGCCCCCATGTTGACCTGATCAACATTCGGATTTTCATTCCTGGATAGTATAGGTACAAGAAAATACCAGTGACAGTTATTTCCCTTCCAGGTGACACCCCACCCCCATGGGCGCCTGGTCTATTTCATCAATACCGTGGTTGACGCTGCATACATTCCTTCAGTACTGTGGTTGTACAACTTCTCTGTACCCTCATGCGGCACCGCCGGGTACGGCCTTCAGTTATATAAGTTGTGTGAACATTCTAAATCGGTCTCTAAGTCCATTCTAGGACAGGCAGCGAGACCAGAAGATGTCTTCATATTCAGATTACAGTCAATTACATGCAGTCAATTATGACTTGTGACTTTACACGACATCGGTGGTGCCTCAGAGCTTCTAACTTTGTTTGTGGACGGTTCGATCATCTCCATTTTTCTGGCCAGTAAAATCCATTCATGATATCATAGCAATGACCTGCACAACTCAGGTAAAACGTTTCTAGTCACCCTTCTAACAATCTGCGTGGACTCGGACTGCACTCAATGTCAAGACGGCAACAACCTACAGTTCACCACATCATCTGAAGTCAATGCCAGCGCCACAGACTTTAAAATTAAATTCACCTTTCACGCTCACTTTCACCCTGTACCGTTGCACATTACTGTATATATATTAAACTTTTAAACCTATAACATTGTTTTCGTTTTTTACTGAATGCTCTTTGTTAGGTCGGCTTTCACAGTGCCATTCTTGACCCATCGCAATAGCTAGAACCTAACAAGTGGTATCAGAAGTGGGATTTGAACCCACACCCACAACGTTAGAGGGGGTGAACTTTTCAAATATTGCAAGAAGCTAGGTCATGTCTTGGAGATTTTTTTCTTTACAAAGAAAGAGAGAACGTGATGACAAAAGTAACTTGATGCATCATCCCAAAACATAAACTGTGATGGGCTTGATAGTGAATGTCTAAACCAGTCATTATCGGAACAGAGGCAAAATAAATATCTATTTTAAGAGATACTGGCGCATAACAGACTGTGTTACGGGAGGGTGTTTTACCTGTGTCTGACGAGACGTACACTGGGGTAAATATTGTGGACACTGGTCATAGCGTTAAACTCCACAAAATTCGCTTATCTTCTGACATAGGATCAGATCGACTTAGTGACAGTTGCCATTACGTCGGCATTGTCATTAGACAATGTTTCGTTGTTATTAGGCAAATGATATTGCAGGTAAGAGGGTTATTCTAAATTTTCAGCCCACAGTATCGTGCATTCCTGAGACAAGAATAGAGACTAAAAAATTCAGGATGAATTTCGTAATATATTTCCAGCATGTGTTGTAACTCGAAGCATACCTAATCATGATCAGTCAAAACATGATAATTCGATCAGTGACAACTACTACGATATATCAGAAACTTTTATTGCCGATCTTGATTCAGATCGTGATCTCAGTTCAAGCAATGATGATGAGAGAGGTATACAATTGGTAGATAATTCCTCATTTTTAAACAATAACACGATTCAAAATTAATACTTTTGTTAACTCGTGTTGTCTCTGAAGACGAAGCCCCAAAACTCCCTACTTCTATTTTAAATCTGGTGTTCTGTTGCGTAAATGGAAAAATAATGGAAGGCTTGTCACCAAATTGTTGTTCATTCCAAATATAGATCCACAATTTTGAGTCTGGCTCATGAGAGACCAATGGCTGGACATTTGGGCATAAAGAAGACATGTGCTCGTGTTCTACGCCATTTTTATTGGCCTAAGTTGAAACAGTCCGTTAACCTATACTGCCAAACATGTCACATGTGCCAAATTTTTAGGAAGCCTAGCCAAGGCCCGGGGAAACGCCTCTTGAACCAATATCGGTAACTGATGAACCATTTTCCAAACTCAATATTGATTGTGTCCTTTGCCAAAAAACAAGTCTGGAAAAAGGTTCCTTTTAACTGTGATGTGTACTGCGACTCTTTTCCCGGAGGCATTCCCTCTGAGAAACATTGAATCAAAGACTGTGTGTGAGGCTCTAAAGGTTTTTTCTGTACTTCAAATTTCCCAAGGTCATTCAAAGTGACTGCGGGATAATTTTTTTGGCCAAACGTTTCAAGCAATTAATATCAGAAATGGGCGCTGAACAAATGACCTCTTCTGCTTATCACCCGCAGTTACTGGGTGCTTTAGAGGAGTTCCTCCAAACTCTAAAAATTATGCTACGTAAATACTGTTTCAAGAATGAAAAAAGTTGGGATCAAGGGGTTCCGTTGGTTCTATTTGCTGCACGTGAGAGTGTCCAAGAGTCACTGGGATAATGAAAGAACGCTGGTTGGATGAAACGCCGTGATCTTACATTCTCACTTATGTATAAAGGTATAAATCAAGATTATCAGAAGCATTTGAAATTGCTAATGATCACTTAACAAATTCTCAGGCCAAACTGAAGGTTTGGTATAATAAAAATAAAAATTAGGTGGTAAAAGCACCCGATAGACGAAAAAAGAAACAATTGTGTCACGTCAACATGTTGTCTCAGAAAACGAACAGAAAAAGAAAGATTCTGATGTATCTGAAATGACAGGTAGTACCTTCAGGTTACAAAATTCTAGCGTAATTGAAAATTTGGTTTCCAATAAATATTGCACCAGCATTGCAAGAAGATGTTGTAAAACTAATTACAAAGTATAAATCACTATTTCCTGATGTACCAAGAAGGACAACAGATGTCCATCATGATATTGATGTGGGTAACTCAAGTCCCATAAAACAACATCTTTACAGAGTAGATCCAGTAAAAAGGCAGATTTTTTGCTAGTGAAGTAGATTACATGCTCACCAATAGCATAATTGAACCCCAGTTTCGGTAGCTGATCTTCGCCATGTTTGTTAGTGCCAAAATCTGATTCATCCTATCGCTTTGTCACTGACTTTTGTGAGGTAAACACGGTTACCAAAACCGATTCATTTCCGGTGCCTAGGGTAGATGACTGTGCAGATAGAGTTGGCCGTGCCTATTACGTAACAAACTTCGATCTTTTAAAGGGATACTAGCAAGTGCCCCTAACGGTGTGCGCTAAAGATATATTGGCATTTGTAACGCCAGATGGTTTGTACCACTATTTAGTTATGCCTTTTGGAACCAGAAACTCTAGTGCTTCAATTCAGAGACTAATGAATAGGGTAGTGACTGGCCTGAAAGACACAGAAGTCTATGTAGATGATCTCAATATTCATAGTAAAACATGGGAGTCACATTTAGAACAAATTGGGTAGTTATTTCAAAGACTAGTAGAATTTAATTTGACTGTTAATCTTGTTAGGAGTAAAATAAGTCATGCATGCAACTGTCATTTTTCTAGGTCATGAAGTCGGTCAGGGCCCAGTTTCACCAGTGCAAGGTAAAGTCGAAGCCATTTTCAGGTTACCTCCACCTGTTAACCCGTTTGTGACGAGCCCCGGAGATCTCCGTGATTTAGGGAGTCCATTCTGATACGAGGCCCGGAGATCTCCGGGTTTGATTGCATGAGATAACTATGACGTCATAAAATAATCTCGTTTCAGACACAGTGCAGTAGCATAATAATCTCGTGTTCAATGGGTTAATAAAAAGGGGGTGATGTAATTTTTGGGAATGACAGGTTACTACAGGAAATTCTGTCTAACTTTGCAGATGTGGTAGCACCTTTAACGAATCTCCTAAAAAAGGAGGCAAAATTTCAATGGTGTTATCTATGTCAGGCGGCTTTTCAAAAAATTAATAATGACCCTTTGGGTCACTGATCTTGTAGAATTGAATTGTTTCACGGCGTGACCCTTTGTTCACAACAATTTAGACCACATGTCAATCCAAATGTATTTCTCGGGTTTTGAGGCCGCCATCGATTCTAAATATGCATTCACCATCCTTACTGTCTCATTGGATTGCCTAATGTCAGCAGAGCTGCCCTTTCTAGTTGGAATAGAACATATGCCAATTACAGTCTCTGGGAATGAAGCACTAACATTAGTAATGGTTTTACAATATTTCAATATAGTCATTGAAGCAGATGTCATTTGGAACATTACATCATTCGTTCTGAGATTTATAATCACGTTGTATGGATCCATCACATCTGTATGGTTGTTTTTTGCCTCTTTTATCAGGTCTGATGCACTATACTAGATAGAGTGGATCCAGCCTTATATGAAATACGCATTCCTGCTGGTTCTTTCATATCCCTGATCATTGAATCACCAACGATAAGGGTCTTACAGGGTCAGTGTCAGTGGTCGTTTCAGCTTATTCATGGTTGGGTAATTCAGGAACGTAGTCTTATTTGGTGAGGATAGTTCAATTACATGGCGTTGTGTATCAGACCTATACCAGCCTGACTTACAGGAGCTCTCTTTACCTGACGGTGATCATAATCTCACAGTTTTCACAATTATTGGCCAGGGAACTGATAAAATGTACAAAATAAAACCAACCACAGAAATATGTGTCTTCTGGAGACCTTCTCTGTATTCTTGATATTAAACTTAATACTGCTGTAAGTCGAAGAAATACTCTAAATACGCTAATTCGTCGAAAACCGTCTTAATTCACCCGGGAATTCTTGCGCATGCTGTCTCACCTCTCACGTTTGGCAAAGCACTTATATTATACATCACAACTGTCAGCAAGCTATATATTTATTTATTAAAATTTCTTTCACAGCGCCCACTCCATATGTGGACCAGATTGCTGTACAATCACTAAGTCAGAACACATGTGTCTATAGTAACTCCCTAAGCTGTGGTGGGGAACCAGATAAACGGAGAAGTACCAAACTGGCTATTCCTGAAAATTTATCCAGAGATTGCGAACTTCGCTATGTCTTACAATTATGGCCAGTGAGTATTTCATATCATCATCAGTTTAATTTATGCACTTTAGGTTTTAAAGCAAAAGCGAATAATATAAGGGTTTTAAGTATTTTTAAGTCTTATCCTTAAACATCAGTTCTGGAAGCAGCACACGTAGGCGTACAGGTAGCTTTTGATTTCTTAAATAAGTGACATCGCAACACGGTCTTGACAAAACTACAGTTAACTATTACAAAATAAATCAAAAAACAAATTTAATGATCATATTCAGAGGTTTATTTGATGAATAAAATATTGACCTTATTTATTGTGGATCATTATTGTATTGCAATCGATATGTAGTTTCGCTGACATTGTGCAGCATACGATACCCACGCAAAACAAAATAATTATTTGAACCACAGTTTTAGAAAGATCTATTATCTTGATTTTATTTATAAGAGGACAAATTAGTGCTTTCGTGCTGTCAGAGTACCGTTTTATGAAAACATTCTCGCTCGTTGCTTGCCAGCTTTAGCCTGCCTCTCGCTCATCTTTTGTAAGTGATTATGTTTAAAATGCGGATTTTTATGATTGATTTGTTTTGTTTTATTTCAGATCATTGTGTTCGTGGCTACAGTCTCTACCACTTATTAAATTTAGTATCGTATTAACATCGGTCAGTGTATCATACATACTGATCGTAGATAAAATAACATTTAAAGGATAATTCAATAACATGGGGTCACTTTTGACACAAGAGCTTTACGAAAAT
This sequence comes from Flabesymbios commensalis, assembly GCA_964017125.1. Taxonomy (NCBI): domain Eukaryota; kingdom Metazoa; phylum Annelida; class Polychaeta; order Terebellida; family Flabelligeridae; genus Flabesymbios; species Flabesymbios commensalis. The sequence goes on from OZ024902.1 coordinate 102,181,673, forward strand.
CGATCCAACAAAACTCACAATGAACTCACAATGAACAGATATATTATCAATCCTTAATATGTATTAGCAGCCAGTTCAAATGATTAATTGCTAATCTGCTATACACAATAACCACACAGAAATAGGTATGATACTCAAGATGTATGGCAGAGACAGGAAGATGGAATATAATTCACCTGAATATTGGAAGAAACTTACAAAAGATTGTAATTTGTTTATAAACACTCAAGGTTACATGACTGAACCAGTTAACGAAGAGGAGGCTGACTTTCCTCTTGCTTTTATGATGCTATTTTATAAAGATTGTGCTCAAGTTGAGAGGCTTATTAGAGCTATATATCGTCCACAGAACATTTATTGTTTACATGCTGATATATCACAATCATCATTAGCTGCTGAAATCATGGGACACGTTATCAGCTGTCTACCTAACGTGTTCATGTCCTCCAACAGTATTATTGTTGTGTGGGGAGCCACTTCAGTGATTGAGCCGGAGATGGTTTGTATGAAAGATCTATTATAATATTATCACAAATACTGGAAATATGTGATCACCCTTACTGGACAGGAATATCCTTTAAAAACAAATATGGACATGGTGAGAATAATTAAGACATTCAACGGGACAAATGCAGTTGCAGGAGTACCATTTAACAATCATGTTTATTTATTTTCGGTATCAAATCTTCACAATTTCTGGTAAATCTTGTTTCTAGTGCATACACATGAAACAGTGAAACATAAGCATGCAACTTAATTTATCATGGTGCAAATGATGTATTGATTTAACTATGTAGGCCTACGTTGTGCTAATATCATGATTGAAAGAAGCTTGAAAATGGAACTGTATGCTCTATTTTAGGTTTTATAGAATTCCTTCAAGGGTTCTTTATAGTACGCAATGTCATAGGCAGCACTGCAGACTCCAGTCATTTGACAGTTTGGAGCACTGTATAGTCAGAACCACCATTAGCCTACAAACAGCCGGTCCGACCGTGATTTGAACTCGTGGTTCCCTAAGGTTAAGTCAGTCACTGCCGCCAAACCGGATGAGTCACCATCAAGTGGGAGTGATGTCTGAATTTTAGAAATATGGACTGTTTTATTGTAGACTGAACTCAGATATTCAAAGTAGGATAAAATTCCACCACGTGAATGGAGCCAGAACTAAAAAGCTAAAAGAGCCATTTCAAAAAAATATAACACTAATAAAAGCAGTGTGTGTGATTCTGTCCCGCGAGTTTGTGCACTTCGCCATATATAATGACACAGCTGTGAAATTCTACAAATGGCTTCAAGATGCTGGACATGGTGATGAAATATTCTATAACAGTTTACAATACAGTCCGAAGCTTGGAGTGCGAGGAGCATATACAACACTGTACAAGTAGGTGTAAAAAATTGCTGATGTAATTTTGTTTAGGAACTATTAAAGGTACCCACATTAAAAAAAATATATGAATTATTTGTGCTATTCTACATATTGAAACAGTCTAAACTTGATTTTCTGGATAACAGTTGTGTAAATAAGGTGTTTCCGTGTTGAACGTCACACGCTTCGTCATATTATATTTACGCAAATGTTCATTAATGCTAACTTTAACAGCACCAGTACACATGTAGACACCATTTTCAGTAATTTGATACACTGAAAATATTGTTTCCCGTGATAACCCGATAAAAAACTCTCTCACAATGTAAGGTTGATGTTAGCTCTCCATATATGGGACAGTATAAAATTGATTATATTCTGTATATGTTTAAATAGGCATAGTTATATATAACAATTATTATAATGACTATATAGAATATGGAGTGTTTAAGACATCACTGTGATCTTGGCGCCAGCATATTTCAACACTACTTACGCCGTATTCACCAATCGCACAGAAATTGGTAAATTGTATACCGTTTATGGTGTCCGCCTTTTAGTCAGAAGGTCCGTTAGTCAGAAGGCCTGTTAGTCAGAAGGCCCGTTAGTCAGAAAACCAGTAAGGATGATTAGTCAGAAGGCCCGATTGTCAGAAGGCCCGTTAGTCAGAAAGTCAGATAATTACCATATCGAAATCATCTCATTTGTGAACAATCCTATGACCAATTTTTTGTCTTTATATATTTACTTGTGCCAGTAACAACGTCTAGCACTCCCATAAGAGTTGCGTTACTAATAGGTTACTCATTACGTTTTTGAACCTAATGCTGCTGACGTAATTTTCAGCTCCAAATGAATGATAAATATGTACACACTATGTCTTTGAGCAGGTTGAAATAATGTCAATATGAACAAGCAATATGACCAACATACTGCTTCAAACGCGAGTGCATGAACTATAAAACTTGCTGAGAAAAAATGGTCGAGATAACAAGATACTGCTAATAGAAAATAATGAGATTCAAATTTTACGCTGGTCTTAATTAGCACGGTAATAATATATACTGCATTAACATTATATAATAGTTCTCCCGTGCTTAGGTAAATTTCACTTTCTCGAATATAAAACAAGAATTTCCACACAAAAGAGTCGACAAATAATGCTAGTTATCGGTGTATTTGGACAAACAACTTATTATTTATTCTGAGCAAAATGATACATTTATGAACGCTTGACATAAATTAAACAGATGGCTACAAACTCCAATTGAAAAATCTTGTGGGGTTTTCTCAGGACACACTTTTCACACCTATTTCAGTAAAGTTTATATATATGCAAAAAAGCATAGTGCTAAAAAAATAAAGCGCACTCATTGCTGAAAATAACCCAGCCAAGTAACCAATCAGTCATCGAAAATACTAGTTTTCAATATAAATGTATGAACTACGAGTCATCAATGATTTTTTTTTCAAGATCATATCCAGATCATATCGACTAATTATTACCAACTAATAGTCGAACGTATATACTAATGTCCCAGAGACGCAAGATTTGATCTATATAGATTTTACTCTCAGTTGTGCAATTTGTTTGTGTATAATTTTTTCACAATTTAATTTTCAAGGCTATTTTTCTCTTTCAAACTATTCAGTAAATTATCAATTTTTTGAATAACTCGTATGGACTCCGTCAGCATTTTTAAAGTATCTTTGAGTAATTATTTTATGCAGAACTCTCAATATTGCTTTGTCAATAGCTGGACAACAAACGCTTCAATCAAAATAATATAGTCCCCCCCCCCCCCCTCCACATGCCCAGATATCAAATGCAGCGTCCCCTAGAATTGTTCAATGCCCAATGAACAAATTCTGACTAAAGGGCCTTCTGACAAAAAAGCTTAACTGATTTTCTGACTATGGGGCCTTCTGACTAACGGGCCTTCTGACTAACGCGCCTTCTGACCAACGGGCCTTTTGACTAGCGGGCCTTCTGACTAGCGGGCTTTCTGACTAAAAGGGTGTCACCGTTCACTCCAACCTCACATCATGACACATAATTAATTTCATCAACGGTTTGCACCGTTTTTAACATATTACAGTCACTTAATTTACCAATAACTTTGCAGAAATTGAACAAACTACTATTTTACCCCAATCTTTAAAGGGTTCCTAGGTAGGCTTTGTACAGGCTTTGGCATTTAAGTATTGTTTATTCTGACGCACAATATATCCGAGAATATCATGTCATTGAGATTTGTATGCACAGATTATGCTAATTAAATCTGTAATTAGCACCAATAAAACACTTTCTTAAGCTCATTAAGTACAAGATTTAACACTTAAGAACGATGAATTCGGGCTCTACCACCAACCACCTTGTCTGTGTCATTGTCTTTGTGCGTGTACTCGGTATGCTAATTGATCACTAATTTGGGCCCTAATTAAGGGGCTATATCAATAATTGGTACATGCTGAGGCACCTAAAATTGCCTTCTTGGGATCCTGACGGTCTGTTCTACACTTGATATTCTTCATACCTTTTGTACTCGCAGTGTCAAATTAATAAAACCTTCTGGGCTCCTGGACTATATGGCCGATCAGCGTTAGATTAACGTGTGAAGTTAACTGAAAATGTCATGATCAATCGGATGTTGAAATATTTATAACACTTTTTTTCTGGAAAAATGGCAAAATAAATGGGGGATCCATGGTTGCATCGTGTGGTCCATGGTTGCATCGTGTAGTAACGATTCGTGCTATAACGGTTAATTACTGACACTCCATTTACTTTATTCAAACACACATTTTAGCGCTGAAATGGTTTAACATTCAGCGTTTGCAAGTAGACCCTATCGACTTCGCGTCATCACTCACGCACGTGAGGTAATGTCACGGTTGTGCCAACACCCTTTATGAGTGTTATTGGAGCCGATCGCATAGCTTTAGTGCTACTCATTGTCTTCCTGGGGTCCTGTCGGATCTCTTCTTGGAGCAGTGTCATCACCTTCCTGAGTTGTTGCAGCCAGGCCTACACCTAATTTACTTTAATCCGTTTAATCCGTTTAATAGCCGTTTAAACATCAAGATTTCTAAATTGCTTAGTCTTAAATTACAAAATTTATACGAATAGTTTTCGCTCACTTAAAGTTGTGGGTCAAGGTAGTGAGACACAACTCTAAATATGTGAAAATTTAAAATATTTCATTCAGCGGTTTAAGGGTTAATATATTAATCATCATCAACAAATTCTCTACAATATTTGCTGTACAAAATAAATTTGTAGGCCTATTAATATTTGTCATATATTTGTACATTTTTTGTATTTTTTTGCTGTTCATTTTAATGGCACATAGTCTAAGTCTATATAGACATCTACACCAGGTTCAAAGTAAAGGTTAACCTTTGAAAATACATTGATAAATCGGATATAACAGGTGTAGCGAAGTTTTGGCGAGGTTATTTAGCCCCCTGTGGCAAATGAAATGAAATGAAATGAATCGGGCTTTAGGCCACCTTTGTGTACATATAGGCTAAACTAGACCAGGAGAACCTCCTGAGGATGGTGAGATGATTGAGATGACACTGTCCTCCAGACACTGTGGCAGCGTTCAAGAGTCAACTGGTTGACTAAATCCACCAGCCCTTTCCCCCCTCCAGCCTGATACTCCAAATTGGAGGTGCTGCTGGATATAATTTCAAAGTTCAAAGTTCAAAGAAATTCGAGCCCTGGCGGTCTGAGGTCGAGCACGCTACCTCTCGGTCACGGAGGCTCCTCGCAATACTGACTTTCACACGTGGATGGGGAAGAAACATTTTTTGTTTCTTTCAAACCGCCGTGACCGGGAACCGAACTCTGGCGTGAAAGGCAGCGGTGCTAACCACTACCCTAGGGCCCCCGCCCAGCCCCCTATGGCAAGGTTACCAAAGCTGTGGCGAGGCAACTCAGCCTTCTGTGGCGAGATTATCAAATCTGTGGCGAGGTTAACTTGTGGCGAGGTTACCTGCTACCATAACAGAAATAGGCCTACCCGGTACCCCAACAATGTTGCGAGATAGGGCCTATTGGCAATGGTAGGCCTACTAAATCTGACATTCCACCGATTTATCAGGTGACAGTCCAATATTTCGTTGGAATCAGCAACATTTCAACTATATGGTTTTAGTAGTTCGTTTTCTGCCATAGTTCATTTAAATTGTATTGGTAAGCAATAGGCCTATATGTTTCGGATCATGGGATGGCGAACCTTGACTCTGTTCTAATAATGCTGAATACTAAATTAAATCTTGAAACTAATGCAGCGATACACAGCTCACAATTTGACAGTGTGGGCCGTAATGGGCATTTATTGGCGGCACCACCAACAGTTAATACCGCCATATAAATAATATTTTTCCTGCTTGAAAAAATAGGCGTCTTACATTGGGAACTGAAATTTTAAAAGATTCACTGGTAATGACTTTGTTGTTAATTCCACAAAAAATATATTATATATTTTTTATATGGTTAATTCAGCAGGCGATCTGTTATTATTTAGCCGGGGCCTAAAATGAACTTGTTGCGTCAAAAACATTGCGTAAAGTGTGGCGCACAGATACAATTATGTCGGGCCAGTTTTAATTTTTTGTGGGAATCCCACAAGTATTCTTTATAAGTCAGGCACTGCGTATTCTTCACATACATGTAAATCAAGTAGATAAGCTGTGTTTTGACAGAGTGTTCAATGCTCAAAAGATGTCGACCAGAGCTCATTAGGAAACGAAATCGTCATGCATTCACTCAAAATGCCTGGTTGTAAAACTATAATATAATAATAATAATAATAATAATAATAATAATAATAATAATAATAATAATAATAATAATAATAATAATAATAATAATAATAATAATAATAATAATAATAATAATAATAATAATAATAATAATAATAATAATAATAATAATAATAATAATAATAGTAATAATAATAATAATAATAATAATAATAATAATAATAATAATAATAATAATAATAATAATAATAATAATAATAATAATAATAATAATAATAATAATAATAATAATAATAATAATAATAATAATAATAATAATAATAATAATAATAATAATAATAATAATAATAATAATAATAATAATAATAATAATAATATAATAATAATAATAATAATAATAATAATAATAATGATAATAATAAGAAGAAGAAGAAGAAGAAAAGAAGAAGAAGAAGAAGAAGAAGAAGAAGAAGAAGAAGAAGAAGAAGAAGAAGAAGAAGAAGAAGAAGAAGAAGAAGAAGAAGAAGAAGAAGAAGAAGAAGAAGAAGAAGAAGAAATAATAAGAATAATAATAAGAAGAAGAATAATAATAAGAATAATAATAAGAAGAAGAAGAAGAATAATAAGAAGAATAATAATAAGAATAATCTTTATTTATAGAGGGTTGCTCATTGAGCTTTCGCTCATCTGCCATGAGGCCCTCTTCAAAATGGTACATAATGTTCAAAATAACATATCATACAAGCATGGATTAGCAATAAAATAGATTATTACAAATGTGAGCAATATAAAGAAGGTAAATAATATACATAGTATAAATACATATAAGCATGCACATAGTAGGAATATAATATAACTATTTTATACATCGATCTATTCAGTAAGTTTATCACAGTTAAGGCCAGATAAAAAATTAAATACTTTTGACTGAAAAACAGAAAGAGAAATTGCTTGTCTTGTTTCGCTGTCCAAGTTATTCCACAATTTAGGGCCATTAAAAATTAACTCCTGTTGTGTTTTTTCGGAACATCTAAGCGACCTGTGTTTGAAGACCTTAAATGATAACGCTTTGAATCTAGTTTGATGCTAAACATGTCATGTAAATATTCCGGAGAAATTTTGTGAATGCACTTGTAAACTAAGCTAACTTGGTGATATTTAACAATATCAGAGAACGGGATTCATTTTAATTCTTTAAATAAATTATATTTATATATTATATTATATTATATATAACAATTATATTTATATTTTCTTTCGAACAATTACCCCATATACTGCAACAATACTCCAAGTATGGCTTTATGTAAAAGTTATAGAATAAAATCCGAGTATCTTTAGGTAGAAAATGCTGAATACGCTTCAGGAGGAATAATTTATATATCACAATTTTTTTTACATGCTATACCTGAACATCCCATGTCAAGGAACTATCTATGTGAATGCCAAGTAGTTTGGTATTGCTTATTTGCTCAATTGGGGTATTATCAATAAATAATTTAATGTATTTTTCTGATTCACTTATTCGGTTTAATTTTTGCCTGGATCCAATTAGCATTATTTTTGTCTTTTCTATGCTCATTTTCATTCTGTTAATTTCACACCACTGGTTAACCGAGGTCGCCTTTATTTGTAATTTAGAAGAAATATTCTGAATATTTTTGCTTGTATGATGATCTGTTGCGTCATCGGCAAATAGGGACATGTTTTCCAATGCTGAATTTAAAAATATGTCAGTTATAAATAAAATGAAAAACAAAAGCCACAGGACAGAGCCTTGGGGATTTGTTTTCTAGAGGATCAGACAAAATTCCGTTTATGTCGACTTTTTGCCTACGGTTAAATAGATAGGAAGTAAACCAAGTTAGGGCATTTGTAGTGCAACGATATATTTCTAGTTTTTGTAATAATAATGAGTGATCTACCAAGTCAAATGCCTTGCAAAGATCTACCATCAGAACACCAGTTAATTCACCGTTATTCATTGCTTCTAGCCATTCTTCTGTCATTAGGGTTAAGGCGGTTCGACAAGAGTGATTATAACAATATAGCCAAGGAACGTTAAATTAACGACAATTATATTTAAAAAAAAATTCACCATACCTTGTCTCTTTTTCATGAGAGATGATCGTAATGAAAGGGTTAACTTAAAGGGACTGGCCCAGGCTAAAATCATCAAAAATTCGGTGATTTTATTTCGGGTTCTTAATATGACCATATGATATAAACATGTACATAGACTAGAACTGCCAATTTTTATAATTTTTGTGCTGCGCGTTCACCAGTTAGGCTAGATATAGAGACGAAATTCCCGATTTCTAATTATTGACAACCATGTCAAAAATAGGAAATGCGGGAATTTCGTCTCTATAGCTAGCCTAACTGGTGAACGCGCAGCACAAAAATTATAAAAATTGGCAGTTCTAGTCTATGTACATGTTTACATCATATGGTCATATTAAGAACCCGAAATAAAATCACCGATTTTTTGATGATTTTTGCCTGGGCCAGTCCCTTTAACTACATGAACGGGCATCGCTATAAAAATTGTTATTCGGTCATATTTCAAGCCAGAAGTGTATAAATTATATCAATCGCTAATTACAAAAATCTATTTATAATATACGAAATTTGATATTTTTGGAGATAAATATCTTAGCCAAGGCCTAACTGCTATATTGGGTAAGATAACACAGGTGACTGCAGCAGAGAGGTGGGAGAGCGGGGGGGGGGGGCTAGCACCCTCACGACAGAGTGACACCCCGAGAATCCTTATCACAGTAAATACGAAGCATTGACCCAGTGTTGTTCTACTGTTGGCCCGACATCTTCGACGTCAGCACGACATAAAAACAACATTGGGTCAATGCCTCGAGTTAACTGGGTTTGGTCACAGCCAATCAGCAAACTCCAGACGCTGACACAATGTTAGCCTAATGGTGTCCCGTCGTTTACAACATTGGACCAAAATTATCCCAGCATTGGTCCACTAATATGTAGGCCTGAACGCCATAAACTTTCATCCAATGCTAGCTAATAGCTGGCCCATTGTCTACGGCAATGGCAAAACAACAGCAAAACCAAGTATCTGCTTATTTCACAAGTGTGCAGATACTGTCTGTTGAAAAACAAGAAGGAGGCAGTGACATCAGTGTAAAGGAAGTATATACTTGCTTTACAAGTGAGAAAATACAGCCTTTTGGCAGCGCTATGGCAGGAAGAGCCAGGTAAAAAGCAGTAAATGCCTAGTTTACCAGGGACCCGATAATGCCTTTGCCTGACTTTGCACAGGCAGAACAGATGTTAAACGGAAGTTAACGACAGACGTTTGCTCTAAAAGTCAGCCTAAAACTTGGAGACTCGGTCTCCAAGTTAAAAATTCGCCATTGGGGCATACCAGAGGCTACATGAAGCTCGGCCACGTCGCGTAGTGTGGCTCTGGGAACCAGAGTATGTCCCAAGGTGTCCCAGTCTCCCCTATGATAGGCCATACCAAATGATTTAATACATCAGAAATATTACCAATTTTCATCTTCCTCTGCAAGGCTGGCTATTCCTGAGGTCGTAGACCGACCTTGCTGAAACAGGGTTGAATCCGCCTATTGGAGTGGGGACTTTCAAAAAATATTTTTTCTGTTTGACCCAAGTTTGACCTCTGGCATAAGTGTTGTTTTAATGTGGGGCCACTGTCTACGACACCGGCCCTACATTAAACAACACATGTCTGCTGGCCGAGTAGCTCACCGGAAACGTCTCAGACACAGACCACCACATCTCACCGCAACGTGCATGAGGGTTGAATTAATGGTGAGCCGACGTCGCAGACAGCGGGCCAACATTAAAAAGACATTTTTTGAAAAACTAATGAATATTCAATATCTAAATCTCCCTCCCTACCCCGATAGGTGGATGGTATGGCTAATTCAGCAAGGCTTGGCCTGACGGCCTCGCTGTGTCAAGACTTGCTGCCAGGAGGATGCCAATTTTAGGCTAATATCTTAACACCATGTTATCATGTGTTACTTCACTTCATTCGCTATATATCATTTAGCCCTGCAACTTCATTTGTGTAATCCATTGGCGCACTCAGAAACCCTAGGTAGACACCAACATCATGATATGATTATAGGCCTTCTTCTATTCTTGTTCGAAATAGGGATAATGGCCAATTTGACAAAATTGTGTTTTTTTGTGTTAAAACCAAAAACTGAGACTGACATCTATCCTTCTTGGAGATTGTGAAATGCTGTGATGATTTTAGATGGATATGATCCACAATCAAGACCTACATGATATAACTATAAAACATTACAATCCAGAAGACAACAAAATACTGATTAAAATGATTACGTCGATTCTGTCAAAAATGGCATTAATTTATTGTTTGGTCTTGAAAAAAGTGGAGGAAATCTTGGATTTTACCCTCAATGTAATATCTAATGTAGTTTTTTACCACACCACTATTCCCGGTATACTTGAAAACCGTATGGTAAACACCCAAATCATAAATCTGCTTCAATTATGTCAAAAATTGCATTAATTGATTGTTTGCCTTTGGCGACCATCTTGGATTTACCCACAGCACAATGCCTAAGGGTTTTTTGGCCACACGACCATTTCCGGCATACCTGAAAATCCTATGGTAGACACTAAAATCATGAATCTGCTTCAATTACGTAAACAATGGCATTAGTATATTGTTTGACCTTGTGAATGGCGGCCATCTTGGATTTTCTCTGTCCTCTATAATTCTTCAATGGTGAGAATTCTGCACCACCCTGGATATCATTATATACATACCACTGAGCAATAACTAAAACAAAAAAAAACTAAATCAGCTAAAACAAGGTTTTGCAAAAAATCCCTCTTTGGCTGCCGGACTATGCATATTTTACCTTTAGCACAGCACTATGCCATAAATCCATCGGCATCAATTATAATTGTGGATTAGGCCTACATCGATTTTTTGGCGACACAGTCAGGCATATCATGAAAGCTTATAATAAACACAACAATCATCTGTATTTAATAACTTCATCGTATGTTATGTATACAGTACTACCACGATATAATGCCAACATTGGGACTCTGCCATTTTTTGGCATTATGGCGGGGTGGCACTATGTTGAGGGAGGTGATTTAGGCCTGTGGATATATGCCAGCTGATGAACAATAATTCTGATACATATTGAGTGCTGTCACGCATTTAGTTTATAGGAATACAAAACAATACACTCCACCCTATATAATATTTTTTTATTCAGATCACTATACCGAAAAATAAGATTTATTAATGCACGAGAAAAAACACTAAATATGATTGGCATTTGAATAAGGGTTAATTCAATTTATAAGTAGGCCTTTATAGTAGACCCTATGTCTATTCCCGCGATCAAAGGAATATACCAGAGGCGCCAGTCAGTGTTTAGAAACAATAAGTGTGACATTCCGCTCACACCACGGATGGACAATCAAGTGTTATAGTCAGAATTAAATCATAAATGCAAGTGTGCGTCACACTCATGGAACCCGATGGCATTGTTAACCTACTCGATAGTGGGCTGTGTTATGTTTTGACTTCCAATTACTCATGAGTTGAACTTGAGATCAATCAAATAGTGGTAGTTTATATAGAGCGTCTGCACTGGGCTCAAATCTCTGCGTAAAATAATATTGTTGTTCAACTAGTGTTTTTAACGCTGGCCCAACATTGTACCAGTAATGTATCTCATACTCGATGAGTTATTTTTTTATTGTTATAATCGCTTCATCACGCATTCGTAATTTATTCATATAAAGACCTACTGATATATTGATAAACAATTTGTATGATTTACATCGTTTTGTTTCAGACATGGGTGTATGCTACAAGAGAGAGAATCAGACGTTCGTTCAGTGGTTGATCAATGTGAATGCCAAAGATTAAATAAACGTCGGGCTAACTGTTTTTGTTTGCTCGTATAAACATGTCACTTTCAATTTTGTACCTTAGGCCTATTGATAAACATTTTCTGTTGCATAACCCAATTAGTAGGCGATTGTTGATCACCCAATAGTGTTTATTTAACAGTCACTATGTCTGATAAATTATAATTATAATTATTCATATATGAAATATGAAATAAGAAGCTTCTAATGCGCCTAAATACTACGTTCCGAGCTCAGATGCGCAAATAAATGTATTTATTATTTTATAAAACTGTTTACAGTGTATTTTACCTTCAACATGTTTCTATAAATAATTGAAGGCACTTGAAATAAGGTGAATAAATGCATTTAATAATAATATTAAATAATAATAGTAATAGTAATAATAATAATAATAATAATAATAATAATAATAATAATAATAATAATAATAATAATAATAATAATAATAATAATAATAATAATAATAATAATAATAATAATAATAATAATAATAATAATAATAATAATAATAATAATAATAATAATAATAATAATAATAATATTAATAATAATAATAATAATAATAATAATAATAATAATAATAATAATAATAATAATAATAATAATAATAATAATAATAATAATAATAATAATAATAATAATAATAATAATAATAATAATAATAATAATAATAATAATAATAATAATAATAATAATAATAATAATAATAATAATAATAATAATAATAATAATAATAATAATAATAATAATAATAAAAATAATAATAATAATAATAATAATAATAATAATAATAATAATAATAATAATAATAATAATAATTAAAAACATTTTAAAATGTATTTGCTATAAGTGTCGGTAGAAGACTGATAAATGATGAATCATTATATGGAAGTAAATTTGTAATCTAAAACTGGTCTGGTAATCAGATGTTATAGTACATATTTTGCTGAACCTATATTGCTGCACACAGATCAGCTGAAGATACGAATTGATCTTAGACAGTGCTCAGAAAATACAAAAAAATAAATTAGTCAATTCCAACTCTATGTTTGCTTCAGTAAATTTCTATAATTCTACAGGATGAGATTATACAGCTTCAGTTGATTTTTGATCATGAATTCATGGATCTTTGATCAATATATTCGCAGCATTGAGACAGTGTTGCCAGTGTCTTTACAATGGAATCATTTGCATAAGCATCAATTTGCCCAACACTCTTGACAGAAGGTGAAAACATATAGTTGTGCTCGAAGTATCCTGCAGCTCTGCAACAAAAGCAGACCTGTTTGTGGAATGTTGCAAACAAAGTTATATTTAGTTATTTTAATTATTATTCGTATAGTTTTTTTATCAGTCTGTATCCAGGGCCTACAATTATGTATTATTGCGTATTCTATGCTAGCATCCAATTATACACACATTGTATTTCAGAGATGACCGTCGCTATGTTTGTTTTTAAATATCATCATTTTCGTTATTACGTTTTACATAATGTTTTCAAGTCTGTACATTATTGTGCTCAAAATATCCGACGGATTTTTAGAGCAGTTAAATCAAGTGAAAACAAATGTAATAAAGAAGACTGTATGATGTCGACTCTGATGAAACAGTCACACATGATGTTTAAAAATGTAAATTTATATAAATATAAGTCATCAAGTAGGCCTAATAGTCATCAAAAAATATCATTTATCATTTTTATAATTTTTTATATATATATTACAAAAACTTAATTTTGAAAATTTCTTTATCATAATCGGATAATTGAAACGTGATATCTCAATTACCTGTACATAATGTACATGTTGAAGTTGATAAAAATACAGTGTAATATTTTGTGAAAAAATATCGTAATTTG